>LNAC01000152.1:3162677-3373257 GCA_002007465.1 Ailurus styani
AAAAAAAAAAAAGGACACAAAGGCATAAACCCACAGAACAAAGAGAATGGCTGAGGAGACCACAACAAATGAAAGATGTTGACACATTTTTACAAAATGGAAGCAGATGGACAAGTGAGCATTGACTTAGCAGAACTGAGAAAGCCCGCACCTTAGTCTTCAGGGGAAGCCAAGATCCCCTCTGGGAGGGGGGCGGGGGGCGGGAATCAGTGAAGGCAGGGGTGAGGGGGGCGGTCCACGGAGGAGAGGCTGCAACCTAACGTTGCTCCTGGTGTGCGCGTCCTTGGCTGTGGCGCTGGATTTCCAAGGCTCCTTTATTTCCTCTTTCCATTCTAAATCGAACCCTTGCTCCTTGTAGAGTAGTAAATACTAATGATCCCCTCACTTACTCTCATGGAAGCTTCCAAAATAGTTTCATCTGTACCGCGGCTAAGGGGACAGTTTTCGGATGGGGTTAAAAGCCGGATTTCCTGCGTGCACGGGGGAGAGGACGCAGGGAGGGCGCCCTTGGCACCGCTGGAATGCATAGCTCAGAACGCTTCTTCACCTGGAAGCTTCGGAGTAATGGGTTGTGATAATCAATTCAGTTTAGGATAACGTAGTAACAGTTCTCTAGGATCTTTTGTGGGGGGATCAAAAAACCTTCCTGGGTTTATTCAACGACTATATAGTGAGTACTCTCTCCCTGTACAGCACAACACAAAATTTAGGATACGGCTCTCGGAAAAACCTGCAACAGCTTTCGAGTTCTCTCAGGCTGCAGACTGAGCTCTTTCGTGTGGCCCCCCCAGACTGCCGCCTTTGGTACATACGCACATTTATAACTCAACTCCTACCGCTCTTACCTTCGTTTCCGGGGCTCCAGTCCCTCTGACCTGCGGCGGGTTCTCTCAGCCCCGGCATTTCGGCGCGTCGGTTCTCGGATGACCTTTCTCTCACCGAAGAACCACTCACCGCCGGTCGCTGGGTCTGAGATGTTCTCTGCTCCCTACCTCTACTCCTCTACTCTCCAAATGTCTGCTCGTTGTTCTTACCTTAGCTGGAGGTTTTTATTTCTTCCAGTAAGCCTTCCAAACCAGGTTAGGGTTCTTTGTGGTAGCACTCTTAAGGTATCTTGTTATTTTCCTTAGGGAATTAATCTCAGTTGGCAATGGCACATCCATCGGTATGATTATTTATTTAATATCATTCTCTGACCCCAGAGTGCGAACTCCAAGACTTTGCCCACTGTGTTAGGTACATTGCTTAACACAGTGTCTGGAACATGAATGGTCCTCAATCAATATATATGAGAAGAAAGAATACTTAAAAGCTGTTTAACTTCGTTTTATTAGTTCCTTCAGAAAGTGGCTTAGTTACTGCCACATTTTCTGTCTAGTAAAAAAGTAATACTCTGTGTAGATTTTCAGCTCACAGAAATTTAGTTTTGTTTGCGGGTGAGTGGAAGATGGGAAATTTGGGATTGTATTTACACTAGGGGCTGCTGTAATAGAAGTTATTATGTTTTCCTGATGTACTTCATACCTATTCGGTTTAAACTAGATTTTATTAAATAAAGGATTGTTGCTTCTTTGACTGGGTCATTCTAGAATATTGCTGGCAATTATCAGTGTCTGCGTCATATACTAACAAGTCCTCTGTTAACTGTGAAAGTTCTTAATAAATTCTGGATTTTATAAAGACCATGACAAGACTCAATAGAGAAGAATTGAACTCACACAAAAGATAACCATTCGCAATTTACTAGGCAATCAGGTTAAGCATAACTGTATACACAGCATTTTGGAAAGGACGCAACTATGCTTCTCTGTTAACAACTTCCAGTCTGTCCTGTTGTGGAGTTTGTGGATCTGTTTCTCCCGGTACCATTCAAATGATCTTCTTGATTCTTAACCCAAGGGCTGTAATCCACTGTTTCCCTTTATTTCCACA
Source organism: Ailurus styani (assembly GCA_002007465.1). Classification (NCBI taxonomy): domain Eukaryota; kingdom Metazoa; phylum Chordata; class Mammalia; order Carnivora; family Ailuridae; genus Ailurus; species Ailurus styani. Next base: position 3,164,610 of record LNAC01000152.1, read on the forward strand.
CTTATTCATGATTTACCAGCTTCAGTAAGAACATTCACTTAAACAAAATCAGTTCCTTGTTGGCAATAGTAGAGAGTTCTTCGTCTGTTGGGAAGTGTGCTGGGTTTGGTCTTTAATTACAGAGTTTGCCCCACTCTCCCCACTGTGGTGTCTCCTGGCTCAGTTCCACGTACTGCTGCAACTTCTAATGTGCGTTCTCTGAAAAACCTGGCACTCTTGCCAGCCAGAGGGAGTGGCTGGTCTCTGCATCCAGCTACCTCTTTCTGCAAAATGCTGCCTGCATTATTCTTTCCTATCCTGCCTGTCTGTCTGTCTGTCTTTCACTCGGCAGGCTCTGTGTCCTGATGTGGCAGTGGGAGAGCTGCTCGCCGGTGAATTTTGAAGGAGAGGTACAATTTGCTGATTGAGGTTAAGCTATGTGTCTCTATCAGGCATCCTTTGCCTACCCTTGCCTAGCGTTTCACTGTAATTGTTTCCGGTTCTCTTACATGTAATCTATGGTAGGATGTTCTTTCCCTCTTATATAGCCTTGTCCATGCAGGGGCAGGGAAACTATTAATTTAAGGAATTCATTTTTATCACCAATTTTTAATCACCAAAGAAGGAATTGGAATTCCACCAGGGAAATTATTTATTGAGTTATTATTTATTTTCTGTTGACAAAATCATTTATCAAAGATTTATGAAAAAATTAAAAATCTCTGAAGAAAGAAAATTATATCAACCAAGACAGCAGGAGGTATGTCTGTGGGTAAGGAAAGTGTTCTATTTTGGGCTGGCTCTGTAGGTGACATCAGTGATACTGAGGGGTTTGCTTCTGAAAAACCAGGCTATAATATTGGGCCTCACAGGAAAAGCTGCTGTAAGACAGACAACGTGTGGCCGAGGTGACTCCTTCTCCTGCCCGGCTGTATTCGTCTTGATACTTACTCCAACATCTTAATCTGCTTCCCAATTTGGATCTGTCTATTCTTCTTTCTCAACTACCATGACCTGGAGATCATCTTATTTCATATGCTTGGTCTGTCATTTCAGCAACAGCTTTTCTTCTTGGCCTGGGCCTCTCGTTGCTGGGTCCTTTGGCTCAGTGCCTCTGACCTTGGGTGGCTGGTGCTCTGAGTCTCTCTGGCTCCCTTCCCACAACAAGTAGTGATGGTAAACTCTAAGACACTTTTAATTTTTTAAAAAATTAAAAGTACTGAAAATGAAAATTTAATATTATAGCCTTAAGAAAATATTCGGGAATTTCTCAGCTCACTGAGTTGGTATATTAGATCAGCTATTCTGACGTACAGCAAAGAGGATATTGTGAATTATTTTTCATTACATTAAAAAACATTTTGAAAACTGATATAAACCTTAGATCAACATTTTTCCTTTAATCCTCTTTCTTTGCTCCCAGGAAACTGAAGAATGGATTATGGCTGAAATTTTATATTTTAGGCTTATGAGCCTACTCCAGAGTTTGTGGGGTGCTAATCCTGTCTGATCTTTGGGTACATAATCATCATTCTCTTCACTCAGGAGATCTGTTACAGAAAGTTCATGTTATTCCTGGAGGTACATCCTAATATGTTCTTAGTTTTGGAGAAAGTGGTGTATTTGAAGTAGAAGACAAAAATCAATTTTTTTTTCTTAAAGGGTTTCTGGATATCAGTGGCTCGACAGGTACTCTAAACGTCTACCGAGGACTGAAATACAGTCAACATTCCAACCTGGGTTAGACTGTTCCAGTGAGACTGAACTCAGATTAGCCAGTGCAGAATCCATTTTGACTCACCAGAAATCGGAGGTCAGGTTAGGGCTTGGTTATGGGGCTAGCATAGGAAACATGGGTGGGATTCCTCACTGGAGTGTGTGTGTGTGTGTGTGTGTGTATGTGTGTGTGTGTAAGAGGAAGATATAAGACTTGCAAGCCCCTGAGTTCATCTCAGCACATGTCTGTTAGACAGACAGGGAACAGACAAGTCAAAATCAGAAAGGCAAGAGCCAGGTTGGCTTGAGGGAAAAACTGTGCTTAAAGAAGAAAAGTGTCACCAAATCTTTGCTTTAAATGAATGTCTAGGAGTCTCTCTCACCAGCTAGAGTAGGTCTGGTAGTAAGGATGGCTTGTATTTTGTTTAATGGAGTCAGTGTCTCCTTTCACCAAGTCTTCTCGCTCTGTCTTGGGAGGCATGTTCCCCGCTGGAGTGGCTGGTGATTCCTTTGGCAGCTAGAGCCCAGGTGATTCCCTGAATTATTGTTGTCTGGTTAGTTCGCTGGGGCCAAGAGTGGGTTCTCTACAATGGGTTCTGGGGAAAGCCTTCCATCAAGAGGGCTGACCATTGTCTGGGTCCAGTGAAGTGGTAATGGTGGAATATCTATATGGCAATAGGGCCCTGGCTTTGGTCCTGTGGCTTCTATGCTTGTCATCTTGTGAGGCGTCAGAATTCCCATACTGAGACCAGATATCCAGGAGGGCCTGAACTTCATCTTCTTTATGTCATTCACTTGCCTGGGGGGCTGGTGTCCTAGTATATCCTTCTGGTAAGTTATATTATTGTATTTGTTAGGGGGAAGGAAGAACCCATGAGAAATGGGATGATCAAAAATAACAAAGTTTACAAAGTGCTCTCATATACATTTTCCCTTGATTCTCACAACAACCCTGTGAGGTAGGTCTAGTATATAATGTTTTTATTCTTATTTTGCAAAAAAAGACACCAAAGACCCAAGAGTTTAAGTGATTTGCCTGCAGTCATAAAAATTGCCAGGACCCAAACTTGAAGCCACATTTTCCAGCTTTACAGCCTGATTCCAGCTATGAGCAGCTACAATCTGACGGCTACCAGTTTGATGACATGATGGGAAGGCGCTTAGTAAGTGAGCATCTAACTTGTTTAAAAGTCAGATGGTTTAGAAATAATACATTAGTAACCAGAATCCGTAGGATCACCACTTGCAGGGGGTCCCTTGGGGACTGCTGCTTGTTGGCTTGAATCTTGTGGGTTGCTTTGGCATATTAGAAGATCATCAGTGAGTCAGCCTGGTCAACTAGGAGCTCCTTGGGTGGTCAAGGAACAGAGATGAGGGAATTCTCAAGGCCATCATTATGGTGCACTAGCACTCACCATGCTGTTTAATTGTCTGACATCCCCACTGGAATGTACACTTCTTAGGGGCAAGCACTATGACTGATCCATCATCATAGTCTCAGAATTTAAAACAGTGCTGGGCACGTGATAGGTCCTCAATAAAAACTGGTCAAATTCAAGAGGAATTGGGATGTTCCATGGGGTGCTTCCATGTTTTACTTGTAAGACATTGATTTGCATGGAAGAGGTATTATAGAGGAATATGGAACAGGGTATAGGGGATACTCAGTTATTTTGGTGGTGGGTAGTATACATAGGCACTGCTATTCCAGAGTGTAATCTTATGATCTGAGGTCTTTATCTACAATGACAAATCTACTAGATGTGGATGCAAAAGGGAGGCTCTACATTAGCCAGGGATCCATGCAGAATGCAAATATCTGATGACCACTGAGGGTGAAGACAGTGTCCCTCAGCATAGAGAAAAGTGGATCATTTGGGCAAATGTGAAGATAATGTTGTTTTAGTAATATGGAGAGAGCTCTGTGATAAAATTCTCCAAAGACGATTCATCCCAATCACCAATTTTTTCAATAGGGTTGGAAGAGGCCTCTGTCTTTTTCTGATTCAATTCTGCCAAGGCACATCCTCCTTGGTCCTCCACATCTTCCTGAACAGTTGGCCATCAGAAGTCCCAAGACCCACAGGTGAGACAGGGGTGTGTCTGAAACAGACAGAAGCTGGAGGACAAAGCTGCTATGGTACAGATTTGGATCTCAGTGTGTATGCGCCTGGCCAGGACACACAGGCAAGAAGTCCACTGCATAGAAGCATCCCTCCAAGGCTAATGGGCTGGCTTCGGGGAGACCCATCACCTTTGGTTGAAAATGGCAGTCCTGTTGTTGCTCTTCTCTAAGTGAATTACAACAAAGATTTTTGGGTGTCACGACCTGGTGAGTTTCGACTTCCTTGAACTGAATAAGAATTTTTAACTTAGGATATAGTATATCAGCTCACCAGTTTTGGGTATTCAGGATCTACTGGGTCCTGAAATCAGTAGGTGGGAAAGAGATCAGCAGCTGCGGTGCCGGCCGAGGTTACGGATCATCCAGGGGACCTCCCAGTTGTGACGATTGGTGCAGACCATGAGTGGATGCCTGGCTTCTCCAGGTATTAGAGCCAAGCTTCAAACATGGCCTTAATGGCCAAGCATTCCTTCTTTCAGATGTTGTAGTTTCATTCTGCAGGGATGGAGCCTGTGGGAAAATAAAGCATAAGGTCATGTCAAGGCTGATTTCAGACAAGACTTTGCTTTCCATGGTTCTACCACTATTTACAAGGCATTGGCTCCACTTAAAAGTCCATTGTAAACAAAGGGGAGCACGATTATAGCCATTGCAAAGCTCCCATGTTGGGCTTCATGGGTTTTCTGGACTCCAGGCAGCCATCAGAAAGCAGGGACTACTGACTGCTGGTTCACTAGACCCTGTTTAAGGGAGGGCCTTGGAATTCAGCCAGGCCTGGATTAGGACATTGGTGGGTTACACTGGATAAGGCTTGGACATCTTCACCAGAGGACAAAGTCAGTATCACCCTCACACAGAGCCCAAGTTGGTGTGGACATACAATTACATGGAATATCCTGCAACCTGTTTCCTTAGATCTGGACTTTTAGTTATTAGTTTCAGACCACACAGAAGCTGTTACAACTAATAATGATTGTTCTATAAGTCCTACTAAAGTCGGAATCCTTAATGGGAATTGATATCGTTAAGTACATTTGAACCTACCTATTTAAATATGCATTTTTTTCTTTTAAAAAATTGAAGTATACTTGACACACACTGTTATATTAATATAAGCATACAGCATGGTGGTTCAACAAGCTTATACATCCTGTGAGGCTCACCACAAGGATAGCTGCCATCTGTCACCATACAACAATTGTCCCAATACCATTGACTATATATTCCCCGTGTTGTACCTTTCATTTCTGTGACTTACTCATTCTCTGATGGGAGGCCTGTACCTCCGACTCCCCTTCACCCATTTTGCCCATCACTCCACGCTCCCTCCCCTCTGGCAACCGGTTTCTTCTGTTTTTATGGGTCTGGTCCTGTTTTTTGTTTGTTTGTTCATTTGTTTTGTTTTTAGACTCTGCATTTTAGCAAAATCGTATAGTATTTATCTTTCTCTGTCTGACTTTTTTCACTTAGTATAATACCCTCTAGGTCCATCTGCTGTTGCAAATAGCAAGATATTCTTTCCTATGGCTAATATTCCATTGTGTATATATATATATCTATATATCTATGTCACATCTTCTATATCCATTCATCTATCAATGATTAAACCTGTGCTCTTAAATAAGGAACTTCCCTCTTTCTTGAAGCCTAAGGTGTAGATCTCATAATTCAGCCATTAAATAAAGAATCATAAAAATTTAGATTGAGAGCAGGAGCCTTGAACATAGGCACAAACCATGATTTTGATTTGGGCCAGCTTTCTGAAGGTATTAGTGTGATTCTTGCCTATGTCTTTGTTAGGAGAACTTGTCCCCAGGTTTTATGTTTGTCAAAATCTTTGCTTAATGTTATAGAACTTAGAGAAACCCGTTTTCTAATAATGGTTTGATAGCACTTGCCAGTTAATTAAATTAAATTACCAATTATTTCAGTTATGCAAATGGTTTGACTGAACTAAAAATAGAAATCAGCTCCATTCCTCAAAGTGAGCCCTGTGAACACTAATTCCAAGAAGTGGGTTTTGTCATTAAGTGGATTTGGGAAACACTGCTTAACATTTATCTTCATATTTATTGTTCTTGAAGCCTTAAATTATATAAGCTATAAAGTTCTGGGAAGTCTTGCAGGAAACAAACTTATTTAACTATTTTTTTAACTCAGTATTTCCCCAATATTTTAACATGAGTTGAGTTTTTGAGTAATATTACTAGCATCATGTAGAACTAATGCTACATAGCATAAATTTTAGGAAACTGTGGACTAGAAAAAAAAGGTGAAAAAAACAATCATTTACAAAAACACATTTTTTCCATGAAAAGTAAATATATTAATCAATTATTAGTTTTTTAAAAGATTTTATTTATTTATTTGACACACAGAGAGAGATAGCGAGAGAAGGAACACAAGAAGGGGGCGGGCTGGGAGAGGGAGAAGCAGGCTTCCTGCTGAACAGGGAGCCCAACCCCGGGGTCATGACCTGAGCCGAAGGCAGATGCCACCCAGGTACCCCACCAATTATTAGTTATTTATTACTGTAGTTGTCTTAGAATTAAGTTAGTTTCTTTGGGAAATAAGAAATGTACTTGTATATGACGTGAATTCTGCCCTTTATAGCTGGTATCTTAGGGAAATGTCTGTCATATGCAAAACAGTATCCAACACCTGAAGATTCCATATAATCAACCACTAAGTTAAATAATACAGACTTAAGTAGCTCCAGAGAAAAAGATCAAGTACCAGAATAATGAAGGAAGAAATGATGAGGAGGTAGGACTGGTTTTGTGGGGATGGCTAGAATTCTGATAGGTTGAGGGCATTTTTAATTAAGGGCAGAAGTACACAAGCTTTTAGGGCCCTATGATTCCTAGAAGTAAGAAATAGTGTGGCAAATAATACTTTGTTACATTGTAATCATTTCATTCTAAGACATCTTGAGGCTTTCCCACCTAAAGACAAAACGTTTGTTACAGTATAGTTTTCTTTTCTTTGTCCTATACTTCTTTAGATTTCTTCTTAACTGGTGTATTACAATGAATTGTTTAATTGTCTAGTGTCTGTGATAGTCTCATTGATGGCAGGGAGAATATTGTATTTACTTTTATATCCTTGGAAACTAATATCTTTGCATTCCTAGCTTCTGGTCCATAGTAGGCCCTCAAGAAATATTTGTTGACTATGTGAGGTTATCAGTGATAAAAACTATATGGCAGAAAATTCTCTACAGCAAATTGATTCTTCCATTAAGGAATAATGAATAGATTGGGCAGAATCTGAATGGGTAGGCTCTTGAAGGCAGAGGAGTGGGAAGGAAGAAATTAGTGAGGATTTTTAACAGCAGTAGACAGAACTGCTGAAAGCCTTACTTATGAAAACTCAAACTGGCAGTGACATAAAAGTTGGAATGAATTAAAAATGGACTAGAGGATCCATTGAAATTATTGTTAAAGCAGTCCAGTTATGAGGAGATCAGGGTCTAGAATTAAGCACTAAGAATCTATGGGGAAAAGGCACACATGCCAAGGGAATGAGTCTGCAGAGCTGGCTGATGTGAAGAATCAAGAAGCATGAGTCCAAAGTTATTTTGTAAGAGTAATAACAGTTAAAATGTATTGAATCACTGTTATAGGTTGCATCAGGCACCTTGGTTTAATTTCTAATTCAATCTCATTTATTCTCCGCAACAATTGTATCAGATAAGAACTATTATCATTTCTAGTGTACTGATAAGGAGCTAGTTTAGAGAAATTTAGACATTTGTTCAAAGTCACACTGCTAGCAAGTAGCCGCCCCACTTCAGAGCCTATGTTCCCAGCCCCGGCCACCCCTGGAGTTGGGGCGACTGTTCTTCAGACAGAAACATCAGTAGAAGACAAGAGACTGCTTTTGGGTATCTGAATTTTGAGATGATCGTGAAATATATCACTGGAAAGACTAAATTATATCTCCAAGAGCTTCTTTTAAATATTCTGTTAATGTATCGCTTAAAATGCAGTCCCATCAGTGAGGTAGAAGAGGATTTCCCTCTGAGAGGACAGGATACCATAGGAAGCTGGTCATTACCCTCTGAGGGCACAACCAAGACAGTGTCGGAGAGCTGTTACCCAAGGCAAGTTGCTGCCTGCTAAGGACGCCATGACCTCCAGGGTCAAGATTGACTGACCTTCAGCCTTGTAAAGCCTGCAGTTAGAGTGAATTATTTGACCTGCAGAATTCGGAGGGGCACGTAAAAGCTGTGATGTGCTTTTCTTCTTTTTTTCTTTGACAGACTCACTGAGGCTTTAGGGGTTGTTCAGCCTGGAAACATCACACATGATCCCTGGGCTTTGGCTGCAATGTGGTGGATGCTGTGTTTTATGCTATTTTTGTATTTAATCTTTAGGCAAGTCTTCTGTCTGCTTTGTCCATTGTTGCATTTACATTTTGTGGTGGTTTACCTGCTAGTCACAAAGTATGCCAAAAAAAAGTGTATCCACATAAAATCATATGGTGAATTTGGGTGATACATTTGCAAAAGGGCTGGTTTTGAAGGCAGAAAAAAACTGGGACCAGGACTAAAACATTCAGAAATATAACTTATGTTTTATTTATTTATTTTTATTACTTCTGTTTCTCTCTCTTGCTCTCTCTCCAAATAGACTTTCTGGATAATTCACTGTAGAAATGAGACTGAGATCACATAATTTTATTTTGTTATTACTGACGTATCAGAGTTGAGCATGATTGCCTCAACTCAATGATTAAAATTTTAAATTATTTTATTTGCTTAAAAATTCCAGAAAACTGAAACTGAAAAAGAGTCTGTATATGAGTTTGCAAGATCACTTTAGTTAAGGACATATGTAATTCTGCTGTGTATAAACAGGGTGGACTCAGGATTTTATCTTCTCCTTCCAGACTGCTGGCTGATTGAAACCCTTTGTTCAAACAAGGCCCTCAGAGCAGTGCTTGGCACAGTCTACTAAGAAAACCTGACATACTCACCTAAATGCACTCATGTTCTTTGGCAAAACTTCTTTAAAATTTTTTTTAGTTTTTATATTGAATACCAGTTAACAAGAGCAACACATGAGAATTACGACGACGATTTATCAGTTGTCTAGAGACATAAAAATAATGCAAACACAGTGAAGTAGAAATTAGGAAGCCTCAGGTAAGCAACAGATTAAAATAAATATAATATTGGTAGGTCCACATTACAATTCAATTGGTCTGTGTTAGGAAATCAATACCAGCACGTTGCATTATAGCTTCCTATGCATTGGAAACGATCTTGAATCTACTATTTATAATGGTCATTCCTGATAACAAAAACTTGTGTTGAAGTTTTAAATTGTGCCTTTTATGTAATGTTTTTAAATCTTTGTGGTAAGAAAAGTCTTTTTGATAGTACTTTCTCTCTTTCTCTCTCTCTTTTTTTTTTTGCAAGTTCATCTCTTCCCATTCACTGATGATTTACTTACCTCCAAGCCACCAAAATTTAAGGGCTGTTTTCCATTACATGTCTATAGTGTAGGCAAATCTGGCGTTACACTTCCTAGCTCCAGAAAATTTGTGCAGACATTCAAGAACTATCCACTGGGATAGTAAAGTTTGTCTGAAGGGATTTATCAACTGGAATATACTTTTAAACAACACAGAGAGTCAGAATTTGGGGGCATTCATTTCAAAGATGAAATTAGCATAGACTCAGAAAAGATTTGTTAATTTTTCAGTTCTTTTGGACCATTTATATTTTAATTATGTTTTTTATTTATCATACAGAATGTCACTGGTTGCAGAGATTTTGACCATGAGCTCTGACCCTGAAAACTAAACATGTGAAAAACACTGCAGGTAGAAATGGAAAATCTCACATGCTTTATGATACCAAGCACAGAAAGTACAATATAAATACTGCAGCAAAGATGTTAAAGCAATGCACAATTAGAAGATTTTGGGATTAACACTATGCATTCATTAAATGCAAAACCATGCTAAACCTATTTACTTAGGAGTTTGGTGGTTTGTGTTTTTAAACGTGGTCTTTTCAGTTCTTGTGAGGTAACAGTGATACCTCATGAAATCTGTTCCTTTTTATGTACAACACACACACGCACACACACACACTCACTCACTCACTCACTCATTCACACATGGAGTCAAAGTCAATGGCAGTGGGTGGTTTATGTCAGGGCGGTTTTGACGTCCCTCTCCCAGAACAAGATAAATGTAAGTGATGAAGAGCTCCTGGGGTTGGTTGAACTCATTTTGTATTCAACACTCTGCCTGGCCCCTTTCTCATCTCTTTCTCCCTCTCTTTGTATGTTCAAGCCTACTTGAGTTTCTTTTTTCTTTTGTAGAACTTGGTTCTTTTGATGTGTTTCAGGGCACGCCCTGTGGCAAAGAGAACTTCCCAGGAATCGGAAACATAAGCCCACGGGGCTGAGGCAGCTACTGTGCCACGCTCAGGCCCAGGAGCTGGATTTTCTGTCTCCGAAACGGCATCAGAACACAGAAGAGGAGGGGCAGACTTGCAATATTTTCCACAGATATTCTTATGTAGCGATGTAAGACATAAAATTTAATAGTGAGGGAGGCCTTTGGGGAGATTTTTGACCTGGATGGAGCTTGTGATAGGACTTTGAACCTGAGATGTGCTTATATGCTTTATCTATTTGTTAGTTTAGCCACATTTCCCCTGTAATTTATAAATTATTTGTTTCCATTTCACTGCTGTTAGGGCATCAACACAGCTGAGATTTTCAATGGCACGTGGTCCTGTCCATTAAAAAATGGGGTGAGAAAGTGCAGTGCTTTAACTTTCTATTTGTGCATGAAGTTGAAAGAAACGCTGCTGTAAGTATTGTCAAACTGGTGTTAGAAGGCACGATCTATATTATTAATAGAAAGTCTAGATAGAAGGAGGAGTTAATTGTTTTATATCCCATATCAGTATTTCTATTCTCATAAATTAAAAAAAAATTTAATAAGATGGTGTTATGTTTTATTTAAAATATCTCTGTTTACTCACATATTATACTTTATGTGGCAAATCTTTCAGGACTATGTCACTGAATTAGAACTTGGAACTGAAAATAAAAACAAAACAAAACAGAAAATAAGGAAAAACAGTCCAGTTTCAGTTTACACATACACAAACTTACCACTTTAAGGTGTTCAGATAATAGTTAAATTCAGTTTTTACCCAACTTTCTGAAAGAAATATTTTATTTTTGAAACCAAACAAGTGGAAAAGCACAGTAACTACAATTTTGGTAATTATCTAGTTTGTTCAATTGGTTTAGAGAACCAGTCTATATTAATTAGGGGTATAGTTTACTTTTGCATAAATGAGTTCACTCTTGTGTTGCTAGGCCTCCTGAAAAATAATATGCTACTAGCTGAGTAATCTAGGGGAAAAAAGGAAATTCGATAAGGAAATGGTTATTTTCAATTAAATTAAATTCAGTTTAGTAATTGTATTGAGCACTATTTATGTGTTTGTGTAAATAACATTACCTATTAACTCTTAAGAAAATAATTAGTGGTATCATTGGATCCATTCAGCATTTTCCAACATATTTTATGCTCAGATAACAAGTCAACAAGCTAATTGCCCCAATTCTTTTTAACTTTGGCTTCTACGTCTGCAGCTTAAAAGAAAGACAGAAAATGATTTCTGATATAACCCAATTATTCAAATATTGGTCAAATGCATGTTTTTAGCAATTACATGAGAGGATTGTTTCAACCAATTGGGAATAAGCATAAGAAAACTTTTATAACTACAATGTCTCTTGAGTTTCTTCCACATGTATCTGAGTTACTAATTATGAATCTTTGTGCAAATATCTATATGTAACATAAGAAAAATTTCTTTGATATTAGAAAGGGGTGGGGATTCACCACATTCATTTAAGTGTTACCTAGAAAGCTTAATGGGTCTGTTTTACTTACACAAAAACCGCATCCCTCATACAACTACACAGAGAAGAGTACAAAAGAAGTATGTTTATCTTTCCAATGCCATGTAAACTAATCCTATTTCTGTCTTTCGCCTTACGTAGCATTTCTAGATACTGAACGCTTCCAAATCATTTGATGGTAAATTTGAATAAGATATGCAGGTGCCCGTTAGACTTTGCAATGCTTTCCAGCTTTAGGCAGTGGCTGTGTGCAAAGGGTCATGTAATGTTCTCATCCTGTTTATAAATGTCGGTGAAAGCTGCAGTTCTGAGGGAGCCATGCACACCGGGTCTCCCGGTTTGCACAGGATCGCTGCTGGGTGTCACACTGTTCCACGCCAACCGTCATGTCATATTTTAATGGTGCTAAAACTCTCGTCTCGCTATGCTTACAGTGGTTTTCTTCCTTTTCCTTCTTTTATGTAGAGGTGTTACCTTCGACCCACAAAATGACATCAAAATTTGGCATGCCAACTATCAGANTCCTTCTTTTATGCAGAGGTGTTACCTTCGACCCACAAAATGACATCAAAATTTGGCATGCCAACTATCAGATGAACATATTCTCTTCATAGTAATACAAACCCTGGAAATACAAGGGCTTTTATTTTTTGAAAATACGCAAAATTTAAGAGAAATTTAGCCTTTTAAGGTAGAGTGATGAGTTCTAGACCTAGCAAGGGTTCCACTGATTTGAATAATCACTAAAAAAAGATTCGGTGTCTCACCGGAAAGTATTACTGCCATGTGTAGAGAATCTTCTTGGCAAAACAGATACCTATGAATTTTTTTCAAATATTTTTCTTTTTAAACAAAAGCAAAATGTAGCAGTTGGGTTAGAAATCAGTTGACTCAATTCAGAGTTTCAAGTAGACTTTTTAATGTGTAAAGAGTAAAAGGGTATATACTTGAAATATCACATCTACCCAAAATATCACATCTACCCAAATAATCCTGTTTGGTTACTTTCATTGATTAATTTACCATCTAGTCACATAGCCTCTATTTCACTACTGGAATTGGGAAATAATTCAATTATTCAAAATTTTAGTTATTAGCTGGCTTCCAAAAAATTTTATTTATTTTAAAAATAGGTAGTTGCTTGGCTTAATTTAATATTGTTTGTCCTTTTGATTCTAGTTCTTCTCCTCTATCCTCTATGTCTGCGTGGATATAAGCTAAATATTTTTCTAAAAGAAAAATGGGCCGGTATTTTGTACAGTTTCCCCTTGAGCTCACTAGCCATTCTGAGAGACTTTAGGGATCAACTATTCCAAATTTCTCATCCACAAAGGAGGCAGGCTTGGAGAGTTGACATGACTTTTATCCGTCAGGTCTAGCATTCTAGTAGTTCCTCGTAGAGATGGCTTGACTGGGAAAATTGATGTGGAGTTGCAGAAATACAGCACCACAGCACTGAAGACATTGCTGTGCTGTGACTCATTTACAATAATAAACTTTCATAAACACTATCTCATAACCGCAACGGCACCACGAGGTGAGAATCATTAATGGGAGGAATCACTTAATGAGATAACAAGTTCAGGATCATTCCATGGTTTTCCCAAGATCAGACAGCTAAAGCATCCAATCTTAGGTTTGAACTCCTGTTTTCTGATTCCTGAGCCTTGGTGAGTAACCACCGTGCGTACGGCCTATAACTGCTTTCTCTCTCTTGCCTTTCTCCATTCTCAGACAAAGGGCAGGAACTGGTGTTAGTTACTTTCATAAACCCAGAACATTTGGATAATGAGGAGCACTCAATAAAAGACTGAAAACAAATAAACCCGGGACTCTGGCTAACTGGTCCAGCTCTGTTTCCTCTACACCACCACTCCATTCCGAGGGCGGGAGGTGGCATTTGAGACAGTAGAGGAAGACTGTAATGTCACAGGTACAGAAATGCTTCAAAGCATTTAAACTAGCAAAATTTATTCTGTATTGTCAATAACATATGTAAGAACAATTCTGCTACTTGAGGACAGAATTCAGATCCCTGATGCAGCTGATATCTAAGTCCTCGACATTATGTGCTTGATGCCCAGTCTGTAAACTCACATGTGATTTAAACTGGACTCACGGTCCTTACAGAGGTTCTCCTTCACCTCCCCCACACGTGCATGCCCTCAAATTGGGTCTGGGCCAACGTTCCGGCTCTTCAAACACCAGCCACCGTATCTAGAGGTTTCTCTAGTCACGGGGCCACACTGGTTTTCTAATGAGAGGCTCATGTCCCAGGCAGAAAGGAGAGTCCCTCTCAAGTCCAAAGGCTCTGCAGCTTCTCTTTGTGTTTGGGAAGTAAGATTATTTGGGGACTGGAGTCCTGCACTACAAGCCTCCTCTCTGGGTCCCCTTTCACTGACAGCTACCTCTTCCCCAAACCATCTCCCTTTCCTTTTTTTTTTTTTTTTTTTTTAATCCTGGGGGACATGTTTGCCCTTCTTACTTGATACTTCCAGTATAACCCTCTGGCAATTCTGCATCTCCAGATCTCCATCTCTGATAACTTTAAGTTTGTACCAAAGGCAGGAAAAGCACCTGCCAGCTCTACTATCCACTTTGCTAAATCCCCCAGGCAAACAAACAAACAAACAAAAAACAAAAAACAAAAAAACCCACAAAAAAACAAAGGGCCTGGCTTGGAGTAGGAAGGAGGGAAAACTGTAGAAAGCAGAACATATATTTGTGTTTCAAAATATCCTACCACAGAAGCTTTTTGAATTAATGCATGAGTGGTTTTGACACAGTCACCATGATGAAATTATAATTGTTAGTTTGTAGGGGATTTTCTTTTTGTCTTTCCAAGGGCAAACTGCCTTGGCATCTCCCAACCAATTGCTATTGAGACGTTTCTCTGCGGGGTCTCTAGGAAAGGCAGCTCACAGCTCAAACACACCACAAACTCTCGGTCCTGGAGGAACTAAATTAGAGCTTCTAGAAAAAGAAGTTTTATTTTTTATACGTGCATTAGAAGTAGGAATTGCTTTGTTATCAAAATCTCAAAAAGCAGGTACTTTGACATATCAGTGGAATCAAAATAATATTATAATAAAACTTTGAATTTGAAATTTGAATAGTGACACAATACCCTTTTGGAAGTGCATTCCCACAAAGGCCCATTCTTTGCCCTGCAAGTCTCAGATCAAATATTACTGCCCCAGGGAGGCCTTTTCTGCCCACTCTATCTATCTCCTACTTTATTTCCTTCACAACCGTTTCACTATCTGTAATTAGCTTTTGTGCAAAGCAGAATTCTAAGATGGCCCTCAAAGTTCCCACATGCTGCTAGATGAGTTCTGTATAATCCTCTCCCCTTGAGTGTAGGCAGGACCTGTTAGTATGATGGAATATCACTCCTGTGATTAGGTTACTAATCAGTTAACTTTGAGTTAATCACAAGTCAGATGAGCTGGTTGAGCCTGACCTCATCAGGCAAGCCCCGAAGAGGGATGGGGCCCTTCCAGAAGTCAGAGAGATTTGAAGCACAAGAGGGCTTATGATAATGGCCAAGTGGAGAGGAGCTGTGAGGGGCCCCTGACCAACCAAACATCAGTGGAAGAGAAGGGGGGATTCAGACCTATGACTGCAAGGAATGGAGCTCTCTCGACACCAAACGAACTTGGAAGAGAATCCCTGGCTTCAGGAAGGGATGCAGGTCAGCCAACAGCTTTACTCCAGGCTTGCGGGACCCCGAGCAGAGAACAAACTTGGGTCCCTCCACGCCCTCCCTCAACTCTTTCTCCCGCCCGCTGGCTTACATTATTGCCTCAAACTAAGCTCATAAAGTCAAAGCAATCTCTGCACAGTTTTTACATGAACTACTTGCCATTAATACTCGCTTTTAAGACTCAACTGACTGTGCCATACACATATTCACATGTAGTCATATTATTTTTAGATCTTGAGGTTAATAATATTTATAGAAATCAAAAAGAAGCCTGTCCTTACCCACCGGGTTATAAGAATGATAATGAAAACAAAAATAGGATGTTAGAGATAGATAGTAATATTCATTAAAAAATGATACCAAGCACTAAAGGAAAATTTGAAATGTTATATTATTATGGATTGTTGATACTTATTTAAATAAGTAGGAAGTTTAAGTTTAAATTGTAGGAACAAGTCCTTTAGCAAAATGTATGCTAGCAGCTTTTAGTTTTATTTTCTTCTGTCCTTTGCCATTTTCCACATCATTAAAACCTCTCATCAAAGTGGAAATTAAGTGAATGGCTTCGTATTGATACATAGTATTACCATAAGGTAAAGAATAGTGTTTATGAAAAGAAAAAAGTTATTTTTAGGAGACTGTTCAAAATAACTAGGATTAAATATATCATAATTATTTGTGATTCTGTTCATTATTTTCTTATATGTCTCTATCTCGATGCTAAAAATGTCTTACATGAAAAATGTTACTGATATTTTCAACTCAAAATGAAACTTGGTTATCCATTCTGATCTACTGGGCATTAGTATTCGTTTTCTAAAGTAAATAAGAAAGTAATAATAATTAAGAGCCGTAGAGGCGAGCTCGAAGGTGAGGAACTGGGGGATGTGACAATTATGAGTTCTCCTCTTCCTCTACTGAGTCTCCCATTCGTGAAGAATATCCTAGTGGAACAACAGACGCCAGGAATCATGAGCAAAGGAGGGGGATGGGGAGAAAAAGAAAAGAAGCTGGCCAGGCACAATTTAAATCCTGAGGGCATGTGGCCATGTTACTTAATTTGAGCGGCATTATGCAAAACAAAACAAGAATTATCTGCGAGTTGGCAAAGCCTGCCTGAAAGTGCAAGGCGAGGGAGAAACCGAGTTAGCACGCAGCAGATCTAAGACACGCTCGCTGAGGTGCTTTGAAGAAAGCGAGCCGCACGACCCCCATCCCCAAGCATAAATAAACTCCAAACAGACTCATTTGCCATGAAGGATGAAATGTGGAGGTGCCGTGGCGCCTGGGTCTCTGCCTCTCCATGGCTCCTTTCCCCAAGTCGTTCTGGTGGGGTTTTGTGTCCCAAAGTTGTCCCTATGCAAACAACAGGTTGAATATTGTAGGTGTGGGTTATTAAAGTGTCCCTGGGACAATGGCAGTCTGTGTCCCATTTGTAACGCTTGGATTAATCTTTGGAAAGTGCACACAAAATGTGACATGATGTTGGCTTCCAACATTATTCAGTCTGCATAGCAGCAAATCCTGCCCTGTCTCCCTGGAAATAAAACTCACAGACTTATCACCGCCATCTAAAAAGGAACCTATCATTTATGCTCAGAAGGAGAGACACCCTGATAGATAGAATTTTTGTTAGGGGTTTGATTTTATAGTTTGGAGAAACATCTATGATGGAAACAAATTACATTCTATCAACGTATTCACAGTCTCCAGGAAGAAAATCTGCAGTCAGGTAAATTGTATATATGTGTACATATGTATATATTGGCATAGATGGGAAAATTAAGGAAGCCTTTATCTTTCAGAGAGAATTCCACATTAGATTAGATTGATAACCCACAACTGATCCCTGACAACAGGCAGGATTCTCCACATCATCCCTCTGTGTTACCTCATTTTCCCCTTTTGATTTTAAAAGCTCCAGAGGAGGGAGCCAAGATGTGAAAACTGGCCGAGGGGCGCCCCGCTGAGAAGACAGGGTGCTCCTCTCATTTCCTTTCCTTTTTCCTCCGTTTGAGGAGTTTCTGAAGCTCTGAGACTCAGCCTCACCTCATCATTCATCAGGAAATTCTTCTCAACTTAGGTGTCTTGTGCACAAAAGGACTAAGTGACATTGTGGAATTCAGGAAGATGTTTTCTCAAGCTACTTGGTTTCAAGTACATCTCAATATTACAAGGACTATCGAAATAGAGGGAAAAAAGGCATGTTAAATGATAGACAGCCGTCGATGGTGGGTCGAATTCCCATAGAACCAAGTTGGAAACCAATTCCACACATAGGAAGAATTGGAAGTTGCCTAATGAAATGGAACTGGGGCCGGGAGGGGTGGGGGGTGAGGGGGGGTGAGTCAGGGCATTGTTCCAGAACAGGGCTTTTAAAGCATGTTATTGATCAATGTCTTTATCTTCATTATTAGAATCCAATTATTTCCAGTGTAATCTTTTTTGTCTCATAGGGAAATAAGCCATCATCAAAGCAGGTTAGGAATGGCTTCTCTCAAATTCTATGGACACATCCGTTCTATAATAGTTTTGTATGTGGGCCCATTAAAAGACCGAAGTAAGCAGAATGCGCAGTCTTCGGTCTAGAATGGCCACCCATTTTCTTCTTTTATTGCTGTTCGGTAAGTAAATTTCATAAATTTTAAGCTGTAGAGTATATATGTGTTTAAAATACTGCTTTAATCTGTTGGGCATATTGGACATCGACCTAGGGTTTCGTTTGGAAAAGAACATAGTTTCCATTGAAAAAGTAATTACGGAGGGCTGCAGCTACATCGCATGGATGGATCCTGCTTCCCAAGTTACCTAGAAGAGGTGAGAAAATCCTTGAAATCTGAAGTTCCCTGCTTCCAGGGGCCTCCCTGGAACAGTAGCTGTAGCAGTGGGCAGAGGAACAGGTGTCCCTCCAGCTGGGGCATCGTGCCTACCATGAACCCTTCTCTCCGCCTCCGCTCATTCAGCAAGATAATGTGAGTGGTGCTGAGACTGCACTTCTGTCACAAGGGCCCTCGGTATACAAGAAGGTGCATGTTGCCCTTTCTGGATGCGTCTTTCTTCTTGGGCTTTATTTTTCACCATATTCTGATAGTTGCATTGATTTCTGTGTTGTTCGGACGTTCACTTTATTTGGAATTCAAAGTGGGGTAGAGGGAGGTATGGTAGGGTTTCCCAGAGTGATTTTTGTTCAGGGTGGGCCAAAGGTAAAAGGGGAAGAATATTGACAGCAATGGGGATGGGGAAGAAAATGGCCCAGTTCATAATTTTGCATCAACCAACTCAGTTTCCGATTTTCATCTTTGGGGTATAAATCTGATAAAACCCAGACTTACAAGAAGGTGGTTTAATGAGATCCACAGAGGAAGAGAGAGTCAGGATAGTTAGAGGCATCACCAGATAAATCTTATAACATCACTTTCAAGAGAAACAAGCATTTTCACCAATTGTTGAGAGAGTTGAGAGAGGACTGCGATTAAAACTGAATTTACTTTTGGAGAGCCTGGGTGGTTCAGTCGGTTAAGCATCTGTCTTTGGCTCAGGTCATGATCTCAGAGTCTTGGGATGGAGCGAGCTGTTGGGCTCCCTGCTCAATGGGGAGTCTGCTTCTCCCTCTCACTCTGCCACTCCCCCTGCCTGTGCTCTCTCTCTCTCTCTCTCAAATAAAATAAATAAAATCTTAAACAAAAACCAAAACCAAAACCCTGAGCTTACTTTTGCTGAGAAAATTAAAAAAAAATTTTTTTTTTCCCCCTGAAGATTTGGGTAGTGGGTCAGGGTTAGGAACTGTCATTGGACTTTATGTATAAATTAAGGATATTTAAAGACAATGTGGACAAAATACAACCATTTGTTATTTTTATTTCCATGGACTAAGAAAAAACAATAACACAAAATGCCATCTCTCAATCTTTTTAGAAAGTGTAAGTTACCTATATGTATAGGTTTTAGATATATCTTTGTAAAGAGAGTAAACATTAAAATAACCATAAGGACTTAAATGGTGGGCTTACTTACTACTAAAAAGAAGAATAAAGCACATTTAATATTTCTTTTTTAAAAGAGGGCTTGACTCTTCACAAAATGGTATTGCTTCTAGAAGCCCAGGGAATTGAAGCTAAAATCTCGACAAATGGTCCCACAGCGCCACCATCTGGCTTAGTAAAAGAGAGCAGGGAGTCATAACATCATAGAGCAGGACGAAAGTTAAATGTTCTTCTCTTCCCGAAAGAGAGCTTGGAGAAAGGAAAACAAGGGACTCTCTCAGCCCTTGTATTTCTCTCAGTCCTGTAGCCTTGCATTTGTTACTATTTCAGCTAATATCAAATGTCGATGGTGTCAGAAACTGTCCCCATCTCTTTTTCTGTCTCTGTTTTAATTTGAAGAATGAACACATTTTTAGCGGATAAAATCTTTAAAAAGGGAAATCTAATGTTAGCAGTCTTTCTTTTCCATTTTTTTTGGACAGAAAAATAGAAAGTTTTTTTTTATAAAAAACTGTAATTTTCGTGTTAGTCTGTAGAGCTTTTTCTTTTTTTTTAAATTAATTTATTATTTATTTGACAGAAAGAGAAAGAGCCTGAACAAACTCAAGTAGGGGGAGCAGCAGGCAGAGGGAGAAGCAGGCTTCCTGCTGAGCAGGGAGCCAGGATGTGGGGCTCAATTCCAGACCTGGGATCATGGCCTGAGCCGAAAGGCAACCACTTAACCAACTGAGCCACCCAGGCGCCCTGGAGCATCTAGAGAAGACTTACCTCACTGATTTTTACCTTGCCTTTGGGTATGATAATGTGGAAGCTCCTTTGCATTTTTTGTTTTTATTTATTGATTCTTTGCATTCTTAAAGGTCAGAGACATTTAAGCTGAAACAAATTCTAATACATAATCAGAAGTACAATTTTGACCCTGAGGGGATGGTGAAGTAGTTTTATTGCATATTTAACAGTCTACTTTCTTTGGAATAAAATTTATACTTCTAAAATTTGAATGCTTTACTTTTTTTTTTTTTACTTTATATTGCAAAGTTTCACAAGATTGTACAAAATTACTAAGTAATAGAGTGGCGAATGCATATATTTTCACTTGCACATTGTTTTCAATGAAGATCTTACAGAGTTGGCTTGAAAGATAAAATGTTAGCTTTTACCATATTTTGCACTCTTGCAGCATCTCTATTTGATTAATTCCTAAATTTTATGAAGCAGTAGTGTGCAGAATGATACCATTCATTATAACACTGTTTTGGGCCTCCTGTGAACAAGGAGTTATTCTAAGTGCCTTGCACTTAATGATAAGGCATGAAATCTTTTCAGCAAAACTAAGGAGTGTCCTATTTTTATTTCTATTTCATGGATGAGGAATATGAAACACAGACATTGAATAACTTGCCTAGAGTAGCAGCCCTGACAAGCAATGGATATGAAAGCTGTCCTTTAGACTCCATGTTCTTGATGACGACACTAAAACTATTTTCTCAGTATATAGTATTCTAAAAATATTTAAAATGTCATGCTCTCTCATATCACTGCATTTTCTTTTTGTGAAAGAACCTAATGTCAAAATATTGCATTTAAATCATCTTATGGGAAATATTTCAATTGTGTTAATGGTTAAAAAACATTTTTTTGAAAGCTAACCTAAAAAGCAACCATTATATATTTCCTCACCCCTCACCCCTCACCATGTGCTCAAAATAAGTGCTTGTAAATGAACTTCTAGAAATGAACTTTTTGTAAATTGAGGACTTTTTATTTTACATTATTTTCTATTTTAGAGTCTAAATAATCATTTTAGATAATTATATTGAATTATTCACCCTCATTTTATTGTAGTATGTTCTAAAAAGTAATTAAGAGAAACTTGCTATTATTTTAACTATATACAGAGAAACACTTCAGTTTTTTTCTATTTGTTAAAATGTTGAGAATTTTCTAAAATTCTCTAGAGGTCCAAACACTTTTCTGAAACTTATACTCTGTCAATTTTAGAGCATCTGTCTGTGGATATTTAAGTCTTATGTAACAACTGGTCTCCAAAACTACTCTTAAATTGATCTTACTGGAATTTTTTTTCAAATATAGTATAGCTTGTCCCATGTTATTCTAATGGAGAGAGAAAAAAGTCGGGCCATGTGGGATATTTTACTATAATTTCTGTCAATGTTTTATAAAGAAAAAAATGTAACACCAAAAATTTTGTAAAATGTCCTTTTTGGTACTGAATTGGAAAATTGATGTTGACAATGTTGGGGGTCACTGGCTAAGTTCCTTTGGTGTATTAGATAGGAGGAAGCATTAGCTGATTATCAGGCTAATGAGTCTATAAAGTGAAGTCATAACTGGATTATTAGCAATTTATTTATTTAAAAACGAATTATTAGTTGGTATGGAGCTTGGACAATGTCTTCTTCTTCTTCTTTTTTTTTTAAAGATTTTATTTATTTATTTCACAGAGGGAGAGAGATCACAAGTACGCAGACAGGCAGGCGGGCGGGGGGGAGGCAGGCTCCCCGCTGAGCAGAGAGCCCGATATGGGCCTCGATCCCAGGACACTGAGATCATGACCTGAGCTGAAAGCAGAGGCTTTAACCCACTGAGCCACCCAGGAGCCCTTGGACAATGTCTTCAATATTTCTAAATATTTTTACATATAGCAATGGCATTAGTGTTTTTCCTTATTTTCAATTAAATTTCAGAATAGCCATTTAGATAAAATTCAAAACCTTAAGAATAGCAATTCAGAATAGCAATTAAAAATCATTTCTATGGTTTTTACTGAAAATTTGAATTATGAAAAATCTTTGGCTGTCTAGCTACCATTTGTATTTGTTAATTTGGACTTATGTCAGTATACTAATTATCCATGGTTAAGCTCTTAGTTTGGAGTAGGATGAATATGAAGAAGAGAAAGATTGTGAGGGGAAGAAAAGTTATTTCTCTATTCTCTGAAGATGCAGATACAGAATAATAAAAAAGATGATTTGTTCTCCAGTATGTGACCAAGGAACGGTGCAGTTCAGACTCCAGGGGTAAGCCTGGTCCTACCTAGAGCTACCACACGAGGGCGCTGGCGCTGATTACTTTTCAACAGGAGAACAGTCAATGTTTAGTCAATCTAAACAGCTTTAGATTTCCCTTATGTATCTGGTGCACTTCATGTAAAGATACTGATATTGACAAGTGGCGAAGCAAATGCTTTCCTATAAGAATATTTTTTGACAGAATTAAATTGCGATTTTTTTTTATATCCAATAGGAAGCTGCTAGATTAATTATCCTCGAATGAACCTAGATTGTAAAATGTCGCTGCTCAAAACATCCATTGCCCATCAAAGGCTTTTCTCTTCTCATCCTGAGATTTCAATTCTGAATGTTCTGGCTAAACCTAGCTTCTACCTTTCTAGTGTGTTGCTCAATATATCTAGCTGGATATTTTACCTTCATTTCAAATATGATATTTCTTTGTGTTTTCTTTTCTTTTTTAGAAAGAGAGAGAAAGAGAGCACGAGCACAGGACCAGGAGGGGAGGGGCAGAGGGAGAGAGAGAATCTTAAGCAGCTCCGTGCTCGGGGCAGAGCCTGACGACATAGGCTCCCGACCATGAGATCATGACCTGAGCGATAATCAAAGGTCGGAGGCTTAACTGACTGTGCCACCCAGAAGCCTCTCAAACATGATATTTTTAAGACCAAATATCATCCTCCACTCCACCTAAAAACTAATTTCCCCGAGTCTACTGTTTCTTTGAATATCCAACCTCAAATCTCTGTCATGATGTTTGAGTGTTCCTTCTCTTTCTAGAGCTAAGCCAGCATTAGCAAATATGTGGATGTATTTCCCATTTTAACTTGACCTCACCAAAACGAACCTGGGTAATCTCATGACATTCAATCATTCTGCAAGTAGTAACTCAATAACTTACCACCTTTTGAACACCCCACTTGCTGCTGTACTCTCAGCACTGACCTCACTGCCTGTACCTCCCTGTTGTATTTAACTGTGCTCGAGTCTCTCCTGGCTTGGAAACAGACACCTTTCCTGGATCCCATCCTGTTCTTTTTTCTCCTCTCTTTTATCCCCACATTTCTTGGAAGAGCAGCATATAAGCCCTTCCACTTATTTTTCCACCCACTACAGTCTGGCTTCGGAGTCCACCGTTCTCCTCCACACTGCTCTTGCCAAGATCTGGAAGACCTTCCTGTGGTTAGTTGTAATGGGTACTTTTCCCTCCGGAAGGGAAGTTGACAACACTGATCACTGTCTATTGAAATACTCGTCCCTTGACTTCTGAGACTCCTCAATCCTCAAGTTTTCTTCTTTATTCTCTTTTAGCCAGAATACTCTTCCGTGATCAAGTGTTGATCTTTCTCGGGTACTGTGTCCAGATCTTATTCCTGCTAAATAGACCTCTTATTCTTTGGATGATTTTATTGCCTCTCACGATTTCACTTAAACTGAAAACTTCAAAAAAGCCCCAAACCCAGACCCAGAACCCATTCCCGCCAAAGCTCCCCCTAGAATCTTCTCATCTCCTTCTCCCTCAGTGGCTACTAAACATGACTAGGACTTGATTGCCACACAAGCTTCCTAACTGGTCCGCCTTTCTCAGATCTTGTCCTGTGCCAAAGCTTTCTCCAAGGGCAGTTCGAATGATTCTTTAAAATAAGAATATGGGCAGTTCACTACTTTACTGTAAACTCTTCAATGGCTACCTACTGATGCGTGGAACTTTATTCCTAAAAATACACATTCTTTAACGTGGTTTATGGAGCATTTTGAGGACCGCTTTTTACCTCTTCATTTTATTCTCTTGATATTCTCTGTTCCCTCTAAGTTCTGATTTAGTGTGACTTCTTTTCAGTTCCTGAAACAAATCTTGCCCTCTGGCTTTAGGTCTTTGCATATGCTGCTCACCCCTCTTTCTTTTGCCTGGCTGACTCTCAATTATACCTCAGGTCTAGCTTGGAATCCCAGCTAGAGAGCTTTTCCTATCCCTGATCTAGGTTGCAAATCACTTTGCATTTCCTTTACTATAGCACTTACCACAATTTATTGTCATTGCCTGTTAAATTGCCTGCCTTCCCCAGTAGACTGTAAACACTATCATATTACTAATATTCACAGCTGTTCAAAAATGGGATCGACTATAAAAGAGACTACACTCAAACATTAGGTAGGTGGTTGGATTTGTTTTTTATAGTTTTGTCATCTTATGTTCTTACTGCTCTTCATGGGCCATATGTTGCAGCCAAATTATTTGATTTTTCTCAAATGTGCTTTATGCTTTCCTCCTCTGTGTGTGGGACCATATCTTTCACTTTGCCTAAAAATGTTTTTTCCCCTATCCTGTATCTTTGGAAATTATACTCCTTGTTAAATCTAGTTCCTATACCATCTTCTCCACAAAGACATTTTACCACCCCAGTGAAGAAAAGGTCTCGCTTTTCTCTGAATTCTCAAAACACTATACACTTCTTAAAGTACTTATCATATATCCTTAAAAATCACTGTGTTTTGGGGCACCTGGGTGGCTCAGTCGGTTAAGTGTCTGCCTTTGGCTCAGGTCATGACCCCAGAGTCCTGGGACTGGGACTCCTTGCTCAGTGGGGAGCCTCCTTCTCCCCTGCTCATGCTCTCTGTCTCTGTCAAATAAATAACAAGAATATTTAAAAAAATAACATAAAATCACTGTATTTCAATAAAAGGATACCTGGAAGAGTACCGTCTCTCCCTTCAATGCCTATAATATGTTGTATCCCTTTTACGGAACCCATCATGTTTTGCCTTGTGTTGTAGTTAATGCATGTACATGACATCTTTTCCATAATAGCTTTGAGATCGTGCATGTTTAAGTTTCTATGTTCTGCAATGCTTAGCATCTTGGCATGTGTGGAGATATTTGTGTGTGTGTATATATATATATATATGATGGACTCTCAAAAGGTAGCCAACTGGTTCTCACCTTATCTTCCGTCTCCATAGGACCTTCTNGTGCATGTTTAAGTTTCTATGTTCTGCAATGCCTAGCATCTTGGCATGTGTGGAGATATTTGTGTGTATATATATATATATATATATATATATATATATATATATATATAATGGACTCTCAAAAGGTAGCCAACTGGTTCTCACCTTATCTTCCGTCTCCATAGGACCTTCTCTTTCAAGCCAAATAGCCTTATTCCTGGCCCCAAACGTGTCCATTATATTTTCCCATTTCCTCTTTGCACATAGCTGTGAGAATGCACATTCATGTTTGTCATTGTCAAAATCCTACCTCCTTGACTCAAATACTGCTTTCTATGAAGGCTGCCTTAGTACTTCCTGCCTGAAGAGATGCATGGCTGAGGTGCTTTGCCATTGGCTAGTGGACTGTAGAAATACCATGGGGAAAAAAAATGAAATCATGGCGTGAGCTGACTTGAGAAGTAATGTAGTAAGATCACATGGTAAAATGTTTAGGAGGGATGTGTGCTGGAAAAGAGTGAAGCTTGTAATGTTTTCCCACAGAGGCTAACATGTGTTTAAACTCGTCTGGTAGCAGTAAGGCTGGAAAAAAGGGGGTCAGGCAGGAAAGCATCATGTGAGGTGACTCAACAGGGCTTTGTTTTTCCAATGTTTCCATTAGAAGGAAGCTAAGAAAGCAGGAAAGAAAATGGAAAGGTCGCTGACATGATTGGCAGAGATGAAGAACCCAGCAAACCCGTTGGCCTTCGAACAGCATCTGCAGCGGACGCTAATCCGGTGGCGTATCAGACTCTGTTTATGTTTTCTAAGGGACTATGATATATGCATCATTTATATTTATCTTTTATGAATATTTTATTTACCACTAGTAGTTTTTGTATCATAAATATAGTCAGCTTGTGAGGACCAACTGATTTTTATGGATCCCCACAGTGTTCAAAGCCTCTTGCAGCAGCGAAGGCCTGTAAAATGGCCTTGTACCTTCCTTCTCCCTTTGATGTCAGGAGCAGCCTGTTGTGACGGAAAGGGCATGAGTTTCTGAGTGAGAGAGATGTAGGTTTGAATTCCGTTTTGGTCACTTAGTATTTGGATGACCTTGGCCAAATGACTTAACTTTCTAGAGACTGAGGTTTTGTTTTGTTTTTGAACTGTTACACTAGTATCGGTAATAGCAAATTTACAGAGATGTTATGAGAATCAAGTGAAACCTGTAGGTAGTCCTAGCACTGTGCCTGGCATATGGTCAGCATGCCCTCTCTCCCCATGGCTGTTATATTTAGGAGGACATAAAGATTGGCTTGTAAAGGACAAGAATTGAAGCAGAAATTGGCAACTTACATCCTCAGATGAAAATGGATTAAAGTCCTTACACTTGAAATAATTCTAGCTGAGTTATATGCCATATATTTTATGAAGTGCATTTCAGAAACGTATGACTTGGCAAATTACCTTGAAATTCTTATCTTGGGCAGATATTCAGTACAACATGTGTACAACTGTTTGGGTACTATCTCTTTTATAGGAAAAGAAAGATTAGTTGTGTGTATGTGAGTATGTGACTCATGGCTTATATTTTGAAAGTGAGACTCTGGGGTAAGAGTAAATTGCAAGGGATCGTATTCTCAAGCCATTTGAAAAGCAGGTTTTATCAAAGTTATTCTCAATTCATAAAGGTACATGCTACCTGTTTCTTGTTTTGTATTTGATAGATGACATTTTTTGCTTGGAATTGGGAAATCATCTTTGACTTTTTGAAAGGGAAACATTATCATCACCCGAGTGTTGAGAGACAGTAACAGCTGACAGACAACATCCACACCCAAATCCATGTAGTCTTTTTGATGGCCTGCTTGATGAAACCTAACCTCTTGAACTCTCAGAGGATAAGATTGGTGATGATGAGTATTTCAGACATAACTTTTGGTTCTCTTATCGTACCCTTAACTGTGTGAGCGGATGCTTTCTGAACGCTTGAGGTGACATAGATTCAGAACTAAAAGCACACAGCAATTACAGGAACCAAACAGCTCAGTTCCACAGGTGTTTGATTTGACTTGTAGCTCCAAATATACTGGCTTTCACATAGCGGGTGTTTTTAACGGTTGGGCTAATTTTATTCTGTTCCTTTTATAAGACAAGTCCATGTTTAAAGCATTTTTTTGACTTTCTATTCAGTGTGTCTGTCCATGGTCATTTCAGTAAAGCCTATGGCAAGGGGACTCTGCTCTAGCTCATTCTCTCCTTTAAGGACATTGGATGTAGGGATATCGGGTGTATTTCAAGCCCAGTTATGCAATCTGAGTCACTGTCACCATGTATAAGACAGGTTTGGGGGGCGCCTGGGTGGCTCAGTGGGTTAAGCCTCTGCCTTCAGCTCAGGTCATGATCTCAGGATCCTGGGATCGAGTCCCGCATCGGGCTCCCTGCTCAGCGGGGAGCCTGCTTCCTCCTCTCTGTCTGTCTGTCTCTCTGCCTACTTGTGATCTCTCTCTGTCAAATAAATAAATAAAATCTTAAAAAAAAANCAATCTGAGTCACTGTCACCATGTATAAGACAGGTTTGGGGGGCGCCTGGGTGGCTCAGACCTTTGCAAGACCTCGCTGAACATCTGTTGAGTATGTGAATGAAGGAATGAATGGGTGAACAGGATATAGTGCAATCTCTTGAGCCCCGNGGTCAATTTTGATTATTCACTGTGTGGGGAACAGGATCAACCTCAGATGAGAAAAGGGGGTGAGGCTTGCTCTGCAGCATTTCAAAGAACCAGTAGGGGCAACTTTCAACGCAATACAAAGACGAACCATAAGGAAGAATGGTTAAACGGACAATTAAAATCGTTGAATGCGCTCATGGGCTGCCTGAGAACGTCGCAGTTGGGGTTGTCGTCTGTTAGGATGTGCTATTCGGAGGTGAGGGAAATCACAGCTAGAAGTGAGATATATGAAGAGATGGGAGTGGAGCTGCTCTGACTGAGGCCCAGGGAGCCTCACCTCCGCCCCGTAAATCCCGAAGAAAACCCTTCAGAATCTGGGGAGCGTGGTTTAAAAATCATGGACTCTGGATAACCCCTCCCCAATCTGTTCAGCATCTCTCACTTAGACTTCTAATGACGGAAAATAAGCAATTCTCAATTCTGTGATTTCTTCTCCTTAACCCTCAATTGCAGGAAAAAAAAAAAAGGATAAAACAACATATTCTTCTGACTTTAGCACATTTTGGTAAGACTTTCTTTCTTTCTTTCTTTCTTTCTTTCTTTCTTTCTTTCTTTCTTTCTTCTTTCTTTCTTCTTCTTTTTTTTTTGTAAGATTGTTTCTACTTTTCTAGCATCTGAATTTGAAAAATCAGTCATATTTGGTTTTTTTCTCTTTTACAGTCTTCATTCAGTTAATCTTCAGGTTCGCTCTGTTCTCCCTTCAAAACGCATCTACCATCTGTATGTTTTTTCCTTTTTGGTCGATCACAGAATTTCAGATCCTGCCTGAATTATTGCACAAGCCTTTCAGTTGGCCTCTTTTCCATTGCATTCTATGAATTACTACCAGCTTGATCTTTTAAACCACCCCTTTAAGGCCATGTTTCTCCTTTGGAAAACTCTTCAGTGGCTCCCCCTTGCCCACACTGGAGATCTCCATTCGTTCCATGCTTGTGAGTCTCTGTGAACAGCAGCCTGGCTTCAATCTCTCTCGGATGGTTCCCGAGGCTGAAATTCAAATGGAGGCAGGGCCAGCGACCGGCACTCCACTCCACTCTCGGGTAACACTCAAGATGGTGGCAAATATTTAGGCCCAAGCGAAGGTGGGAAAGTGGCAGCACTTTGCTCCCAAGTTTGGTTTACATCTGTCTCTATAATCAATCTGCTGGATCTAGTAACAGGCATTCCACTTTGCTCAAACAACTCGGATGGTTTCTGGGCCATTACAGCATTCCATAAAGCTGGGCCTTATAGCAGGTAGAGCACTATAAAGCTCTAAGAGCTCTATAAAGCTCTATATACGTTGGGCCTTGTGTTACCTTCCTGAGCTCTCTCACCCCTCATTCTGATCCAGCCACATGGATCTTCCTGCTGTTCTTCAACCATGCCCAGCACACTCCCACCTCAGAGCCCTGGTACTAGCTGTTTTCAAAGTCTGGAATGTTCTTTCCTTAGATAGTGACGTGGCTAACTCTCTCCCTCTTTTGAAGACTTCAGTCAAATGTCAACTCGTCAGTGAGGCTGCTAATGGGCACCTTCGTTAAAATAACTCATGCTACTCTTACTCTAGGCTTCCTACCCCTTTTGTTTTTTTGTACAGCACTTATCAGCTAGTGGATTATATACCTCACTTATTTATCCCATTTGCTGTTGTCTCCTCCAAGTGACAGTAAACTCCATGAGGGGATACTGTGTATCTCCCAGCATCTAGGATAGTGTTTTGCACATAGCAAGACCTCGCCGAACATCTGTTGAGTATGTGAATGAAGGAATGAATGGGTGAACAGGATATAGTGCAATCTCTTGAGCCCCGCCTACGGGCTCTTCACAGTCTCACCTGTGCTTTACTATCTGTTATTTCCCCACATGAAACCCGTGTTCCAGACATCTGGGCTACTGCTCCTCCAAACATTCTTTTCTTTCTTCGTGCCTTCCTTGCACTGTACGCTCCACTTGGAAGCCCTTTTGCATTCCCCTGACCTTTCCATATTCTCTGTGATGAGGCTAAATTTCCACTTATTCTGGGAAACCATCCCATGCTATGCAGCCTTCTTCTTCTCTTCTCGATGAATATTTTCTCTATCAACTAACTTGACAATGGCATACATTCTGCATCATGATATAATTTATATTCTTGTCTTCTGATGTTACTTAAACTATGAATTTGTATTTAACTTTTCAAACATTTCTATTTTGTTTCTTCGACTTTAGGAACTTTCTGAGGAAAGGCCAAGTGTAAATGAACAGAACTGCTCATGGACAGATTTCCACTCCAGTGGCTCACCTCACAGCCCTGAGACAGGAAGGCGTCAATACCTCAGCACCCTGGGACTCTTGTTGGTTTAGGAGTGTGCCTTGGCATGCTAGTTAGGAAATCTCTGTCTTATTGTGCCTTGCTCATAGTAGGTGCTCGCAAAGTGTTAGTCAATGGATGGATTGATCTTGTGTGGTTGTTTTATTCTTAATAATCTCTCTTCAGCTTTACTAAAGTTTATATATATGTACTAACATTAGTTTTTTTTTTTTAAAAGAGACACATAATCATGATTGTGGAGTAGGAATTAAAAACTTCATTTAATGATGATCAACAAGAAAGAATTAAATAAAATATATTAATTGTTGGTGATCGAACTATAATATAGGACTTACTCTGTTACTTGGACACACCAAAAATTGGAGGTTACATACGTGAGGAGTGATTTTATATACTTGTTGCTCAGTTTTATCATGATATTTCCATGGGGAAATCTGAGTGAGTGAACGATAACTTTTAAAATGCTTAGTCATTCAGAAGTGAGGCTGGGAGTCCCCACTACATGTATGATCTTGCTACACTGCTTAGTTATTTTTATTTTATTTTTAACATGTTTATTTGTAAGTATATAAATAAAAAAGATCATATGTTAATGAGAGCTAATACCAATTGATACCTAATACCAATTATGTCAATTAGATATATGACATGGCTACAATCCATCTAGCAAATGCTATCCAAAGCTCTCCTTAACATGGCGTATGGAAGTACTTGAACATATTAGACATTCAATAACTCTTTCTAGAATAATAAAGTGCAATTAAATGAGCTGGATATGCAATGCCTCTATTTTCAACTTAGTTTTAGTGTGCTTATATTTTTAAAAACATATCTTGTAGCCAAATTTTATGAACAGATATTAATAGAGGCCTAGCATTAATTTGAAAGTCAACTTTAATGAAATTTTGGAGAAGAATTAAATATTAAATTATAAGTATGAAGTAGATAAAGGTGCCCCTTGCTCCAGGAAGTGGCTGATCCTGAAAAGTTTTATATAACTTAAAGTTTTGCAAATTGGATCTTATTTATTACACATTAGAGGAACTAATTCTCAAAGGCTCCTATCGTGAATCTTTTGTATAGTGAATAAGCAAGTTGTAGTTTGTTTTTTGGTTTTTAATAGTGATGTCCAATTTTTAAAAATTAAAAATAGCCACAGGCATAAGCTACTTAATTCCTAAAATTTTTCAGTAGCACCAATTTAAAAATTAGACATAGCATTTTGAAAAATTAAAGCGTGACTTTTACTCACATTTCAAATCTTTTGGCAGGCAAAATATTTATTAAGAGCACTGTTTCACATCCCTGTCTAGTTCTGATGTTGTATCATTTTTTGATTTTGTGACATATGTTTCTCCTTCTAAAGCAGCTGTTATGAAAGCTTAATTAGTTTTTAATTAATGAGAATTAATGTCATCCTGAAAATGGTGTGAATTTTCCATTTCATTGTAGATCGTTTGAGACTTTTGAAATATTCTGTCGGTTCTGAAGTGGGAACCGATAGGGTTTCTCCAAAGGGAAACCAGGCCTTCATTCCTCCCAAAGGCTAGACAGCCATTCCTACACCATAGGATAAGTAATGACATGTCCAAATAGCACAACCCGTTTTTTTCCCTCCACTCTGAGGAAATTCTAGGAAGTGTGCAAAATTAGTCAAGAGGTGGCAATTGGTCCTATCTTGTGTATAATAACAAGTCAAGGAGGAGCTTTTAGGTAATGAAAAAATATTTCTGAGATTTGAACAATTTTTGCTTTGTTACTAAGATTACATGGGTATAAAACAAATGAGAATGATTGAAACGAGGGAAATTTGGGAAATTCAGGTGAGAAAACAAGCGACTGCTCCTTTAGTCTGTTTTTATCCCCACGGGGTGGGGGGGTATCATTATGTGGTGTAATTGTTCTGTGCCTCTGTGGAGCTCTACACACGGAGGAAAACATGATGTTTCTACTCTTCTGGAAGCATGTGGGGGTTGGAGGCTGTGCAAGTGGCTAGGGATCTCAGTTGCAATATAAATAAAAGTTTATACAGGTTGAAAAGTAGCTAAAAAGGATTCACTGTGTAATCCCTTTGAAGCAAATTTAAACACTGAGGCACTCTATCACAAGTGATTAGACCTGCAGGGATAGAAAATGGGTTCCTGTGGTCTGTATCATCCTGACATGGACATCTGAGGGTAGGGGTCAGTCTCTGAATGGTATGCAGGTATTGATAAGGAGGAGGGGTTAGTTAATAGTTTGCCTGGAGCTTATGGGGATTTTCACATTTCTGAAAAGAATTTATGCTCTGGCATCTTGGGAAATCTCCAAGTCTTCTTTGTGGAGGTGATCTGAATCGAAGCAGATAGATCCTATTAGCCCATGAGAAATACCAGGAGGGATGGCCTCAGTGAGTTGGAGTGACCAAGGCCAAAGAGGACTGCAGGGGCTTGGGGTGACGCATTCCACCTCCTCAGAAAGTCTGTAAGGTGGCCGCTGTATCTTGCATGTTGATGTGGGACAAGGAAAGAATTGGGCATCAGAACACATCCAGACCCATTTTTAAGCACATATACTCATCTGCGCCATGTGTAACTGCTTAGCACAGTGGCTTTCACAAAATAGGTTTTGAGCGAACGCTAATAGAATAAAATAATAAATAAATAAACAAATAATAGAATTAAGTCTGTCAAATACAACAAACTTTATTTCCTGATTTTTCAACGCTAGGTAAGTCGTTTCCACCCAACGGAGCTCATATGCTACTTCATGAGAGGGTATTTCCTACAGTTTATTGAAATGATAACTATGGCCATACTTGTTAGTCATTTATTAATATCTGATCACAAAGATTGGAAGTAGGATTTGTTTTTAAAAATAAAAACATTCTAGAAGGAAGTCAGTTTTTAGTGAAACCATTGTATTTTGTCAGTTATCAGGAGATGTATGTATAAGCATAAAACCTATGCTTACCAGGACAGAAGTTCTTAGCTCTGTCTTATTTACTATGCTCATAGTCCTGAGCGTGTTTCTCCACTCCAAATTTCAGACTATAAAATACTAATAATTTGTTATCCAACTGTGTGGCTTGGAAGGTATTATGTAGGGTAAGTGGATCTTCTCATCTTTTTTTTCTTTTTAATTGATGAAGCAAAGTACCATTCAGCAAAGTCTATCTTTTTTAAAGTATTTATTCGGTTGACAACCAATCCCAAATTAAAAGAGATGAAAAATAACATAATTATGAAAACAACAAATTGCCTGTCTGTAGCTTGATATGCATGAGGGAAGAGAGGAGGTCTTATAATTTTCTAATGTATGACCAAGCCAAAACCTGTCCAAAAGTTCTGATGTGGTTGAAAGCGACAACCAGTTCTCTTCATGACTCACCAAAGGAAAAATTTCAACATCTGAGTAGAACAAAATTACATGGATATAAGTTATTTGTCTGGTTTCGAAATAACAAGGTTGCGGCAAGTGCTGCGAACCAGGCCAACAACGGGCTAAAGGAAGTAGCACTAGAGAGAAGCAGGATTTGGCCTGGGGTCTGCCTCACGCTCTGACCTTGGGGAAGTAGCCTGAGGTGTTCACTTTCCCATCTGTGAAAGGAGAAGTTGCTTCAGGTGCTCTACGTGGCCGTGGCCGCAGACTGGAGGGAAGGTTCCTAGAGATTTGCAGCCTAGGCTTGGGGAGGGGACTGGGTGGAGGCATCGTCCCTGAGCCATCCCTGCATTTAAACCCACGAGGATCTGTGGATATGACTGAAGCATAGCAGAGTTAAATGATACTAATAATTAAAAAGGACCCAGTTTTAAGTCTTAGATTGTCAAGCATCTGGACAAGTCACAGCTTCTTAGCGTCTTACAGACTCTTATCTGCAAAACCAGAGAGAGAGTCTAGATCTGTATAGTTCCTCATAGTTCCAACATCTAAAAAAAATCACTTTTAATAGAATTTTAGAGCAGCAAAGATTTTAATCTAATTAAATATGTTTTCAGATATATATTCATTGAGTGAGTTAAATGCTAGACAAAAATATTGTTGTTCAAATGAGGAAAATAACACTGTATTAGAAATAATCTTGAAGTCAATTGATTTTCAAGTTAATAGCTCCAACATGACAAATATTTCCCTAACAGCAAAACGATCATTAATACATAAATTTAATTTCCTTCTCCTTTTCTTTCTTTCCTTCTTTCTTTCTTTCTTTCTTTCTTTCTTTCTTTCTTTCTTTCTTTCTTCTTTCTTATGTAACAAACCATCATCTTGCTATTCTTATAATGGTTGCATTGTTTAAATGAATCAGGATAACTCTCTCCCAAAAAATTGCTCACAGAGACATCACAAATAGAAATATATGTGAAGAAAAACAAATATATTGTTGGTTCCAATTGTTTCAAATAGCAGAAAGGCAGTCTTTCACTGATTTCAGACACACACAGTATTGTTTTTAGAGAGCCACTCCTTTTGGCATAGTTCTACTAGTAAAACTTCATGTGTTTTATGCTTTAATTAACTCAAGATAAATTTTTAGAAAAATTCAGTTCGTTCTGTGAGAGAGTAAGCATTGTCAAATTTTATAGTTAAGACTTCAATGGTATGAGAGCAAGTTTAGAAAACATTTTTATTAGACAAATTATTTAGACAAATTATACACAGAAAGCTCTGCCACTCATAACTGAGGCCTCCAAAAAGTGTTTTGTGTATTTGTATAATAGGCAATACATCAAAATAGGCCTATTTTAAATATTGTACATGGTTAACAGTTTGTTGAGAGCTAAAATCACTGCAACATCTGGTATGTCCCTATATAGCTTGTTGTAAAGAATTTTTTTGTTGTTGTTTTAAAATCAGAGTTGTGAATGAGATCATGAATGTTACAAGGGAAAACAAGTCGTGCATGCACTTAGGTACTTGTTACCCTGGAAACAAAATGGTTTTTGCATGATAAGAAAATTTTCTGCCTTACACAGTAGACAATATTTGAAGATTTAGTACAAAAACAGTGACAGTACAGGAGGCTCCCCAGAACAGAATTAGCATCAAAATATAATATACCTTAAGAATATACCTTTTAATTTCTCCTAAAGCAAATCACATAGGTTGATTCCTATATCAATCCTAGCTACGGAATGAATTAGATTAAAATAAGTGTATGGCTGCGTGAAAACACAGGATAAGTTCTTGCTTCCTACTTACCACACTTTAATTTAAGGATTACAAACAAAGTTCATTCTCTATTTCTAACAGGTAAGAATGCTACTTTAAAAGGGTCGTGCACAAAGAGGCACTGTTTTTGCTGTCATTCTCCTATACACTTGGCACTAATGTAAAAAATACATAACTCCTCCAAATAGAACTGAATATAAAGGGGGGGGGTAAGTCAAGAGCCCAGTATGGTCATTATATTTTCTTCTTTAGGATAATGTAGGACAGTAATTAAGGCCACATCAATATTTCTCAAGGGCTCCCATCTCTCCCCAACTACAGTTGAATCGATTGGCTTTCTGCTTTGGAAGAGAATTTATGAACCTTCGATGATCTACGTTTCAACTCTTCTAGGGCTCCCTCTATGTGCTGCTGTGGACGTGGTCCGGCTGAGAGTGTTTTCCACTTAGATAATTCATTAAAAGTAAAATTATCAAGGTTAGCTTTATACACTGCTGAGTAACAAATGCAAAACCTACTCAAAGGAGTTACATCTAGGAACAAATATTAAATCGCCCTGGATGTTTTAATAACAAAAGTATAAAATATTCTCTGTTGGCAAACAATGCGAGTCAGAACATTAAAGCAAAACCTGCCTTTTCTAACTGAAAAGACCCCCTGCCCTATACATAGTTCCTGTATACAATGCTTTTCTTTTTTTAAACTAAAGCTTTATTAAATGAATTGCAATAGCAATGGCCGCCCTTTAATATATATACACATTAGATAGGTGCATATATATGTATATATAGATGAGATACTAATTTATTTAACACAATAGAGGCTTCTGCCATATGATAAAGTTTACTGTACATAAGAAAAAACTTTTAATACTGTACAATCACATAAAGGTCATATGCACTGTTGCAGTGCAAGAGTAGTTTTAACTGTAGTCTTGACTGGCATATTAATGGCTTTTTTTGTAATCCTACAAAATTGCATTCTCATATTATGTGGCCTGAATGGTCTTTAAGTTATCTTATAGACACTGCAGGGGTTGCCTTTGGTCCACAGTTAAAGGACACTCGACAGCAGCGGAGCGTGGTATGGATGCAGCAGAAGGATGTAAAAAGACGGAAGTTATTGCAATTATAGTTTTAAAAATAGAGAAATGTTACGTAAGAGGCCTTTATGTAAAATTAATCCTGCATATACTTTTAGTATACTCAGTGCACATTTCCTATACTTGAAGTACAGTATATGAAAAGCGGACTAATAGGATCCTAGTACACTATATTCTGGGGGAACAAGTTGAGTAATGAAAAAAAGTGGAGGGACATGTACAGAAAGAAAGGGAAAAAGAGAAAGAAATAGAAGAGAGAGAGACAGAAGAGGGAGAAGGTGGAGAGAAGGAACTAGAACTGTTACTAATAATCCTGATTTTTTTTAAATGTTACATCCATGTTAGTCCCACAATATTACAGTTGCTCCTTGCAAAGGGAGTCCTACAAAAGAAACAGTGAAGAGATTTTGTTGGATGCTCATATGGAGGTGCCTCGGTCTGGGTCATTACCCAGATTGAGCCCCAGGGTAGGAGTCGGTTGATAAGGAATAGATGACATTGTTTTTATAGGACTCCTGAAAAAGCCCCCATTAGGTGCCCTGTGCCTAAAAGGGCCAGTTCGGTGCTCGGGCACGTTGCCAAAGGCGAAACCAGAGGCAGCTTTAGCTGATAGTGTGCGGCTAAGAGTCTGGATCTGCTCTGGGATAAAGGTTGTTGTGGTGATATGAGTGTTCCTGAAATCACTGATTTGCTCCAGTGCTTGTCGTGTTGGCAAAGTGTCAATGTCCAGAGGGGTCAAGTCAATTGACGAGGTGGAAAACTGTTTATGGGGGCTGTCGTCATCTGTGCACAAGCTATTTACACGTCTATGGAGGTGCTCCAGGTCAATTTCCTTGTCATCCTGGAGATGAAGAAAAAGAAGATAAGGTTCTCATCAGTACTAGCTTCCATGGTTAAAAAAAAAAAAAAAGTAGTTCAGCAAGCATGATATGTAATTAACTGAACTTTGGGGTTTATTCACTTAACAAATATCTATTGAGCACCTAGTAGGAGCCAGGCATTGCGCTAGGTTCTGGGAGTACAAATATGACTCTGGGATAAGCTTATCTATAATAAATATTTTTCTCGCACTAAAAGTTCTCCACATGTCACATGCAACTACAAAAATAGGGGAGCAGTAGATGGGTGATTGCCTTCTATGAGATCAGGGACAGACCTAGGCAAATCTGTACAAATAAAAAATAGGGTTTTAACAACCCGCTCCCCCCACACACCTCTTCTTTCCACGTGCTTCATCCTTTTTCAACGTGTCTCCCTCCAAGTTGGATTTCTGTTCTTTTCTACTATTTCATCCTAACCTTAACTTTCCATTCTTGGCGATAAGTGATACGATATGCTAGTTCACACTAAAGTGTTAGTGACTGTTAAAGGGTTATTTCTCTTCAGGCCAGACAGATGTGAGATTATTCAGAAAGAGCAGCATTCAACACAAGAGAATCCATTTCTAATTGAGGGACGTCATTACACTCAAGTTATTTAGTACCTGAATGAGGCAATATTGTGAGGTCAGCGAGACCTTTAGAGACCCCTTCGAGTCATGACCTGTGAATGACAGCTTTGGTCTGGGCCAGGTTTATGCTAAATGGCCTCTAAATCAAAGATGCTTGGAGCTATGCTAATGGAGTCTTAGTAAGAAGGTACTTAATAAAGGAAAAGGAAGGGAAATCTCAGATTTCAGGTGTTGAAACCAATTCATAAATCCTTTAGGATTTTCACTTAAAGTGAGCATTAAAGCCCAACATTTGAAAAATAAAACTGGCAAGAAAAAAAAATTGTCTCTTATCAGTCATATGTATAGCCAAGTTCAATAAATTAAATTCATGAGGATTTAAAAATATCTATTAATCATAAGAAGAGAAAACACTTGTTCATAGATCTGGATTAGCTGTCATGAGTTAGAATGGAGTATGTATTTTTTTCATTGTGCTATGATAGTGCTCCTCAGTGAAAAATATTTTGATGTGCATCACTGTTTTTCCTTTTCCTTTCTCATTTCAAAATCCAATAAAAAATATCCATTAATGCAATATTATCACTGAGACTTTAGAGGGTTGAGAGATATAATTTTATGGTTCCCACAGCAACTATAACGTAGTCATCCATCAACAGATAAAATAATGCAAAAATTTAATATCATATATAGTAATTCAAAATGTAAGGAGCTTGGGGAGTCCTTAATTTCCAGATTTCTGAGACTATGAAATCTCAGCTATAATGTTGCATTAATGTGGTCTTTTGCATCGAATCACTGTCAATAGAGAAACCAGAAGCTAATTCCATAAAGAAAACACCACAATGAAACCTGCTTAATTTTTAGTTCATACTCCACTAATTTAGAATGTATGATCATTCAGATAGGTAGGAAGCTAAGTTTTATCTTTGGTAAGCCAAGCTTTTCCTCATATATGCTGCTGATCAATTTTGCATATAAGGCAGTAGAAAGGAATTCTCAGATTACTTGAGAAAAAAATCTGTTTGAAAGAATATTAACATGTAAAAATTCGTATGAATGTGAGAAGTCATTTTTATTTGTGCATTAAATCAGATCTTCTCAGGATCGCTCTAACCATGAGTTAGCCAAAATCTAGTTACAGAAAGTTTAAAACTGTCCTTTGAAACTATCCAGCAGATCAAATCACGCAGCAAATTCAGGTCGTTTTCCATTTCAATTTGTGAAGCTTTAGTGAATGAGTATGATTTCATTATTAAAAAAAAATTTCACCTTTTTGGTCCAGTAGAAAAAAGATAAGTTAATCAGGCAATTTATTTTAACTTCATATTTTCTCTGCTAATTTGTAAATTCCATGATTTTTGATGAAAACAAGGCACATGCCACTTTCAAAGAGATATGTGTAACTCTGCAATTATTCTTTCAGATCTCTGAAAAATTTTAATTTTATTTTATTAAAAATATAATTTTAGATGATTCCACACTGTGGGTTTATTAAGCTTAGAGCCATCAAAGAGCTAAAAACATATGATCCCTTCTGTAGGTCTACATATAGATAGAGGGAAGGAGCCACTGGGGGTGAAGAGACAAATTCTGATTATTTTCCTATGGCATTGTATCTCTTAGGCTGATTCTTAGAGATACAAGTAATTTACCTGTAAGTTAAACAACTTACTGAAATAAGATGACAAGCATCTTTGTGAACTCGTCAAGGGAATCACAGCCTTTAAGAAGATCACTGAATGAAAGTCTACCCTGAGATTTGGCAGAATTTTAAAGCCCTTGATGGCACATGAAATGATCAGTCTTTTCAAACACTGCAAGTCTCTTCATTTATCTGGGATGTCCTAAAATGGTCATTGGTATTGGCATTATCGATTTTTATATTTCATCAATAATTCATTTTCAATATTCCAAGAAAGAAGAAACAAGGACCACCCCCCAACCCATTAGCGTCTTCCTGGTGATTGCCCGCCCTGGAAAGACCGCCCGCTTGTTGGCTCCGCGGAGCACAGAAGCTCTCAATCAAGTACCTCTTTCGATGGGACCCGGGATCCTTTCCTCTTGTTCCACCACGTCTCCAGCATGGCTATAAAGCAGGAGAGGACAATTCCAGCCGCCAGGATACAAAAGACTCCTGCAAAGCTCTTTATGTCCAGGGCACCTCCTTTCTGCTTCGTGTCCACTGAGGAGTACAGGTCACACTGGCCATTCTTTGGCCACCATTTGTGCTTTAGGATGTCCATGTCACCGTTCTGCTGAAGCTCCAGGATCCTTGGGAGAAAGGACACAGCCATGTGTTAGTGCAGACATCGTTATTGCTTCGGTCCACAGCACAACCATTTATAATTCCCACCGCTAAAGGACGGTGGCTGTCAAAGGGAAATGAAGGTATAGAATAGCCTGCAGAAGGAAAGCCGGCACACTGAAAACGTTATTGCTTTGATTTTAGAGACAGAGTTGTGTCCCAGGCTTTCCTCTCCCCCTCCTGTACCCGCCCTTGCTCCCTCCTTCCTTCCTCTTCTCCTTTTTTTTTTTTTTTTGATTTTATTCTATAAATCTAAATATCCGCCCTCCTCCCCCGGCTTTGTTGCAATGTGCTTTTACGATTACATTTCAGAGGCACTGTTTTTATGTGTGATTTCAAGCTGCTACAGTTCTGTGTTCCCTCCCTCCATGAGAAATGACGCTGTGGGTCTTAACGCTTTATGAGGAACGCTTTGCTGCTTAGAGCGAGATGCCGGCATAACGTCGCCCAGCATATGCTACACACAAAGAAATTCAATTAAAAAGTCTTCTGTTATTTAACACAGTGTGGGAGAAAGCCCTGGGACAAATTTGAAGTTGATAAAATACATCATTTTTGGTTTTTCACAAAACTGATGTAGTTTCCCTTTTAATGCCGAGGGGGAAAATAATCTTACCTTGGAGAACAAGACAAAAAGTTGACCAGAGGCTTTTAGAAGTAGTTAAATTCAAATAAGAAATACTCTTCTTCATCTTCTTCTTTTTTTTTTCCCCCCCTGAGTCTGGGCCAGCTGCAAAGCTGCAGCTTTTTTAAAGTGTGATTTTTCACAGAGGTTTTATTCTCATTTCCAAATACTCTTTAGGCTTTACCTGAGACCTGCCTACCTCTGGCCCTCCCCAGGTGTGCCCCCTCTCACATGGTGAGAACGGTCAGGGCCAAGGTCATGAGCTTGTCCAGAGTGGGCACTGTCCTCATGGATCCCTAGGATTTCCCACCCAAATGGTTCAGAGAGCTTCTCCAGGACCTGGGAAAACTTGTCCCACACATTTCTTCCCCAGGGCAGATCTCACAGATGCAAGGGCATCACAGGTGTCCAGAGTGATGTTCAGAGAGTGTGGACTGAGTGCAGATGTACACGCTCAGGGGTGTACACCTTTGTGTGGGCGATCCTTCACTTATAGGACAGAGCTGGAGGTGGAAGAGAGGGGGCCAGGGACTGTCTCCCTGGGCCACCAGGTCAGTGCAATACTCCAAGCTAGTCACAAATGAGAAACTCAGAGCGGACCTCCTATGGGCCTGAAGGT
This sequence comes from Ailurus styani, assembly GCA_002007465.1. Classification (NCBI taxonomy): domain Eukaryota; kingdom Metazoa; phylum Chordata; class Mammalia; order Carnivora; family Ailuridae; genus Ailurus; species Ailurus styani. Next base: position 3,206,263 of record LNAC01000152.1, read on the forward strand.
ATAGTTGTCAAGATAAGAGGATAGAACATATTTTACCTAAGCTTTTTTAGCTTGACTTATAATTTGTGCATAGTTAACCTTAGGATATGTGGACTTATATTTCCACTCTTGCTCTAGGTCTTGGGTTACTTGGGGAGAGACTGCTTAAAACGTTAGAAAGAAGAACGACGTCTTTTCGGAAAAAGTGTATACTTTTTTGGTGGTGCATTGCCTTTTTACCTGTTTCATGTCATCCCTGTGTTGATAAGAATGAGCTAAAGGATAATGGTTAGGGGTGGGGTCAACATTCAACCTGAGTCAACCAGGAATAGGACCAGCCCTACGGGCTGTGAGGGAGAGCTGGTCTCATCCCCAGCGTGCCAGCTGACACCCTAGGATGGACGTTGCACTGGAGCCTCCCTTACAACATGGACTTCTCCTTTCTTATGGTTTTGATCAGTCTAAAGCTCTGTTGCTTCAGAGGGTTGCTCAAGAAGAGCAATTAATTTAATTAATTGAATTTACCAAGGTGATTATGAATATTAGTGGATTACATTTCACCCTTATTCCTGCCTCTTCTCAGACAAAGTTCTTTGTATTTCCAGAATTTCTAAAAGTGTGTTCCATGGGGCATGAGTTCCTAGAGGAGTTTCTGCAAGAAAGGGGCTTTGTGGCCTTAACTTTGAGAAACACACTCTCAGAAATTTTCAAAGAAGTCAGCGTATTAAAGGTGCTAAGAAGACCTGTAGAAAAGAACGCTTGTATGATTTTGTTTAATTTGGCATTTCCCAAAGTCATCTAACTTTCCTTCTTTTTTCCTCATTTTTTTCTCCTGTAATAATATATAGTAATAATTCATGGAGCTAGGGTTTTGAGGAATACACTTGAGAAATAGTTCCTCCGTGGGGCACGGGGGCCAGCTCAGTCAGTAGAGCATGAGATTCTCGATCTCATGGTTGTGAGTTTGAGCCCCACACTGGCCATAGAGCTCACTAAGTACTTACATACATACATACATACGGAAATAGTGCCTCCATCCAAAGGAACAACTACTTGTGGAAACTAGCAGCACTGTTTTAGGTATTACGCACATCTGTAATCTTTAATCACAGCATCAAAGTTGCTTGCTTGGCCTATCTGCAAATATATTCAAATCATGTTGGCAAGCCCATTAGCTATTTGCCTACCTAAAGGCACTGGGTAATCAGAACACCATTGAATACCTTGAAGGGAAAATGTAGTCATCTCGAAAAAATAATATTCTTGGGGTGCCCGGTGGCTCATTCAATTAAGCATCTGTCTTTAGCTCAGGCCGTGATCCCAGAGTCCTGGGATTGAGCCCTGCGTCGGGGCTCCCTGCTTAGCGGGGAGTCTGCTTCTCCCTCTGCCTGTGACCCTCCCCCCTGCTCGAACTCTCTCTTGCTTTCTTTCTCAAATAAATAAAATCTTAAATAATAATCTTAAATTCGAGATTATAGGTATAAGTAGAATAAAAGGAAACTACAGCAGCATTTGATTAATGAGAACATATCTGGGCACAAAATGAGCCCCAAATTTCCCAGCCCGCCTGCTGCTCCCCACGCTATATTGTTCAATGTTTGTAGAAGTGGAAGAGTTTCCCTTCACAGCACTTAGCACCATTTATAATAATTTGTGGTTTCTTGATGGTCTGTTCCCCTTTCTGGAATGTGTACTCACCATCTTACATCCTTCCTAACACAGAGCAGGGAAGTATTTATTGATTGAATATGCTCAACATGATTTTTGGTAAAAGGATGGTGCCCTCAGATTCTACTTTTTCTTATCACTGATGTGATTTCCTAACTTATTCCACCCCTTCTTATTCATCTATCCATTCAATAAATATTTAGAGTGGTCTCATTCCGGGTATTTTTTGGGGGACAAAATTTATGTTAAACCACAACTGCACATTCAGCCAAAATGATCTGAGCAACACTGTGATACTGTTCCTTTTTAATGCCCTCAGTTCATGTTAATTTATTCTTTCATTCATTCCCATGTTAATTCAGGAATCAGTGATCGCCTGTCCTTTCTCCTCAGTGGTATCTGGTATCACAATATGTCCCTATCATTTCTATACCTGAAAAATGATTTGGTTTTAAAAATGATCATTGAGGTATACACACATTCTCTATGACACCCATTTTGATGCTAATAGGAATAAAGGTCCTTACATACAAAGCATTTAATTATAGAACTTTTAGGTTCAGCAAGCTGAGGGGTAGGAGTTACTGTGGGGAAAGAGTGAGCAGATGTCTCTATTTGCCCTCACACCACAAAGGTGCCTTTATGTATGGTTGACCTCAGGAAGCACAGGTAACGGACACCCCATTATGGGGGACAGACAGAACAACTAGATCGTAGGATCCCTCAGTCAAGTTCTGAGTAGCCCACAACAGAGTCTAGGAATACAGGGTGGGTGGAATAGAAGTGTCGGAAGGGAATGGAGGTATTTTCTAAGCTCAGAGTTCTGACATAAATTTTTGCTGCAGAATCTGATGCTCTTGGAAATTCCATTAGAAAAGTGTCACTACAGGCTCCTTTTTGTTATTTAACAAAGACCTATTTAAGTATTAGATAAAGGAAGAAGCTTAGCAAAATCTAATGCACTGCCTTAAAGACAAATTGGATGAGCCCTTATAATAAATGAGGAGATATATATATATATTTCAAATGTTCAAAAGCACTGGCATCTTTAAATGAAACTTGAATCATACCTAAAGGAAAGTTTTGTATTTTAATTATAAGCAGCACTGATNTTCAAATGTTCAAAAGCACTGGCATCTTTAAATGAAACTTGAGGGCGCCTGGGTGGCTCAGTGGGTTAAAGCCTCTGCTTTCAGCTCAGGTCATGATCTCAGGGTCCTGGGATCGAGGCCCACATCGGGCNTTCCCCCTCTCTCTCTGCCTGCCTCTCTGCCTCCTTGTGATCTCTCTCCCACTGTGAAATAAATAAATAAAATCTTAAAAAAAAAATCTTTAAAAAAAAAAAATAAAAAAATAAATGAAACTTGAATCATACCTAAAGGAAAGTTTTGTATTTTAATTATAAGCAGCACTGATGTGTGTGCGTGTGTGTGTATGTGTGTATAACACTGCAGGAATCTAGTCGCACAGTTCTTGATGTGTGCAGATTTTTAGTTCCATGGAATGATTGTTTGTGCTGCATTTGCAGTTTCCACAAGATGGCAGTCTTTGCTCATGGAGAGTGACGCATTCCTGCCCTTACAGTGAAGTGGTGGGTCTGAAAGGTGTCAAGCATAAAATAAACTTCTTGGTGCTGTAAACACTTAAACTACTAGAAAGAAAGTTGGGGCGCCTGGGTGGCTCAGTGGGTTAAAGCCTCTGCTTTCGGCTCAGGTCATGATCTCAGGGTCCTGGGATCGAGGCCCGCATCGGGCTCNGTGAAGTGGTGGGTCTGAAAGGTGTCAAGCATAAAATAAACTTCTTGGTGCTGTAAACACTTAAACTACTAGAAAGAAAGTTGGACGTTAGGCCTTGATGAACAATTAGATGAGTGAAACCTCTCCTTGGAGTGTTGTCAGAAAAATCCCTGCGGTTTTTACTCCAGAGTGATGAGAGCAATACTTATTAGCACTTTTGAGAGTCGTCACGGTGAAAATTCATGAAGCCATAAACAAGAGCACCTCGCTCATTACTTGGCACTTAGTAGGCTACAGCAACTCGAAAGCTAGAATTACTATTGTCAGCATGTGTGACAACCATTCTTTCTTTGGACCTGTTCTGGTACATATTTCTTAATGGAGAGTTATATTGCCAGATGAATCAGTGAATGATTGATTCACTGACAAGAACATTGCATTTCCTTTTTCTGTCCAAAAGTATTAAAACATTTGTCATCCCATTGAACAGAAAAACCGTAGCAGTCCATAAAACCTAGCTTCAACTTGAAAATGGCTAATAGATCATTTCTGCATGCATTGAATTCTTTATTGATATAAATGAACAAATTTCAGGGGAAGTGAGTAGGGAAGCAGAAGATCCTTCTTTCATATTCAAATAAAAATATTCAACAAGTTTGAGGTGTTCATCCTGAAAAGCTTTTTACTTACTTTGAAGATAAAACAACCTCATTTGTGTGTGAGAATTACACTAATTATTGATCACTTACTATTCCTAGTCACTGCTCTGGAAATTGATTTTCAAATTAATTTATTTATAACAAAACAGATTGCTGAAAGATGAATGCAAAGTTCTGATCTCGCCTACGCAACTTTGATTTTGCCTTATACTATTGCAGTCTATAGATTCTTTTCTAATTTTCTTACCCGTAGGTAAATCCCTGCTGAACTGTAAAAACGATATTGGTTAAACTGAGAAAAAGGACACCTGACTTTTTGGTTGTTTCTTCTGGGAACAAATCCAGAAGTAATCAAAGTACAGGAATTCCTTAAGTACAGGAATTTTTGTTTTTAGGCCATGTATGTAGGAGCTCCTGTGACTCTTCCTGCAATTGGAATTTTCTCCCCACATTCACAGAAGCATCAACTACTAGAATGGAAATGACAGAAGACATCATCAGATCTCTCCACTCCCCCTCCACTCATTCTATGGAGGAGAAACGGAATCATATAGGACAAAAATTCCTCCAAATTATTCCATTCAACCCACAAAAAAATAATTTAGATAGCACACTGGGGTAGCCTGAGCTGAAAGTCAGGGGGCTGCAGCCACCCCAGGCTCTGCCTTGGCTGTTTTGAGGGCTGAAGGGATCAATATTTTAGCGATATTCTAGTACCTCATCTAAGAGACATCTGTTGGGAAGCGCTGTTGTAGAGACGAGATGACTTCTTTAGTGACTAACAGAGTAAATTGTCGAGTTAGGGCTAGAATTCAGTTCTGTCTTCCAACACATTCCCCTGCTACCCTACGCAGCCTCTAACATGTAACTATTTAGAGAAGAGCTCTCTCTTTCAGTTTCAGAGATTTGTTAGACTCTGAGTAAAACTGTCATCAATAGGTTTCTTCTAAACCACAATGTAATTGTAGAATGATTGTAAATTTATTCATACTACAATTTGGGTGTGCAAAGAAAATGTAGTTTTTCTCCATAACTTAATTGATCTTCCTCAGGAGGACTGGGCCCGCTGAGCAGTGGGAACAAAACTAAAATTAGCTCAATATGATATAAATTTAATCTGATCTAATAATTTAACACGTCTCTAGCTTTAGCTCAAGAATTACTCAAGCCTTCTGAATCCTCCCCTTTTCCTTGCTTTTTTCCAAGAGGGCATCAGAATTTATGAAGGATATTATACCCCCTACATTGGAGGGGGGTATAAGGGGAGGCTTGAGGGGAGGGAACTACTGGCTTCTTGCTGGTTCTTGGATGACTCTGGCATCTCTCCTTTCATGTGTGATGGGTTCAGCCTTTAGATATTGATTGGTGACTATTGCTGAAGTGGGCAGAGGCTTTAAGTCCACTAACATTGGCTAGTGACTTTCTCCGCTCCCTTAGGGCTTGTGGGCTCCTCTCTGCTGACCTCTGGGGCACTGTACACTTTCCTCAGCTTCTGCATTTTCTTCATCCAGCCCCTGACTCTTCCTTAGCCTTCAGGTACTACGGTGTTGTCACCTTGGCACTCACTGCCGAGGGATCCAAAAGTGGTCCATGTGCTCTCACTCAGCATTCACACCACATGGGAGCCAGAGAGGCCTCGGACTAAAGATTGAGCCCTTGCTTTTTCCTGACTGGGCAGGTCTGACTTCTTACCTTCCCAGGTCTTCTCTCCTGGTCCAGAGCCTGGTGTGCCCACAGAACTCCCCTCAGAGACCTTAATGGTAAGGGAAGTATCAGGACCTCTACCCCGGGTGTGAGTTCCAGCCTAGCCTACGCCCCTTCACCTGCCCATCCCAGCTCCTGCCCCCGATGGAAACCTCTGGCCCGAAAGAGGCACAGCTTTCCTTTTCTCTCCTGGATATCCCTCTTACACCCAAGGCCTTCGGACTTCTTTGTCTGTCACAGTGGAAGGGAATTTTAGCTATGTAATGACAGGAACTCTATGGTCTGAAACCTCCAGGCAGTTCTTCAAAGTGGAAGTCCTGAGGCAGCTTGACACTAGAGATTGGTGAGGATGAAAAACATCATTTTAATATCTCAGAAACATTTATCTGATCTGTTACATGCTTATGGTTACGTGTAACCAAAATTAAAAAGATATTTAGGATAGAGTCTCCTCACTTATTCATGTGTAACATCCCTTAACACTGAGAAGGAAATTCGGGAATAACTGAAAAAAAGTACTTTTGACACACTGAGTGGCTCTATTTTGGCCCAGAATACCCACATTATTAAATTCATTTGCTGGGTTCTGAAAAAAGTTTCCTCTCCATGGTTACTGAGAAAGAATTAATAATAGCATGCAGACAATTTTCAGAAAAATGTCAGCTCAATAGGTTGTTCACTCATTCATCATTTCTTTCATTCCGGGCTTGGAAAATGTAGGTAAACTTGGACTGAGGCAAAAGCACTTATCAAAGGTTCCGATTTAGCATTCAATTAAGTGCAGTGGCGCTCTGACGGGCATATCTGATATCCGTACTTCAACATCAGAGTTGTAAAAACAAATTCTATCCACTTGCTATGATTCAGGCATCGGCGGCTTTTCTTAAGGAAAATGTCTTAATGATTGGTTAGTAGCATTAGATACACAGCTATTTATTGATAACGTATAATACCTCAGTAATACCAAATAACCCAAAATAGGCTAGTAGAAGCTATTTCCTTTGTTGAACAGGACTTTTAACTAATTCTTCCAGCTAGTTGAGCCAGATGCCCGTTGTTTCAATACAGTCCTCTAAGATCTCACAGAGGTAAATACGGCATTTCGAACAAGTTTATGAACACCATTCGTTAGGCCCGAGGCTAACGAACATTTTTGTTAGGGGCCTGATAGTTGATTTTTAGACTTTACGGAATGTTAGGGTCTCTGTGGTTACAGAAAGAGGTCCGAGCCGCATTTCGCCTGCTGGCTAGCTGCTGGCCCGCTGCAGAGCCCCACAGCATATAACTCTATGAAGCCAACAAGTTTCCATTCCGCGGACAAAGAATTGAAGTTCAGAGGGCTTAAATGACTTGGCCAAAGTTACATCACTAGAAAGCATCGGAGTCTGTTTGAAAACCGGAGATTTTGACTCTTATCCCAGTGCTTTTGACTGTGCCTTAGTAACATATAATAATTAATATGTAGTAATGCCTGTTATTAATGTGTGTGCCTTTAAACGAGTACGGTGATCACGTGTGGATGTTGTATTTGACCGCACTGAGAACGCATTTGAGGTACACAGCGTATATATAATCGGTCAAGTGAATTTGGGATTTCCTCGGTTTTCTGATTATCCTGGATTATGTCTGGACCTACACCCTTAGACCGGGACCACCCATGTGCCAAAAGAGTGACTGCCCTAATTATTTGAGATCAGGTAGCGTTTGTCTTTTGAGGTCTGTATTTGCTTAATCATTTTTCTAGGTGATGGAAGCTTTATCTTGAAATCAGAGGGATATGAACAAATATTATACTAAGAGAAATTTCAGGCAGTGGCTATGATTTACTGAGAATAGGTATCACAATTGACTGAAGCAGAAAAGGTGGGGTTCCTTTTATTATTATTTTTTTTAAATATTTATTTGAGAGAGAGAGAGAGAGAGAGCAGAGCACATCCACGAGAGAGAGCAGGAGTGCGGGTGAGGAGTGGAAGGACTCCCGGCTGAGCAGGGAGCCTGATGTGGGGTTTGATCCCAGGAGGTCACGACTTGAGCTGAAATTGAGAGTCAGACACTCAACCGACTGAGCCATCCAGACGCCCCGGTGGGGTTTCTTTTAATCAAAAGGTATAAAAATGGCTTTTAGTCATGTGTGACCAGAAGTACTATAAACTAATGAGAAGTTTGTTACGCTTGGTAAAAAATTACTATGGAAGATTTGTGAGAATGACAGCATGTTGGTACTGGAAGGGGCCTGGGAGATGAAATCGTATTTGACTCCTGTCTAGTGAGGTGAAGTGACCTTTCCCGTTCCCCCTACAGGGCAGAATCGACAGAACTAGACTTAATTATACATTTCGTTATTGCTGGAAGACTGTCGTATGTCATAGACCTGCATAAAAAAGAGAAGTTTCCTGTATTGCTTCAAACCTGATATCTCATTTTCAAATTTAAAAGAGATAATTCAGTAACCCATTTAATTGGTTGGATCTGCTTTTCTTATTAAGAAAACAGTGTCCCTATCCTTATGTAGAAAGTAATGTCTTCCTAAGGCATCCATTTTTTCCTGTGTATGGGAAATAAACTGTAAACTTTCTCCAGACAATCTATTTCCCAAAGGAATAGCTATAGTAAATGCATGCATAATGCCACACAGTTTATAAAGCACTTATCAAAAACACTGCATACCACTTCATTTACTTCTTAAAATAACCTTGTGAGGGAGGAATTATATTGATTGATTGATTGATTGATCACACCACTCCTTCCCCACTCCTTACTCCTGTAAAAGCTTTAAGAAGGCTGATGTTATTAAATTCTCATTTTAAAGCTGGGGAAATTGAGGCTAAGAGGTGAAGAAAATTTCCCAAGGCTACAAGGCTGATAATTGATCCAGCCAGCTTTCAAACCAAGATCTTCTGGCCTCTGTACTTTTTTTTTCCTTGAATGCACTGTCAAGGTCTTTATTATTCCCTAAAAAAAACCCCACTATAAATGGACGCTGCCTCTTCAGTTCCTGCTGCTTTATTAACTGAGGATTTGACTATTCAAGTTCCTTGGCCAACATGTATTCCATTGCATCCATTTACAAACATTACACTTTGTGTAATACATCCTGATGTCTCCAGAGAGCCCCATGAATATCGCATGAGTTCATTAATCTCTGTGCGATTAGAATAAACGTCAGATGAATTCATTATCATGAGGCACTCAGGGGGCTTTGCCAATGTTATCAAAACAAGGCAGTGTGTTCAAAATAAGGAAGTGGTGTTTTGAAACCTTATCCTTACTCAACGAAGTCAACGTATTGTGGAGTTTCAAGCTATGTGATGCAAACTTCCATAGTTATCCCAATGAAATTTTTCCTTAAACAGTAGCCCGCAAAGGTAAGTATTTATTAAATAACACTTAACTATTTTGAGACATGTACAACACTGAAAACAATTTTTAGGTTCAACTATTGATGAGATTTTTGTTGGTTCTAAAAAGCATTCAACTTTATAGATATGTCGTTCTTTGACGATGAACCTGAAACCTGGTAGATGGCGCTCATTCAGATCGATCCTTCGAGGTTAGAGTCACCCCTTCTATCACAGATCTCGCGATGCCTAAGGGGCAAAATCAGCCTCGTTCACAGAAAAGCAATTGCTTGAAAAATCAAATTAGCACCATGATGGGTCTCAAGACTTTGGTGACTAGTGAACTTTAATTATTATATATTTTATGTGTTTATGCTGGCAGTAAAAGTCAAGCACTCATTATAGAAATGGCAGACATGATCTTTCATAAAATGAGTGCTGGGCGGCAAATGACTAGATAATCGGGATAATGAAAGCAGGCCAGAAAGATGCAGGAGAGCTGAAAAGACCCAGACGATGGCTCCCACTGAGATGGAAGACATAATTGCAATTGGAAAGAGAACACTTTTGGTGATCTTTTAAAATGTCAGCTTCGTCCTTAAGCTCAGGGTGATATTTGGGTTATAGGGTAAAGGGGAAAACTTCTTTCCTTCTTCAGTGAGAAACTGGCAGTGACCATCTCTGCTTACAGGCACTCTTCGAGCAATACAAAATCTTCTTATGCAGACCTTTCAAACATGTTTATGAAAGAGGGTCATAAAGTCAAACTTATTTTGCTTAGAGTGTTTTACACATTTATGAGTATTTTAATACCTTTGAGTCTGACAACTACGACTTAAAATAAGTGGGATCTTGAAGTTTACGCTATGGGCAAATGGGTAAAGATTGTGATAAAGATCTTTGGCACAGCGTTAGGAGAGAGAAGATTACAGAGAAGGAAGCTTTGGAATGAACAAATACTCTCAGGAACATTGGCTTAAGCACTGAACTTTTATAAGTTGACTAACAGTTTATGCAGAAAGAATTAATTATTCTAAGAGCTGTTATAGTAGTAGGTACTCCAAGAGAATTTTATGATGCAAACATCTTCTGGCTTGGAGGATATATACTGATATACGTTTTTAAAAAAACTTTAGGGTCTGTTTGTACTCAAGATGGTGGGCAAATTCAGTGTAATTAATTAAAATGCTTGGCCAAGAGTAAGATCGTTGATAATAGTAATAGTACAACTTTAGGAAAATAATTTTACTATGATTTGCCCATATTTTCATAGATGGACAGTCTAAAGTACTTTTAAAAAGTTATAGACTAACTTTCCATGTGTATTGTATTATATTTAGTATTATTCTGACTCTGCTGGAAGTGTTTCCAATTTTTTAATACAGAGTGTTAAGACAGTAACATCACATAAACTTTCCTTCGAGTGACTAGGCCCATACAAAAACAGAGTCTGTTCATTGCAGACATTGTAAAGGGTGAATTCATCTTTCTGATTTCTTTCCATTATGAATCTGAACATGCTATAATGTTTCTATAAATGGAAAAAAAAAACAATCGTCTCTTGGATGATTATCTATAATCACATTCCTGTGTAATTCCACTGTGATGTGATGACGTGTCCAGGAAGAGGCCAGACAATGAAAGGCACTGTCAAAAAGGGTCACCAAACCTTGAATTTGGAACAACGGACGGGTTAGGAACAGCGTTGTGGAGTGCGTGTTCTTACAGCTGCCTCATAAAGAAACTTACCTGGCCGGAAACTTGATTTTGGACTTGTAGCCTCAGAACTGTGAGAACTAAAGCTCTGTTGCACAGGCCTCCAGTTACTGTGTGATAGTGGCCGGCACGGACTCACACACATGGATTGTGAACTGTATGGCACGGCTGCAAGTGTCATGATTTGGGTATGGCTGTCATTTGTGAGTGACTTTCCTGACCAACACTTTTCCTGGAATTTCGCTTTTGACCTCCTTCTTTCTCCCTCTGGATCATGTTTGGGATAGAAATGGTCTGTGACTCAGAACCCATAGAATTTATGTTTCTTCTTCTCCCTCTCAGTAGTTAGGATGTTTTTAAAAACTATGATACACGCAAATAGAAAATTTTCCTTCTTAAGATACCACTTTACAATTTGCAAGGAATTTTATTGTCATTGTCTTACTTTTGTTACACAGTCCACAAATTAAACAAATAATCCTCTACTTTATCATTTCCTTTAATAAGCCAAGTCTTCATTTATAAACTTCATTAAATTAACTCCTGTGATGTGAAATTTCTATATCTGGGATGTTACAGTCATATTAAAAAAATTGCTAATAAAAACTAATTATGCAAACGAGAATGTAGGAGAGATATTTAAACTACTTAAGAAATGAAATTGTTTTCAAGTACTTCACCTATGATAACCTGATATGGTAAGCTACTGAAAGTAAACTGATAATAAGTCATTATTTAACAAGGGATCTTGAAAACCTTTATTTTGAATGCTGATAATTAGCTTTACTATCATTGGTTAGAGCCAATCTTCATTAAAAGTGTAATATTGTCAGATGTGTAGCATTAGTTTTTAGGATAATAACAAACACCCACCCTTTGGGCATTTGTTAATCAGTAGGAATATAAATTTTAAATAGAATACCTGGATTCCTTAAGTAGTTAAAAGAATAAGTCTCACTTGGAATAGAAATATTGGTTTTTTTTTTATGAGGCAGCAAACTAAGGTCCTCTAATATAAATGGTTATTTATTAAAAAATTACATAATGTAGTATAAAGTAGCAGTGAGACTTATCTAACTCCATGCAGAAAAGATAATTGATGTGTTACTGCTGTATTTCACAATTTAGTTTTCCCACCCATGGGAGATATGCTGGGAATTAGTCTATTCTATCTTCTAAATGAGACTTATCTATTACTTCAGATAATGTATCTATTTTCTTCAACCAGCAGGACTAACTGCTTACTGGAGAGAAGTTTTTAGCAATTATTAGAAAGAAAATTTACCAACGGATGTAAAGGGAATAGTCTATCTTTCCACGTGTCTGTGTGTCGAGATAAAATGAAATGGCATGGCTGTTCTGTTATGAAGGGGATGTTGAGTTCCAGAGTTCCCGTGCAAGCTCATGTGAGCTGCATGCAATTTTCCCATGATAATAGCAAGAGCTCTATGCATGGCAGTGTTTACTTACTTGATGATAGTATGGGAGGCTTCAATAACTCAGAGAAGAGGCTTGATAAAAATGGAGTGTCATTTAGTCCTGATAACTATTGTCAGAGAGATTGTGTGGCTAGTTTCTTTATTCAGAAATAGGTCTGATGTTACCATATGTGGTTACGTACGAAATGGAGGCATTTGCAAAGCCTGCTATTTCGCTACTTTCCCCCAAACTTGACATAATCAGCCTTTCACATCTGTTCCAAATCTTGGTGAATTAGAAATAAAAGCCACCTAGCTAAGTGGGGGATGTGACATATTTGTAAGAGCTTTGATGAGTAATTGTGGGAGTGCAATTTACCCATGTTTGGATAGCCAGTTATATTTGTCAGTAACTACATTGCTCAGAATATTGGTAGATTGCGAAGAATCTTTACCTCATATATGGCGGTAAACAATAGTGGTTACTGTGCTCTACTGGTTTCTAGATGAGTAAAAAAGGATAAAACCCTCTGATGAAAGTATCACTAAAGTAAAACTCAAGTTTATAGAGCACTGGAAGTGATGGCATTCCATATACAATACATAGGCGCACTACCATAGCAACAAGGGTAATGTGACAAACAGACGCACTTTGTAGTAAGAGTGACAGGACCCACGTTAGCTTACTTTCTAGGAGAAGAGACTACTCTTTATGAGAGTATAATGAAGTGATATTCCTGTAGTTGTAATGAAAAAAAAAGAAAGAGAGAGAGAGAGAGAGAGAGAGAGAGGGACCGATGCTGTTATCCAGTGTTTGCTGTGAGGCATGACTTGCAACGGGAATCAGAGGAAATTAAAATATAAGGACTGCTTCTAGATTCTTTGTTACATTAAGCACCAAGTGATTTCTCAGTGAGTTTTCATGATGGTCCACAGAGTTCTGGAGATCCCCCAGGATCTTTCATATATAAGAACTGGTCGGGCGCCTGGGTGGCTCAGTGGGTTGATGCCTCTGCTTTCGGCTCAGGTCATGATCTCAGGGTCCTGGGATCGAGGCCCGCATCGGGCTCCCTGCTCGGCGGGGAGCCTGCTTCCCCCTCTCTCTCTCTGCCTGCCTCTCTGCCTCCTTGTGATCTCTCTCCCTCTGTGAAATAAATAAATAAAATCTTTAAAAAAAAAAAAAGAACTGGTCTAAGATGCATGAACAAGATAAGCTGGCATTGGGGTGAACATCTCTGCGAGAGTGTGCAAGAGAGAGGAGAGAGAGTGTTATTGCTTAATGTCACTGATCATAGCCTGAGGCCATTGGGCAAAATTCCCAAGTTTCTAAATTTTTAAATTTTTTAAACTTTGGATTCCATTCTCCTTTAGTTCTGGGCAATGGTTGCCTGGAGCCATGCAGATGGGAATTATGGCAAACGGTGTCCATGGAGATGATATCTCATAATTGATGACAAGGCCCATTAAGTCTTAGCACCGTCCCTCCTCCCCCACCCCGCTCCTGAAAATCAATGGCAACTATTCAGTTTCTCTTCCATCATCTTCTCCTACCCTGTGTTAGTCTTATTTTCACTTATGATAAATCAGGATATGATCCATAGAGAAAAATGAGGATACAAAGGGTCGAAAAGTACAAATCCAATATACTAGGTGTTTTAGGGAGCAAAAAATAGACAAAATGAATTCTACTCACAAAACTATTTGCAAGTATGCAGGTGGATCGAAGGCATCATAAAATGTGATCAAAGAGAAGTCACGGAATGACAATGAGGGACAGGTAAGAGTTTAGGACATGTGAAGGAGAGGAAACAGTTCAAGGATTGAGGTTTTTGGAAGACGAGAGTGTAGCATTTAAGAATATGAATAGAGAATTAGACCAACCTGGGTAGAATCCTTGTTTCCTTACTTCCTGCGTATGTACTGGCAAAGTAACGTGACCCCTCTGAGCTTCATTTTTTCTAACCCAGGAAATGAAATAATACCGATCTTAAACGGTAGTGTGCATTCAATGCGGTCAGCATGATATTAATCCATACCAGGCAGCTATTATTATAATCAGTATAAAGACTAACGTGGTGCATCCATGATGAGAGAGTAGAGTCCATGTGCTTACAGGGTTCCAATTTCTCTTTTTGGAACTGAACACTGACATAGACAATGGCTAAGTCCAAACCCATAGTGCTGTCTGAGGTCAAATGTCCGATCTGATAGTTTAGCCAAGAAAATAGAGTGTTAAAGTGTGAAGTATTGAGATTGTGGGTGAGGAAGCAGGCAGCTGTGAAAAGCCTAGGAAAACAACATGAAGCTTTTAGGAGGCCAAGCCAGGGGCCAGAAGCCTTAGGAAGACAGAAGGACAGCCTCAATTTCAGTGCCATCATTTACTATCTTCTTAACCATGACCTCTCACTGACCTGGGTTTAGTTTGAGGGACAGAATACAATGTGGGGTGAGGACACGACATTTCAATAGTGCTAGCTCCTTCTCCAGATTTCTTGTCAAGTTGAGACTGAGGAGGCCACTGAAGGACCTGTCACCGTGAAGCAAATTCACAGCTGCCCAGAAAGCAATGCAGTCAATCACTGTCCTTCCCATGAAGGCTGCAATCAATAATGCCACAGGAGCATTTCCCCCCAAGAACCAATAACAGCCTGGAACTGTGGGAAACCTATTACAACCCTGAGAATGTGATGTGGAAAAATGGGGTGAATAAAAGAGTTTACTCGCCAAAAAGAAAAATACAAATAAAACAACACCAACATACGTTTAATTATGAAACCTTACTCTTACCCTAGGGGAGTGCACGGATTCAGCAGTTAGCCACAGATCCACCAAGAGCACAACGGGTAGATTTTTTGTTATTTATGAGAATCTGACTCCTAGATGTTTCATGAGATCACATTTTAAATTTTGTACCGGGCAGAAGAAACAAGGTTGTCAGATGATAATCAGAATTTACATTACTTTTGTTGTGAATAATATTAAAAATCTACCTTTATTGATAAAATCAGTGTGTTTTTACTCCTACGAGCTTTTGGAGACTTGAGAGTGATCCTAACTCAGGTATAAATTGGACTTGGAAATTCCAGTCAGGATATTGGTTGCCCCATAATGGATCCTCAGTTTAATTCACCTCTAGTTTAGCCCTGTAACACATCACCATAGCAACTCTCCCAATATTCTCTACATTTCCCAAACCCTGAACTGCACTTCCACCTGTCTCCTTCTTAGCAGAGGATCTTATTGCTTACTTTATTGAGAAGATTAAGCCAATGGAAGCGTGGCGGTTATAGGATGAAGCTTCAGGGGGCCTCTGGTCCCCTCATCTTCCTCCCTTATGTTTTTAAAATGACATCACTCTCTCTTCTATCCTAATTCTTACAAGAAGTGTGCCTACTCCTGGTCAAAATTAGCTTTGAATGGAAAGCCTTTATCCCCAACCATACGTAACTATTCTTGAGGTTCCCCACTTGAATGATCATCAGAATTGCTAGCATTTCCTCAGCTACAACTGGAGATTCTGACTTACTAGTTCAGAATGCTCACCCCAGGGAATTCTCATCATCAAGCTGTGGTGGAACCACAGATTTATTCATCTTTGAACTCTCTCCAGAAGTTTGCTTCTAATTTTCTAATGACTGTTTTGTTCCTTCATCCCAGCGATCGGTTTGACCTCTTCCAGAGGATTATGAGCTCCTTAGGTCAGGTAATGGTGCCAGGGATCTTTGAGTGCTCTGCAGTACTTACCGTGATTGTTTTCACGTAGGGTGACATCAGTCGATGGGCGGAGTGAAAGGCCGAGCTCAGGAGGGGAAACTAATATGAGCTCACGGGGGGCAGTAGGCAGCAATGACGCTGAATAGTTCCTCTAAGTTCTTGAGCACCTATCTGTCCCTTCACCTGCATTATTCACTTTATGGTGGTTCACTCATGTAAGTCTCAAAACCACCCTATGACTTTATTATTATCTCTAGTCTTATATATGGAGAAACCCAGCAACAAAGAAATGAAGTCATTTGTGTAAGATCAGACGGCTAGAGAGTCTTGTTCTTTGGCTTGTTTTATTTTTGGCAGTAAGAGGGAGAACAAAAGGCTTGTCCGAAGAGAGCACTGCAGAAAAACATTACCTAGTTCTGTAGAACGGGTGAGGTCGCTTTGGCAAAAGTGATCAAAGAAAGTGTTATAAAGAAGGCAGCTATTTGAACTAAGGCTTTGGGATACAGAGCCTGGGGGAACAGCCATTTCGGGAGAAGGAACGGGACAGATGGAAGCATCGTGGTTGTAGGATAGAAGCTTCAGGTTGCCTCTGGTCCCTTCACCTGTTGAAGGAAGCTCAGTGCCACTAACTCTCCCTTCCCTATATATTCAATTCCAAGAATGAGAAAAAAAGAGAGATGATGGACAGGTGGCTCTACGAAGCATGGAAAGGAACTGTGATTTTTTTCCCCATCGGTCACGGAACTTTCATTTTCCCCTTGAAAAATCATTCCAACCGCCCTTCTCTCTCCTTCCTAATTCATACCTTATTTTGCAAATGACCATTTCCCCCATATCTTGCAACTTTGATAAGCTGCATTTTAATTCAGTCAACCTTCTGAAAGCCCTTGTATCATAGAGGAAGCTAGTACATTTTGAACACCAAAATTTAAACTTACAAAATACAACAAAACCGAAATGATCTTTAAAATCTTACCGATTTATCTGTCTCTTTTTGTCTCTGTCTCTCTCTGTCTTTTACATACACACATACACAATGAAGGAAGAATAAAATGTTGGCATGCCCATCCCCATCCAATTTACCTAACCTACGTAACAGAATGAAGAAAATAATCAGGACACAGGTAATACTTTTTGTTGAGACAAAATGTGACTCTAACTGACCATACCTGTACCATATCCAATTATTGCTCTGGTTTACTTAACATTTATGACTTGACAAGAATTCTCAACAACCACAATGAAATATGAAGATACAACACATTTATCACAGTGATCTATGTTTTCCTTTGGGGCCTTATCTCTAACATGAAAAAAAAAAAAAGCAAGAAAAGTAATTCAGTGCTCCTCCTGCCTTGAGCCCTTATCTCTGTCAGCCTCCACGTCATGTTAGATCTTGCAAATAGAATGGATCATTTGGCACACATTAAAGTTATTTTGGGGGGTTAAACATAATAGAAATGAAAAAAACCATAGGGCATTTTGATGGAAGTATGCTTGCTATTTTCTGTATCTGCCTTTAAACAAAATCTTGGTTTAGATTCCTGTAATCATTTAGTGCCCTTACGCATTTTTGTCACTGGCAGAAGTGGCTTTAGACTCTCATTCAAAGACAAGTTCCAACTAATTACTCCTGGCCTCCTCCATCTCTCCAAGGAGTCATATGAATGAGGCAGAGAGGTTCTTATTCCAAAGTTCTATCCTGCCTTTCAGTTTGTGAAGTCTCATGGAATCTTTCTGGGTAACAAATTGGATAAACAAAAGCCAAAAAACAAAAATAACTCACATTCTACTGGTGTTACTACTCACGGGGTAATTTACATACCAAAAATCACACACGAATTAACTGTTGACCACGCTTATAATTTATAGGGTTTTCAGAATGAATGTCCATGCTACTTATTCGTATATCATTTACCAAGTTCATAGATGACATCTTACTACTAGATACAGACCCACATAGCATCTCTATACAATGTCTCAACTCAACTAGACTTTGGAATAAACTCAAACCCTTAGGTGAAATTGTGATTAATTTTATAGTTCATATTTTCTTGATGATAAGTAATTGATGTGTTTTTGTTTTTAATACTTCTTATACTTATTTATCTTTTTAAACACTTATCTAAATTTCCTTGAGCTGTTAAACATCATATGCCCAAGGACACCCACTAATCCAAAAACCAATAAAGCCAAACAGTCTTTTCTTTTGAGTAGAAAACATTTTCTCTGCAGCTTAAAAAATAGTAGTTACCTCAGGGTGACACTGTGAGAATTAAGACATCCTAATTTTTTGAATGTCTTTAAGATAAATGATTTAAATATCAGAGACTATTAATGAATTTTGCACTTGATAATATAACAAATTAACTTTGATTATTTGTATACTATTTCTCTGAATGACTTGAACATTTTACATATGACAAACAAATAGGTACAGCAGTTCTTTGTGTGTATAAGGTGATTCATTTTCATAAAAAGAATAAGACTCGAACGGTGATCACCCACGTTTTCCAAAGTGCCTTATATGGCATAACACTCATGCAACAAACAATTACTGAGCAGTGACTATATGCCGGGCGCTCAGCTGCTGTTGGAGAACAATAACAAGAAATAGGAGATGATCCTTGCCCTCACCAGTCACATAGTCCAGTGAGGCACATTGGCATTAATAAAATATACACATGAAGGTAATATTACAGCAGAGAGGAGAATTACACGTGGGAGTTATTTGTAGAGTCCATAATCATGGTATTTTATGCATTCAGAAAATTACAGGGGTCAGAAGGAGATATATATGCTTTAGAACAATTTTCCAAGTCTTTAGAAATGAATTGCTTTTATGGTGAAACTAAACAAAGTAGAGTGGAAAAAGAAAGTTACTTACAGACAGCCATTTTTAAACTTCTGATTAAATTACATGTGCTTTGAAGCAATTCCTTTCAACTTTGTTTCAGTGGAGTAACAGGGCAGAAAGTGTTATGATCAGTTCTAATGAATGTCATGTCACAGTTTTTTTTTTTTTAAGTATTATGTACCTTTTGCTAGAGGTAGTTTGAGATGGAATAGACTCTTGTCTTCTATAGTATGTAGACATACACACAAACAAGGTAGGAGTGAAAAATATTCTCTTCCATCTCCTTGTAAAAAAATCTGTGATTTTTTGTCAATACTTGCAAACACTTACCTCCATTAAAGAGAATTATATTTCTTGGTGCACTTTCAAGTGAGAAACACACTTGACCGATTAGAATAAGTACAATGAACATAACCACCGGACCTACAAGTCCAATTTAATGACTAGACTAAGCAAATGAAATAGCCTCACTGTGGTACAGAAAATGTCTGAAAAGAAAGTTAGTTTAAAATGATGCATTGTAATATACTAAATTGATTAGTTTCAGTAATGTTCACAGCAAACATAAAACAAAATTGGCACAACTACCAAAACGCTTTGGATCATTTTTTTCCCCCATTCAATATTTGGTATTTTTTCACATTTCGGTAGTTCTGTTGAGACCAAATCCAGGAGTGAAAACATGCCTTAGAATAATGATTCCTGAGAAAGACTGCAACCCAAAGATTCAACTAAAGGTGAAGAATTTGTAGAAAACAATGTATACTGGCTTGTACTTATCAGGAAAGTTGACTATCCTGCTTTTGTGATGAGTATTAACCAAGTCACCAGCGCATTCCAGCTGGGTTCCCCAAATTAAGCCTGAAATAAAGCACTCCTTTGTCATAGTGTTGGGGGCTGCAAAAGCCTGACGTTATAAGACCAGACACTGCACTGTATTCACTTTTTGTAGCTTTTTTTGTAGCATAAGCACAAAGCACATTATTACACAATATGTATTTGTTAAATGAGTACTTAGTCCCTGTCCCTTCAATATACCAAAGACCTGTACTTTACACGAAGACATTTCTGGTTCTTTGGCCCAGAATCACCTGCTGCTCATTGTTACATAGTCTGCGGTAGTTCTGTTACCCTGGGTTTCTTGTAGAGCTAACAGAGTTAGACAACCAAGCCCCTGCTTCAAACACAGGGTGAACCTAACCGGGGAGCACTCCAACAAGTCCACTAACAATCATTGTTCAATTTTTGTTTCCTTTGCTGAAAGAAAAATTAGCTCTGTCCGCAACAACAACAACAAATAAAAGAAAAAAGAGAAAGAAACATACCATTACTAAAGCAATTATAATTTTCATCTTCATTATAATTGGAAATGTAATTGTTTTCATTTTTAAACAATACATTTAATTGGATAAACCTGACTCCATATTTAGCTTCTGAGTCAATACAAAAAAAAAAAAAAAAAAAAAAAAAAAAAAAAAAAAAAAAAAAAAGCCCAAACTGATGTAGCCCATGTTTTGTATTGCTTAAGTTCAAGTGTAAAAGTGAAGAGAAGTCCATTTCCCAAGCTTCCTAAAGTGGTTTCCACTCAAAGGGGTATCTGCTATAGGGATTAAGGAGCCACTCACTAGCCCTTGGTAAACTTATCTCCAAAAGAAATTCCTCATGCTCACTGACAAGAAAAAAATGTTGTATATTTTTATAGATGTATATCAGCTCTGCTATGTAATCTATTTTGTTAAACCTAGGAAATTAGAACTCTGTGGCCCAGGGAGGTATTAAGGTGGAGACCACGTTCTTCCTTTTATCGACGTGACTTCTATCTTTTCCCCTAAGTCTTCTAAAATCTGCTGTGATTTTGCAAAGCAGTTGTACTTCCAATTGTCTATAAGGTCAACAATAACATTTTTAAAAATACTTGTTTATTTTGGAGAGAAGAGAGGGAGAGAGAGAGTGAGCAGATGGAGAGGGGCAGAGAGTCCCAGGCACACTCTACCCTGAGCCTGATGTGGGGCTTGAGATCATGACCTAAGTGGAATGCTTAAGACAATTCAAATAAAGAAAGGATAAAACCAAGATTGGAATTCAGGTCCTTAAACTTTAAATCTTCTTTTCCTCCATGTCCCCTCCTATTATACTTTATAGCAAAGTGGATTATCACTGTATTATTCTATCCTATTAGATACTTCTGTGTAATGACTCTGTGGGAAATGTGATTTTAGATTTTAAGAAGAAAGTTCAAGTCTCATTTTGGGTTGTGTGTTACAGTTCTATAGAAGACAATGAGACAGCCACTTGTCTGGTGCTAACAAGAGTAAACAACATCTGTAAACACTTAGTCTTAAAAGATCTGAGGTTGGGATTCTAGCAACTTCAGTACACAGATTGGACCTGATAATATCTTTCAGTCTTTTTCTTTCTTTTTTCCCCTTTTTTTAAAAAAAGTAATCTCTATACCTAATTTGGGGCTCAAACTTACAAACCCGATATCAAGAGTTGCATGCTCTACAGACTAAGCCAGGCAGGTGCTCCTCTAAGTCTTTAATTCTTAAAGATGAATGATTGGGACCATAGGAGTAGCCAAAGAAATTGGTTGCTCTACATGGATTAGGGAACTAAGCTTAACCAGAATGCACAGAATGAGGCGGCCAGTTCCCCATAACTCACTGGGGTTCTGCCTAGCTTATTAAGGGGGGCTGCTGTCCTGGGCTCTGAAGTATTTCAGTCAACAAAACCTTAATCAAGAATAACTTAAAACTTACCTTTCAAGGGAATACCTGCCTGAACAAAGAGTAGAATGGCATTTTTGTGAAGGTGGATTTTAAATAGTTATTATTACTCTTAAATGAAATAATGAACATGAGAATGGCCCTTATTTATAACGGGCTTAGAATTAGGAAGGTAGTAAGACCAACCAGAAGCTGAGATCCAGGGTTGCAAACAGGCAGAAGAGGAAGGAACTAATATTTGTTAAACTCTTGTAATTTATTAGGCATTATAACTTAGACTGTCTGAGGTTCTTGACTAGGGCAAGGAGGTGAGGGTAGACTCTGGCAGAGAAATGAGCCAGCATAGCCAAGGGAAAATAGAAGGTGTTTATGCAGCATCTATCAGGCCAGGGTTGGGGGCAATCACCAATGTATTTCCTAGGGAGTGAATTTCCTGAAATGTTCATCACCAGGTGCTACTACCTTAGGTGGGTGGGGTGGGAGGGCATCATTTTGGGGAACAGTGACTACTTTCACTGCAAATCAGGAGTCCTTCAAAGTAGGCACTCGATTATATCAAGTCAGAGACAGTTAAGTGATTGCTTGGACCAGAAACAATGTGTCTAATTTGTTACTCTTTTTAAAATGTGAGAATCCCGACTCTTGGTTTAGGCTGAGGTCATGAACTTTGGGAGGTGGTGTGTTGTGGGATGGAGCCCTGCCTCCCACTCTGTGCTTAGCGAGGAGTTGGCTTAGGGATTTCTTTCCCTCTGCTGCTCCCCTTGCGCGTTCTCTCTCAAATAAATAAATAAATAAATAAATAATCTTTTTTAAAAAAGCAATCATCCCAAATTTCTTTTTTCTCTCTTTCAGAATTTTTGTACCCTGTGGGGTGGGCCAGTCTGCAACTCTAAGTCATGTGGGGGCTACAGTTTGAGGAAGGTGAAAGTACCTGCCTCCACGTGGAGTGAGGAGGAAAAAAGCAAGATGTTCTCTATATGGAGATTGCTCTTTGGACCATGAGTCGATAGTTGAAGAAACTGTGCCTACTTGCTGTCAGTGACCCAAGTGGGAGGTGTAGCTGCTAGAAGGAGATAAATAGAGTTTAATCATACTAGTGTGTTAAATACAAACACAGAGTGACAGGAAATGCCTTTGTGCAGAGGACGCATCATGGGCAATAAAGAACTATCTCTGTCTTAAAAAAAAAACTGTGAACTAGCTGAAGTTTCTGCAGGTCTTCCACTAGGAGGTTGTGCCCTGTGCCCCTCCACTGTCTGCTGAGGCCAGTCTTTAGTTCTTTGATTGACTCAGGCTCAATACCTATCGATAGTTGCTCTCCTTTAGGAAAATAAACCCATCCTATATCTTCAGAGCAAAAGACTCAATAAGAGCTTTCCCGTGGGAAGCACTTTATCCTTATTATAACGTTTTGCTGTTTTCAGCCTTCCTGCCACATTTCTCTTCCTGTCTCTGGTTACATGTTAGAGGACTCAGACCTTGGTCCTGGGTACTTTTCTACTCTCTTCTTCTCTACTTTCTTTCAAACACCTCATTCATTCTTATAGCTTTAAGTACCACCTACGTGTTGATACATCCCAAATTTATGTTACCTGTACAGATTGTTTCTCTAAGCACTAACTGTCCACACCATGTCCTCAGTCTAAATATATTTGCTCTCGTTCTCCAACTGGGCTCACCTGCAAGTTGTCCCTTTCACCATAAATGGAGTTTCCTTTCATCCAATTGCTTCACACAGAACCCCAAAGTCAGCCTTCACTTCTTCAATCTCCACATTCTATCTATCATTGATCTATTAAGCATAAATATATTCAGCATCTATTAAATCTGCCCCTGTGCATATTTAAAATCCATCCACTTCTTGCATCTCCACAGCCTTTGCCTGGGTCAATCCATTATCCGTCCCCTCCTGGATTATCACATTAGCTTTACATCTGGTCTAAAAGTTTCCATTGTCTCCCTCTCCCATTTGCTCTGCATACAAAATCTTGAGAGCTCTTTGCAAGTCTAAATCCTATCATGTGATTTCCATGCTTATATCTGTTATGTGACTTCACGGTGCACTTGGCATAAAATATAAAGTCTTCAATACGACCAACAATCTTGTGCAATCTGACCTCCCTTCCTGCCAAAGTAGCCTTACCCCTCATCAATCCCCAACTGACTTTCTACATTCTAATTACACGGAGGTAGAGGTTTGAATTTTACCATCTCTTTCCAAAGGCTTAGGGCATGCTATTTTCTCTGTGTACAATGGGTTCTCTCCATTCTTTGCTTGTCTTTTATCTATAAATCCTTCTGGTTTCAGTTCAAGGCACTTCTCTTAAAGCTTCCACCTGGAATTGACACATTCCAGTCTGATCATGTTTTTGGACAAAGCAGGTCATAAATTCAGGCCACCTGGGTTTAACAGGACTGAAATGTATAATATTCCATTAGGGACGTGAACTGAATATTGGTGAATATTAATATAGTCTACAACAATTAACTGCAAGAAGACTATAAAGATGAGTGAATGTATCAAGTTTCTTTGATCTTTATTGGAATTGTATCAACTAATTGTGGGAACATTAGTGGCTTTATGTTGATAAGAAATTTGACTCTATCTGTATAGTGATAGTCAATTTCAGTACATGAAAATGAGAACTAAATTATTACTGGATAAATTAATTTTTTTGAGAGATAAAATTTTTCAAAACAAAGGCCAATGCGGGCAGGGGAAACATTAATAAATGTGACTTTGCAGGGTGAAATTTACTAATTACTGAACTAAATAATAGGAAATGTTTAATTAATTTTTAATATGCTAATGAAAATTCAAATATTTACATGTGACCTGCTGGTGATAATGCCATTTTTATTTCTGTCTAAATCAAATCTAGTGGTGGAGGTTTAAGATGTAGAAGGCAGTCATGACATACCATTCTTTCCCCCTATATCTATACATATGGAAAAAACATATATAGAAAATATGTACCTATCTTGAAGGTTATAGAAAGTCACCTTTCACAAAATCTTTGGCATCTTAAAAAGTTCTTAGAAGAAATTTTCAGACAGATAACGTCATAAAGTTCCCATTTTACTTGGAAATATAATTGTAGCCAAAATAGTTTCTCTCTAAAGGGAAATAACATTTTTTGAGCCTTTACTATGACCTCATGTATAAAATTGTCCAAATAACCCCAAGAAATCACATTATTAACTCCATTTTACAGCTAAGGATCATTAGGTGTTGAGAAATTAAGTACATGCCTAAAGCCACACAAAATGGTAAATGGCAGGTAAGGATATAACCCCAAATTTGACTCCAAGGCTCAATCTGTTACCTCAGTGATGATGATTTGGTGGCCCTTTTAAGTTCCTTAAATCAAAGTTCATCCACAGTCTCTGTTTTGGGGTTCATTTTTTTTTTTGAGCAAATCCAGACAATAATGACCCAACCTACAGGTTTACCATAGACACAATTTAAAAATTAGAGCTATGCCTTCCCTTCAGGCCTTTATTTCTCTTAGATTTAGTATAAGTTTCCTAAACTACTAAAAAAAATTAAATATCCTTTCCATTGACGGGGAGAATCAGATGAAAGGGGAGATAGAAATTCACTGTTATTGGGGCACCTGGGTGGCTCAGTCTGTTAAGCATCTGCCTTCAGCTCAGGTCATGATCCCAGGGCCCTGGAATTGAGGCCTTCATCAGGCTCTCTGCTCAGTGGGGAGGCTTCTCCCTCCTCTCTCTGCAGCTCCCTCTGAGGCTCCCTCTGCTGTTCCCCTACTTGTGCTCTCTCTCTGTCAAATAAATAAACAAAATCTTAAAAAAGAAAAAAAAAAAAGAAATCCACTGTTATTTTAGAAGCCCCATTAGACTATCTCAAATTTTGAGCAACTACCAATATAACTTTAAGGAGCCTAATATATGTAAATCAAACTGAAATTTGAGCAGGATTAAATCCTGCAAACCACCACACAGAGGTAGCATAGGTAGCATGGAGATTAATGCATGGACTCAGGAACCAGAATTCCTGGTTCAAAGTCTGTCACTTTGTCAGTCATGTGGCTTTGGACAAACAGCTTCTTTTTGCCCTGATTTCCTCACTTGTAAGATGAAGATGATAATAGAATGAATCTGCTGGGGTTCTGGAGTTGTTACAAGGATTATGAGTTAAACTTTATAGAGTACTTAGGGCAGTGCTTAGCACAAAGTAAGTACTATATTAATATATTAAGTCTTGAAAAATAAGCAACATTTCTATTAGGGCATGTTGACTCGTTCATAGTTTATTGAGTATCTACCGTGTGCTAATCATGGTCTTGTGTAACTTTGGCCAAAGCAGGGAACTCCAGGAACCTCTTAGAAGGTAATTTTTGGAAGTATAATTGTAGGTGTTTAGCAAACATAGAATTTTCCTCTAGGCAACCAATGCCTTTCAACTTTTTTTTTTTATTTTTTAAATCGAACAAATATGACCTCAGCACTCAGGTTATACTAAATTGCAAAATGATTTTTCTACCCTTTCTTTTTCCTATTCTTTGCTGAGTTTCATTCTTTCCATGTATAGCACACAGAATGCTAGGCACATGTCAGTGGATGTCACCATGAACAATAACCAAAAAGAAAAGCAGAAAAAGAAAAATTTACTGTTCCTCAGTACTTACTTGAGAACACAGTAACAAAGTTTAAGTTTTCAGCATAGTGATCATGTGGGTTGGTCCATCCTAAACTTGTTTCTACCAAATGAATTAATAGAGAAGAAAACATTATTTTATTGACCAGGCAATGACAACATTGCTCTGAAGAAAATGTGCTTACATTCTCTATGGGAACCTATCATTTAATGCCTTTTATATTTTAAATCATAATTTGAGCTGGGAATGTTTTGGTCATTTTTATAAAGAACCCAAGTTACACTGATGAATGTAGGAAAAATTATATTTCCCAAAGAGGGAGTATCAGTTTTTCTCTACACTTTGGAATCCTAGAGAAGAAATAAAAGGACTTAAATAAATAGTGATTTTGTTTCTTCTTCCAACAGTAGATTTAGTTTTTAAATAAAAAAAAGTTACATGTGGAAAGTAAATTTTTGGTATATAAGACTTTGTGCAGGTTGTCTGAAGTATTGGATTGAGATAATGACTGAAAGGCAAAGATTCTATTTGAATCATTAAGGCCCAAGCCTACTGAAAAACACAGGATGAACACAGTGACTCCTTTGTGTGGTCAAAGGTGTACTTAGAGAAATGGTGTCTTTGTACACTGCTTTGATCTGCTCTGTTAGAGAACAGCATTCATTTTTCTTTGGTTTTCTTTTCTTTTTTTTTTTTCTTTCCCAACTCATCATTCAGGCCTCTTACTGAGCCAGCAGACCTAGCTTCTGATTTGACAATGCTTGCTTGCAGTTGACAATGCATCTTGGACGCAAGATGATAGGCAGGAGTATTTCATGAAGTCAGGGTGTACTGGTATTTGCAAAAGTCGTATGCACCCCTGCATATTGTGGTGTCATTGTACTTGAATGACTACAGTGCAAAATGGATTGGTGGGAAAGACATGTATTTATTTATGTTTAGTGTTGCTTTTGGAGCCACACAAAATATTTTGTTAAAAGCTTCAAATTTTTACTGGTACCTTCCAAAAGATGAAAGTTTCTTTGTCAGGACAAAAATTAATGGTTTGCAATGTTTTTTTGTTGAATCTTTCTCTGAAGTTTGACTTAAAAAAAGATTTAGAAGATACTTTTCCTGTAGAATATCCTGACACCTTTATTTGTTACAATTTGTGTTTTCTTACTAGCCTGATACATTCCCACCATCTAGATAAAAAAAAAAAAAGAAAAAGAAAAAGAAAGAAAGGTCAGGTCATAGTCTTTTGTATGGACTGTCAGTGATGGGATTCTCCAAGTTCATTCCTCTGCTGAAAATTGGTGAATGACTTCAAAAAAGAAATATAATGTTTTGTGATTTCAAATTTAATTTTATGTGGGAGAGACTGAGGGATTTTTATGGTAGTGATTTTATGTATATTATCAAATTTTATAACATCTGATTTGATTAAGGGAAACCAAAAGCTCGCCACTGACAATCTTGCGCTGTCTCATTCAACTTGCCTTACCTTAGCAGAGAGCAAATAATTCTACACTTTAAAAATTAGCTTCTAAAACAGATGTGCAAATCAGGAATGAGCCTTATCTCATGACTCAAGGAAAAAAGAGAGAGTCGGGAACGGGGAACACAAGGGGAAAAAATCATTCATAAGTAATTTAGTTTCTTTCAGTTACAGAGCTGGATGCTCTCATATGTGTTAAATCAGTTATTCTTCCCAGCTATCCTCTGAGGGAGAACTATTATCAGTCTGGTTTTATAAATTAATGCCTTGAGATTAAGTTAGTTTGAGTAACTTGCCCACAGTTTCCCAGCAGAAAGAAACAGAGCTCTGATGCAAATCTTAAGAGGTCTTAAGTCTTAAGCCTATCCACATGATTAAAGAACTTTTATAGAGAGAAGACACCTTTGGGAAAAGTTAAAAAAAAAAGTGGTTTTGTGCAAAGTAAAATTTAATTGGTCATAATGGCTAACGAAAATTAACTTTGCTGCTTTCTCTGTGGGCTGGGATAGTTCTACTCTTGCATCAGCCCTAGATAGACCATGAAATTCTGAAAATCTCAGAGGGAGATGTACCTGATATCCATGCAGAAGGCATCGACCAATCCGGCCATACTTGGACACATGATGTGGGTTCTAATCTGTGGTTACTTATTGATCAGTATTGATAGTTGAAGGAACATTAAAAAGGAAAAAAAACCCCTCCAAGCTTTGAGTTTTTTGAGATATGGGTAAGTTCTTTTCCATGAATATATATTTATAAACAGGTAGACAAATAGGTAGGCAGGTAGATATATAAAGACACAGAGAGAGATCTATCTGAACGTCTGTTATTTCCTTAACAAGAATTTGAGGTAGAAAACATCCTCCTTTGTTTTAATAGGCAGGCTGCTCCAGGGAAAGTTTTTATATTAGAAACTAGTGTTGGTCTACCTTATGAACAAGAAAGCCAGAGCATCTTTGAGGGTCTGATAGCAGGGCTCAGTCAGGAATGCCTCTTGTTTTGGCACATGTGGGGGGATGCATGCAAGGCAGGCTGAAGGACCCATGTGCGGATTCTGCTCTGGGCTTCTTTCAAGGGGATACATAAGAGTATAAAAGTGTCCATCTTATGGAAACAGCATAGAGCAGAATCTACACATAAATGCATACAGCTGCATTACCTCCATGGGACCAATTATTCAGAGAGATAATACTATAAAACTGAAAACAAAGTTCTAGAAAACCTTCCCGGATGATAGTGGGTGGAGTAACTGCAATACAAATTCTCAAATTTTTAAGCAATAATTACATTGATTTCAGCTGTAAATTGAGTAGAAATATGTTGTTAATGCTGCTATGCCATCAGCATCTCTGCAATTTAGTGCTATGCTTTCTCTTTTGTTTGTAATTTCTCTTCTACTTTCTGTTTTTTAAAATTTTTTTTTAAGTGGCCCCACATGTGCACAACAAAGCAAATGTTTGCTTAGGATATGTTGTTTTCCTAGCATCATTATGGAGAAAAGGTAAGAAAAGGACATTTGTACTGCAGCAGTGTGAGAAGCTGTCCTTTTCAAAAGCATTTTTGCAATGTGGCCATTAGCTGCTGATGGAGTTGCCATGGTTATAAGAGGTCCACTGTGGGAGAAATCTTCATTTATTATCAGATTTTGACAGCAGCGGTCAGAATGCTCGATGTGGGGAAAAATAAGAACAACAACATAAAAGAGCCTTGGCCATTTTAGCCACACAAAGAGTTGAGTTATAACATTAAAAAAATATTCAACGATAAAGTCATGGGTGAGTTGAGTGCCAAGAAAAATCTTGCTTTTGAAATAAAATGTATTCGTGTAAACAGCAGAGGCAGAAAATGATAGTCTACTGAAGAAGCAGGAAAGAAACACGGCAGCAGGCATGCAGCAGGCATAAACCTACCGAGTTGAACGTGATGAAATCATTTCATTGTAATGGTTTGCTGCAGCCGCGCTTTCTCAGGCACTCTTTCTCACGCAAAAATCTGGGTGATCTAAGCTACACCTTCAAGGGTTACTGAGCTTCTCGTGTCTTGGTACTTGAGTACACGAAAAAACCTTTGTACTAAACGTACCTGAAAGCCCTGGAAATACTATTCTCACATAAAAAGTATAATAAATCCCATTACATGGGCCTCACCATGGTGTGGATTCACATCCTCCACGGAAAGTCTATGATACACTCATGAGCGTTTTTCTGTGGTCTTAGCGCATTTGATTTGAATTTGATGTGTTTGCTTCTTTGGAAAAACAGCTGATTTCTCTTGATGAGGGTCAGTGTTTACAGAAAAAACACAGTGCGCCTCTAGTCTCAACAAAAATGCCACTGTGTAATCGATCGTGTAGTATTTATCTCTGGTTGGGGCAGGACGAGAGCAGACCGTATCCCTGCTGGATCGCTCAGCGGACAAGGGTCTGTGATGCTTCTGTCTGCCGAGCAGAGGCAAAGCTTGCTTGTTAGAGACGGTGCACTGACAGGGATAAGGACGGCCACGGCTCAGGCTGCGGGGATAAAGGCTGGAAGATGCGCAGAGAGAGGGCTGGTAGCCGTGGAGAGGGCACGGGCCTGGAGGCAGTAGAAGGGATGAGTGAGGGACCCTGAGCGGAAGCCAGGCGCCCCTGGAAGGAGTCCCCGCGGGTCGGGGCCCAGCGCTTCCCCGGGAGCTGTCCCTCCTGCAGGACTCCACGCGGCCATCCCCCACTCTGATAACTTTCCACTCTGATTTTCATCGTCTTCACTCCATGGAAACGACTTTCCTGCGGTTGCTAATGATTTAGTGCTCGACTGCAACAGACGGCTTTGAGGCGCGACCTTCCTGGCCTCTTCTCTCTCGGCTCGAAGGGCCGTCCCTCCCACCTCACCTGCTCCCATGGAGCGATCGCCGATGGGCCACTGCGTCTATGTCAGGCCTATGGCTAGGTTTTTGTAACAACTCACGGGGTAGGCACAGGTCAGGAAACAGATTTAGAACTCAGGTAACTTGCTTGAGGAGTCTGGCTCCTAACACTATGAGTGACTCCTCGGGCCAACCACAGGCAATTACAAAGGCTTTACTGAGCAGGCCTGACAGCAGAAAGCGGCTCTCCCCACACCAGACTGGGTGTGCAGCCAGTAGACTGCAGTCTCTGAGGGGGGCGGTCCTCAAGGATCCTGGCCCTTCTGGCTGGCCGTGTTCTTACCCATTTTTGCATTCTCAGCGGAGGTGCCCTCTTTTGGGCCTTTAGTGAGGCCTTCCTCAGGCTCCTCTGGTAGAAATCTTTAAGGGAACAAAGGGGAAAACTTATTTTTTTCCTACTCTAACTCACCACTCTGTGCTTTTCCACTACTAGCCCTTTCCCCTTGTTCTCTTCCTACCATCTCTCAGGTCCAAAAAACTACAGTAGCCTTGTATTTGTGGATCCCTCCGCAGTAACTTGACCCAAGCAACGTCTGTGCTGATCTATCTGACCCTTGATCCGCAGCGTTTCATTCCAGGAGGGAAAATGGGATGGCGCCCAGGTTAGAAGGAGAGGGTAGTATTTTCTCCACTTTAGCCTCTTCCTTATACGGTTGCTATAAGTGACTTTAAAGGCTTGACTACTTGCCTGTTACTTTCATTTCTGGCTTGTTGTTTCAACCAGCCTGCTGAGCTCCTGACTCTCATCTGGTTCACACGGTAAGAACTGGAGCTGGGATTACAAGTCGGCCTGTCTGGCTAAAACAATCTGAGCTCTTAACCACCATCCAGACGGCACCATGCTTCCTGAGAAAGTTTTCTGAATTACTTCCCTGGACTCCACATCCCTTGTTTGCCTTCAGTCTTGTGCAATTTTACTCTTCCTGGGAGATTTATTCTCTCCTATGAATTTCATCACCGCCTGTAAACTGGGGACTCTTCAATCTTTAGTGCCAGCTCTAAACTCTCTTCTGAGCTCAGAATGATAATCCAGCTATGAGATATATCTTTTTGGATGTTCCAGAGGCAACTTGTTCATTTATTCGTTCACTCATTCATATATTTAGTAAACATTTCTTGAGTACTTCCTATGTGCCGGGCTCTGTATTATGCTCTCAAGATATGACAGTGAGTAAGGAAGCGTGGTCTTTGTTTCGTAGAGCTTGCTCATGCACTGCTGTGAAGACAGATACTGAACATGAACATGCATGTGTTGAGTACCAGGAACCAAAGCCCAGGGTGCAATAGTGTGTGGACAAAATAAGTCCCTACCCTAGCTTTGTGCTTTGGAAAATGCTTGTCTGAGAAACTGGTATTAATAGAAGTTACCAGGAAGGGGTAGGGGAGGAGGAAAGAGTGTCCCAGGCAGCAGAAATGGGATTGAAGGAGAAAATACGGTTACATTACAGAGATGGTGTGATTCTGGCAATATCTGGAAATCCAGAGGTCTTTTTTGTTTCTTTTCTAAACCGTAGCTTAAACGGATAGGTTTTCAGCGTTGTCTCGTCCTGGATCTCTAGTCCATAGACAGAAATCTACCAACAGATCTTGCTGTTTTACTCAGTGGATTTTTAAGCCTGTTGCTGCCTAAATGCCCTCTGCTTCAGCTCTCACAGGTTCGTACTGGGGACCCTAGAACATGCTGCAGGGACCCCACTGAGAACTAGACCAACAGCCACTCTTCTGTCCGCACCTGTTCCTCTCTCAGTTTCTTCTTTCCTCTCATAGGCAATTATAAGGCTTTGATTAAAGGATCAATAGACAGCCCAGGATGGCCTATGGAATATAGAAATGACATATAATTTTGGATTGTTTTGATGGTTTGCGAATAATATACTTCACAGTCAGCTATATAATCTTTTCAAAAGTAATTATTATAAAATCTTTGATACTTACAAAAGAATATGTGCAACATGTATTTAAGTTAAAAAGCGTAATATGCAACCACTTGTGCTCCTACCGCCTGATATAAAAATTATAGGCCATCAAATCATGATTTCAGTTCTGTAAGGGAGGTTGGCTACCTCGTCTGCATTCCTTCCCACTGCAGGGACGGTCTCTACACTACCTCCAGAAGATGGCAATCAAACTTCTGCTTGAACATTTTACCTAGCAGACATGGCTCCTTGGAAATAGCATGGGGAGGTTTAAAGTCGGGGGTGGGGGAGGGGAGGCGGGAATCTGCACTTTATGAATGTTATAGAAGTTTGAGAATTGAATTTGATGATAGCCAAATTATCATAGGACCCATTTTGGTTCTTTTAAAATATATCACGTCTTCATTGTTCAACAGTAACTCCTTTCACTGACTAAAACTACTTTTAACAAGGTGGCTTATTCTAGTAGTGAGAATGTTTAGCTGTTGACAGAATATCTTGGAAGTGGTGGTAGTAAGTTTTTAAGAATGGACTCTTCCTTCAAAGAGACCAGTCAAATCAAAAACATTGTGAAGATGGTTATAAAAAATGTCTTCAATTTAATTGATACTTTGATCGATCCATCACCTAACTTATAATTTGTTTTTGTTATTACAGTCTGTCCCATTGTGCTAATTTTAAGAGCTACATGAATCATTTTGTTAGGTTCAGAAATACCATCTCAACTTGTGAAATGTATTGAGAAAGACCTCTGAAATATACATTAAAATGGTTAAGACTCAACAAAGTTTAACTGCCCTCAGTCACTGAAAACAAAGTCTTGGGTTTCTTTTTCTTTCTTTTTTTTTTTTTTAAAGATTTTATTTATTTGTTTGACACAGAGAGAGATTACAAATAGGCAGACCGGCAGGCAGAGAGAGAGGAGGAAGCAGGCTCCCCGCTGAAGAGGGAGCCCGATGCGGGCCTCGATCCCAGGACCCTGAGATCCTGACCTGAGCCGAAAGCAGAGGCTTTAACCCACTGAGCCACCCAGGCGCCCAAAGTCTTGGGTTTCTTGTAAGACTGCCTCGAATAATGGAGTGTAATCACAATGATCTGAACTTTAAAAAATGGGGAATATTAAAGGACTTCAAGTTTGCTTTACTGGCAAATCTCAGGATGCAAACATTACAACCTGTGCTCACCCTGTAAATCCCACAGGAAGACAGTTCACTGGGAGGGAGAAAACAATTATTTTGCTCTTGCTACAGTCTGTAAACACAAAGCGTTTGAAGAGGCATATAAACCCATCAAAGGTTATCATTTATCTCGACAGCTGTAGAGATGTCAGAGGTAACAAGTTTCAGGGGAACGCTGTCTTAAGAGATTATTATGAAGTGGTTAAACTTTCCTCTTTTTTGCCCTTTTGAATTTGAGCCACAAAGAGAGGTCATGTTTGGTTGATTCCTAGGTGGCTAAACAAAATCCTGAAAGAAAAGCTTTTGGTAGTTTCTCTTGCAAGCCGGGCTCATTTAATGTATCAGTGTGTGAAGTATCCAGATACCTGATTCCAATGTATGCTAAATTCTCAGTACAGAGCCTGGTGCAGAGAAAAAGTGTCTGTGACCATTTTCCTCGCACTTGTTCTGTATTTACTTCCTGCATTTCACTAGTTATTATTTTATTCAGAGGATGAACAGAGGTGATAGCAGAAGATAAAATTAAATTAGCAAATTATACAGGTCTTTAGCATGTTGGGTCTAAAATTTTGGCAGGGGAGGAGATTAATATAAGGTTTTTGGACCCTGTATGGACTTGACTGATACATAGCATTGTTCTCTATCCTCAATACCGTACCAAAAGTTTATTGAGGCTGCCTATTATTTAGGATAAGATAGAGGCCTAGCTACTACTAGGGAATGGACTGCCTGCAATGGAAATTTCTTTTTAATGTGCTCTTTTGTCTTCTTTTTGCAGTCATTTTTGCTGGGATCTGACTCTCTGAACCAACGATTAGACTTTGTTCTTTTGTATCATTAAAATCAAATGTTATACTCAAAAACCAGGTAGACTGCCTCTTAAGGGATTTGGTCTTTAATGATCCTGTGGTAAAACAGACTTCACCAAAGAACAATGTAGGATGGTAGGAAGTCAAACATGTGGTTTGGGGAATAGAGACAGCAGCTGAGAGCAGGTGGGAGAAATCTGCAGTGTTGAATGAGGGAGGGAAAGAGCAGCTGCAAACAAATGGGAAACATCAGGAGGCAATCAGGCTACACAGGAATGTCCAGGAAAAGATGCTTCTTCTGTCCACTGGAACTTCCCACCACATACTAAACAGTGTATTTGGGCTAGTAACCTGACTTTTGTGTTTTACCCAGATTATAAGTCACCTGGGGAGTGTTCCAGGTAATATTTGTTTTTAGGTCGACTGATGGGTAAGTATGATGTCCTCATTAATATTACTTATGTCTGTTAAATGTATGGTAAAACTGCATCTAATGGTAGAACCTTAATCTCCTTATGGATCTGACTGACACTTTATACTTCTTCACTGTCTGAAGACGTATAATAACGCTGCTTTGTGAAGGGAACTATCACTATTTGTTAATGGAGAATGAAAATCCAAAATACCATAATAGCTGTGATATGGGCAAGGAAAAAATATTTGCTTCATTTATAAATAGACTAGGCTTTGGAGAAATCAGCCATCTCTCACACTGAAGATAAATAAATCTCTTGGATTGAAATAAATTCTACAGGGCGCCTGGGTGGCTCAGTGGGTTAAAGCCGCTGCCTTCGGCTCAGGTCATGATCCCAGGGTCCTGGGATCGAGGCCCACATCAGGCTCTCTGCTTAGCGGGGAGCCTGCTTCCTCCTCTCTCTCTCTCTGCTTGCCTCTCTGCCTACTTGTAATCTCTCTCTCTGTGTCAAATGAATAAATAAAATCTTTAAAAAAAAAAAAAAAAAGAAATAAATTCTACCATAGTCTTCTGGTTTTATCCTAACCTAAGACTAGAAAAAACAACTTGTCACAATCGTGCAGTTGCTTAGTCCACATAAATTTGAATCACATTCTTCTGTTTATCTTGTCAAACTTACAAGATTGGGTTGAGTAGGTTCAACTCAATATAAATAGAATTTAGTTAGATCTACATAGAGGAAAATAAACCTAAAGCATTCTTCTCTTTATTAAGTGCCTATGTTAATCTGAAATATTTGCAATGTATTATCAAAGTTGAAAACTTCTGTGAAAGAAAAAATATTACATAGCTGAATGGAATTGTCATATTTTTCTTCAACCTTATATAAATATTATCATTGGAAGGTTTCAATGAGTTTTTATATTTCCTCACTTAATCTTCCATGGTCGGCCATGATTTATCTTTGGCACAAGGTCAATTTGATGCATGAAAAGCTTGGGTAACCTTCTATGAATTTTTAAGAGTAATGAATAGGGCTGAGAATAGATTCATAGAATTTGAGAACCAGAAAGGATGTTAGTCAGATGGAGATATTAGAGAGATTGAGTGACTTGACCATCATTTTACTGCTGGCTCTGAGCAGTGGAACCTGTGTCCTACTCCCAGTTCTGTGTTTTATCCTGTGCATTGCCCTGACTCCTACCGTGATCTGTTTTTAGGAATTCAGTCTACGACCCTGGTCGGTCGTCATAGTTTTTGTTGACTGACTATGAAGCACGAATTGAAACTAAAATTTGTGCCTGGAGTTTGTCCAGTATTTCCTGAGTACCTACTCTGAATCAGGGGCTGTTTTAAATGTTTTGGATGAATAAATAAATAGAGAAAATGTGCTGCTCTCATGGAACTTAGACTGAAATTGAAGCAAATGCTACCATCTAGGAAGATATCCTTGGCTTTTCTTAAAATGCATCAACTTAAGATTTCTGACCACTAAATTCCTGGAACTTGTCCTGAGCATGGAGTACTGCTCAACAGTTGCTATTTTATTCAAAATGGTTATTCTCAGCCGTCTGACTGAGCAGTTCCTCAACTGACATAGAGCCCTGGTAGAATTCTAAAATGCCTCTTCCTTCTCCATGTCCAAACATCACTGAAAATGTCATTTGGTCTCCATAACTTTATTCATGAGGCATGGAAATGCATATAGGTGCATATATATAAGCACGCATCTGTATGTGTTTTATTCTGAAATCTTGTAGAAGACTTTCATGGGTCAAATACCAGGCCCTGTGCTTCTGAAACAGTTTGTACTTATTTTAACAACCAACATCTTCTTTCTTAGATTGTACAATCACTTGCATATATATCTGTCTCTTACTCTATAATTATAACTCCCTCATAGCAAGTAGGAATGCCCTGAATGTTCTCATTGAATTATGGTTGAATTGTTTTAACCTTTTAACTGTCTTCTTGTTCTAACAATCACAAAATAACTTTTTAGGATTCCTTATCCCAGAATTTCGTTCTATAATCATAATAAGTCACTTTTTCAGGGACATTTTCTGGCTAGAATATATAATTGGAATAAGGAGCCCAAACACTGCAAACCAGATAGAACATATAATTATTATGATTTTAAATGTATATGTTTGTGAATATAGATAGAAATAGATGCAGAAAAGTAAAAACAATTGTGTCACCGAGGTAGAAAAATGACAGACTTTTTCCTTTTAAATTTCTTTGAACACTACGGCAAATTCATTTTTAAAAGATAGCATAACAGTGTTTAAACAGTGCTCACGAAAGGAATGTAAGGGCTCTGAAGGGTTCAGTTTCAATTCTTCACTAGTTGGTTATTCTAAAAAACCTATTACAGCGGCACTGTAAGCATCAGTGAGGAGGCTATCCTTATTACATCCATTTACCCCAAAGATATTTACGACTGAAAAAGTGACAATAAGAAACCGACTTCAAAAACTAAACCTGGGAAAATATACCTCTATCCTTCCATAAAGTCCCAACAAGACGAGAATGAAAAAAAGAGACAGTGTTGTCATTGATTTACTTATTTTCGTATCTACATCCAATATGGCAAAAACAGAATGAATAGAAACAAAAAAGGTTTCCCACTTTAATTAGAATTTTCAAAGGAAGAGATAGGAAGAACTGACTCTGTAAAGCAATGCTACACAGAGCACTCCCTGAATACTTAGCAGGAAATCTTTTAATTACTGAAGCTGATAAAGCACTTTGCAAAGCCTCCTTTATCTAGTTGAGACAGAACGATTTTCACTGCACACTTCTTAAGTAGAGGTAAAAAGAACTTCATCTTTATTTTGACCCTAACTAGATTTTATTAGTCATGATCTAAAGGAAAGAATTTACATTGATTCGGCAATCTTTTCATTGAATACATTTATAAAGTCCTGTTGTGCCTATGTAAATTGCTGAGTTTGAGCAATACCTTTTGGATTCCTATTGAAACTGAAGAGAAATTCAGTAGATATAAGGCATAATAGAAAGACTAGAAATGGAGAAGGAGGGGGAGCTAATCTGTTAATATTTAAGGAGGTGCTTGATTTTTAAAAGATAAAACACTCATATATAGTGTAAATAATGGCTGCATTAAACAGCTTTTAACATTTAAAAGCTGCATCGAGTATGAGCACTATAACTGACCCTATTATTATAATTATTTTGTTTTTAGCCAGAGTTGTTTAAGTGCAGAGTATGTTCAGTTGACAGTAGTGTTGAAATATTTGCATATGTGTCTAGAATATGTTGAGTGATTTGTTCAAAGATTACTGAATAGCCACAGCTGACCCAGAGGAACATTTCTGAACTCTGGCCCCAGTTGTGTTTGGCTCTGTAATGATAACTCTATTTTAACAAATAATTCCTTTGGAAATACCTAGCAATGCTCAGCATAATTTTCTTATCTCTTGTTCTAACGCGCGTGTGTCTTACGTACACATACTTAGCTCCTGTACACCCAAGTGTACGCATACTTGAATAAGTATACAGAATTGCATAGTATGTGCACATGGACACATATTTAAGAAGGAAGAAGGTTGGAAAAAATGGCAAAACACGAATACCAACATAGATCGAGGATTCCGTGTTAACTTATAAAAATACATAGACGCAGAAAACGGAATTGTGTGGAGGGGTGGAGAAAATTAAACAAGAGCTTTGAGTGGAAAATTTCAATCTGAGTGTACAAGGACTGTTCACCAGATTGGCTCTTGAGCCCTGTGAACTAAAACAGAGTAAAGCTATTATTTGAAGGTTTACCTTTCTCTACTGTTGTTCTGGGTAGCTCTATCTAAAATAGCACCCTCCTGGCCACTCTCTATCCCATTACTTTGCTTATTTTTCTTACTACCTAACATCATATAATACATTCATTCTCTGTATACTGTACTTCTCTGGAGCATATAAACTCAACAGTGCATGGATTTTATTTTATTTTTTTTAAAGATTTTATTTGTTTATTTTGAGAGAGAGAGAGAAGAAAAGAAAGAGAGAGGGAATAAGCAGGGGGGGAAGGGCAGAGGCAGAGGGAGAAGCAGACTCCCCCATGAACAGGGAGCCCGATGTGGGACTTGATCCCAGGACCCTGGGATCATGACCTGAGGTGAAGGCAGACGCTTAATGACTGAACCACCCAGGCGCCCCACCAGCGCATGGATTTTTTTTATCTCTTTTCTACCAATTTGTGGTCCCTACCATTTAGAACAATGACTGGGAAATAGTAGGTACTCATTAAATATTTGTTGAGGGAATGAATAAGTAAATGAATTCCATATCTAAAACCTCAGTTTGTTAGAGTTATGAAGGCCACCTCAACTTCCCAGCTATTTTTAAAAAGGAAGGAAATGAAAAAGAAGAAGCACTATCAAGGAGAGGATTTAAAATGTCCATAACAGACAGCCCGGAAGTCCAGAAACATTAATGGGCTCCAGGCTAGAGGTAAGTAACTGGTTCTGAAATGAACTGCTATTCTTTACAGAAAAGGAAAAGGTTATTGCACACTCTATTCCAAATCTAAAGAAGTAATGTCCCTGGAATCATTAGAGAATCTTTCTAGCCTTATTAAAAACTCGAGGTATAAGAAATTGATGCAGTTTTAATCTTAAAACATTTCATTACTGAAATGAATTTTGTTTATGTATTTAATGAAGAAGTAAGAAGTCACCTAATAGTCACTTATTTTCAACCAGGGACCAGGTTGGAACTAAGTTATAGTTCTAAGTAAGAGATTATATCTTCATGAAGTTGATAGTTTAGGTGGGGAGGCAGGGTGAAACAAGAAATTAAACAAGTAATTACATGAATCATCAATTATTTATTTATTTTTATTTATTTTTTTTCTAAAGATTTTATTTATTTATTTAACACAGAGAGAGAGATCACAAGTAGGCAGANTTAATTACATGAATCATCAATTATTTATTTATTTTTATTTATTTTTTTTTTCTAAAGATTTTATTTATTTATTTAACACAGAGAGAGAGATCACAAGTAGGCAGAGAGGCAGGCAGAGAGAGAGGAGGAAGCAGGCTCTCCGCCGAGCAGAGAGCCCGATGCGGGCCTCGATCCCAGGACCCTGGGATCATGACCTGAGCCGAAGGCAGAGGCCCCAACCCACTGAGCCACCCAGGCGCCTGAATCATCAATTATTTAAAGTCATTTTAAATTCTAAGAAGGAAAATTACAGGGGGTTATAGCACATATAACAGTGGGATATAACTCAGTGGTAATGGTCAAGAAATTCTGCAAATGACATTTAAGTGGAGATATAACCTGTACTTTAAAAAAGTGATAGGATGATTTATAATCTATAGGAAAGAAAAAATTGGATCTCTACCTCACACCACATACAAAAACAGGTTCTAAGTAGATTAAAGATCAGATGTGGAAAACAAACAACAATAAGACTATTGAGAGGAGACATTTGGGATAGGAAAGGACTTCTTAAACAAGACACAATAAATACAAACTATACAGGAAAAGGTTGATAAATTCAATAAAAGAAATGACAATAAAATTAGAACTTCTGTGTGTGAAAAGATTATGAAAGAAATGAAAAGTTAAACCACGACATGGTGGGAGATATTTGCAACACATTAAAACAACAAAGGAATAATATCTCTAAAATATGAAAACAACTCTTTTCACAGGGAAATAAGAAAGTAACTCAGTACAAAAATGAGCTAAGTTATTAACAAGCAATTCACAATAGAGAAAACCCAAATGGAAAAAATAACATGAAAATATGCTCAATCTCAGGAAAAAACCCCAAAAAGTTCAGTGACACATTTTTTTAAATTTCCATATTATTTAACACAAATTAAAAAGTATGATACTAGCAGGTATTAGTGAAGATGTATGGCTTTCCCCTCAGAGCCTTTAGTTCTTTGTTCAAATATCACTTTCT
Source organism: Ailurus styani (assembly GCA_002007465.1). Classification (NCBI taxonomy): domain Eukaryota; kingdom Metazoa; phylum Chordata; class Mammalia; order Carnivora; family Ailuridae; genus Ailurus; species Ailurus styani. The sequence continues at coordinate 3,247,040 of LNAC01000152.1, forward strand.
CAGTGCAGTTTTCTCTGATCGCTCTGTTTAGAATTGCGTTTCTCAACCCAGCAGTCTCTATCCCAATTTCTTGCTTTATTTTTATCTACAGCATGACTCCCGTCTGATGTATCATATATTTTATTTATTCATTTTCTACCACATTTGAATGCAAGCTCCATTTAGGCAGAAAGTCTTACATATTTGGCTTACTATTATATACTGAGTGTCTAGAACAGTGTCTGCCACAAGGCACAAGATAGGAATGAATAATACAGTTCCATAAATCGCTAGAGGCACTACTTATTGATACACTTTGGGAAGCTATTTGCCAATAATGTTGAAGATGTGCTTGCCATAAATTCAATGTTTCCAATTCAGGTATATTCTTCCAGATAAACTCTTGTACACTTGCCAAAGGAGATACGAACAATACTGTTCATTTCAGCATTATGGTAATGCCAAAAAGTTGGAAGCAATACAAGCACCCATCAATCAAATTATAAGCACATTTTAATGCCTTCCTACATTGGAATACTGCACAGCAGCTAATGCAAATGAACTAGATCTACTTGTATTTCAACATGGATAAATTTCAAAAACATAATGTTGAGAGGAATACACAAGTCGTAGAACTGTGCATACAGTTTGATATCAATTTGTAAAGGAACAAGATATTGTTTATGAATACATTAATAAATATGCAAGGTTATAAACATGCATGGAAATGAAAAGAACTGAATTCAGGATAGAGGTTACCTCTAGGGAGAAAAAGGAGAGGGAGTCAGGTAAGAATACAGTCAAATCTTTTTATCTGTAATGTCTGATTTCTTAAGCAGACTGTTGAGTAGATGGGTATTTGTTATTTGATTCTCTCCACTTTTTGGATAGATCTGATAAATATATATGAGGTACTAACAACGTGATTTTAAGAATGGATTGGACCAGGGAAGAGTAGGTGAGTGAGATTTAGGTATTCTAATTCATTCAATTTTAGGGAAACTAAATACAGAAGTATCCAGATCAGTAATTACTATGGAAAAGAATTACATGTTTTATAAAGAACCGAATGCAAGATTCCTTTAAATCTAGGCATCCTCGGTGAATGGAATCTGTTCACAAGAAGTCAGTTTATATATAATAAGTTCAACTACACTGAGCAAGATCTATCTAGAGGTGAAACTTTCTGAAATGTTTATGTTCTCAGTAATCATTTGGAGAAATAAGAATTTAATAATAAAATGTCTAATAAAGCATCAACGAGGCACAGAATAACTCTTCTTTGGGAATACTCTAGTAAAGAATAAAGTTTAAAAAAAGAATAAAGTAAATGAACTCCATATAGAAGCTTCTTGGGGTTAGAAATAAAAGACCAAATCTTATGTCAGACTCCTTAATGCATCATCTAAATATGCCGGTTGCTTTTATGGAATATAAATTAACAAAATGTCTTAAACTTGCAGAGTTTTTATACTTTTTAAAGTAAAACCCATTGAGGATTTTTATTCAGAACTTGTAAAGAGAAAAGAGTTAATAATTTTGAATTTAACAAAATGATAAATTTTGAAAATTTATCTTTTCTGTGTTCAAGATAATAAAAATCATAATAATCATCATAGATCAAATTCCCATATTCTCTTTTTTAAATCAAGTCACAAAATATAAAGTTGTTTCCTCAGCATTACTCATTCTAATGTAGAAAGTGAATTCCTGGGATAAACTGATTTTTATAAAAGGAATCAGTCTGAAATGACTCCCTCGGTGCCTTTTAGTTATTACTTTTCTAGTACTTGTTCTTAAAGGGTTTGTAATTTTTTTCTTCCAGACACAACTGATTTCAAGGAAGTTCCTATGGAAATCAGATCTTAAATCTACTCCAGAGAGCACTGTAAGCTTTAGCTCTAAGGCCATTCATACTCTTTCAGAAATAAAGTTCTTGATCTCAGATCATTCCTTTTCTAATTTTCCTGGTAGACGGAAGTAGAGAAGGCATGTGGTATATCATTGCTCAATGTAGCAAGGGATAAAATATATTTAATACCAATCAAATTACTTTTTATTTCTTATTCCTCTTAGCATGCATTCACTGAAGGAAGCTTCCTTTACTGGGGATAAGTCTATATCTAAATGTCAAAAACTATAACTCTCTGTGAAGGTTGCTTATTAAGAATTTGCTATGGTTCATTTTACAATGACACCTTCATATTCAGTGGTGTCAGCGTTTGGAACAGCAATCCAGGATCAATTCATCTTGGCATTAAAAGGAGAAGAAAAAAAAGTGAGAGAAAGAATTGGTAGCTTTACAAGAGCATATGGAGTCATTCAAAGATGAAACAGATTCATTATGGTGCACCCACGCAATCCCCTCCCAAACCGCCCTTCCTACCCCCATCTCAAGCTGCAGGCAGCACCGCTCTGTCAGTGTGAACTCTGAGCGCCCACAGGAATACAAAGCAGCCTTAATGCCTCATTTGCTTAAGCAGCAAGACTATTTTCTATCCTTAGATCATGTGCTGAGCTCTTAGATATATTTGCCCGAGGGGCATCCAGCATGGGGTGAGAAAAAGAATAGAGGAGTTGCTTCAAAAATATTTTCTACCAAGAATTATCCCTTTTTAACTCTAATAAGCTCTTGGAAGGACAGTGTTAATGTAGCCTGGAGAATGAATGATGAAGTACGGAATGAGCTACTCTTTGCGAGGCTACCTGTGTCATTCACAGATTGCAACGGCCATCCTTCTTAGTCGGAAGTTCTCTAAGGTGATTTTAAAAAATGACAATTAGTTGGGTTAATTGAAATATTCAAGAGTGAATTCTTCATAGTGGAATTAAAGTTGCACAGGGATTATTCATTATTATTATTTTTCATTAATAATCCAAAATTACCAAAAAATCCATACAGGGTTAGGATAGGGTTACTTATATGTAGCCATGATGCTTTGTATAATATGATAATTTATTTTATTTTATTTTTTTTTAAAGATTTTTAAAAAAAATTTATTTGACAGAGAGAGAGAGATCAAAAGTAGGCAGAGAGGCAGGCAGAGGGAGGGGGAAGCAGGCTCCCTGCTGAGCAGAGAGCCTGATGCGGGGCTCGATCCCAGGACCCTGAGAGCATGACCTGAGCCGAAGGCAGAGGCTTTAACGCACTGACCCACCCAGGCGCCATATGATAATTTATATGTAGACATCTCTCCACTTGCCTATCTAGGAAAGTCCAGGAAAAATCCATTCAGTATTAGAGTCATTCATAATGTCATACACTTAGAAAGAGGGTTCAGTGCTAGAGAATTATAATTTTTAAAGTGAGGCACTAGAGAATTATAATAAGAGCACAAACTTTCAATTAGCTTTGGATAATTAAAGAAAACAACCCTATATACCTGATCCTGTTGATTTTCTAGAGATTTGCTGCTGAAAATCTCTTATCTCCACTGCATTATAAATTTCTGCCTGATACATTGAATACAGTAAAATAAGGACTTATATCTATAAAGTCACTGAATGTGAGTTGGTGAGAAGTCTAGGTTCTGAGCAGATAAGCATACTTAATGGATATTAATAATGCTGGACTCCTGGTTCACAGGGTTCTGTAGCACATGAAAAGAGAGAAAGTTTGAATATCATGTAGTGTCTTGAACTTCATGCAATAAATTATACCTAATTTTTAGGAAAATTATTTATGTAAGACACAAAAGCCTTCTTCATTTCTTCACCTTTTCATTATTCCAGGACTTTACTTCTCACACCTAGGAGTTACATTACCACACAGCTAAACACAGCGGTATAAAGGGCTGTGGCTTAGAAAAACCTGGTTTTTTCTAATTTCATTTAAAATTAATTCCAGTTTATTTAAAATTACTTATTTATTTAAATTATTTATTTAAAATTAATCCCAATTATTTAAAATTAATTTTAAATTTATTTAAAAAATTTCCAATTTAATTCCAGCTTTTTCAACTGACCAGCTGTGTGACATTTGGGGAAGCAATTTGGCCATTTCGAGACTCAGGTTTTCATTTGCAAAAGATAGGCAGTAGTATCTTATGGGACTCTCCTGAGGATCAATGTCCTGCACATTTCTTGCACAATAAATGCTCAGCCCCTATTTTCTTCTCATAATTTCACTTCTTAAGAAACTTTGAGAGATTATGTACACCTCCCTCCTTAAAGGTAGCAAATATCTTAACCCATAAAAATGGTTACATTAATGTTTTAAAAAGATTTTATTAATTTATTTATTTGAGAGAGATAGAGTACACACAAAAGTGAGCCACGTAGCGGGGAGAGCAGAAAGGTCAGGCTGGATGGGAATCTGCTTGATATTCTTTCCCGCCCCCTCTGCCAATCCCACGACCCAAGCCAAAACCAAGAGTCGGGTAGCTCAACTGACTGTGCCATCCAGGCGCCCCCAAAATGGTTACATGATTAACAATTTAATTAATTTTGACATATCCAAATTGTATGTTAGCTGTTGAATTGTCTTTATTTCACCCAAACTATTTAACTCATTCTAAATGCTTTAACTGTATTTTCTTTGACCTAAACTTATATATATATATTTTTAAAAATTAATTCTCTTTACAATTATTTTGTAAGTGGGCTTCTCAAACACTCCTTGCAATGACTGTATGTCTTGCAATATCTTCAAGTATTTCTTGTAGTATTTCTTATAATACAACATCTCTTCACTGGTGCCACATTCATAATAATAAATGACAGTAATAATAGTAATAGATATTGACAAGTTGATAATAGTGACAGGTGTTGACAAGTTGATAAGCTAATAGTCACATGAGGGTCACTCTATCACTCTACCTCCTTTCTTATGCAATTTTCATAACAACCTCCAAAAGTAAAAGCTCTTATGGTCCCTTATTTGTGAGTGAGGGAATTAAGACTTCCAAAGCCCTGGGACTCTAAAAACTTCCCTACAGTCACATAATAAATGGCAGAACTAGGGCTTGAACCCAGCTTTGCTTGCCACTGAAGTATTTGTTGTTGATTGATTATGTCATATTACTTCTGTTAAATAGGATTCTCTTAGCAGATAGTATGTGATCATTAAATAACCTGGTGATGAGTACTTTTGATGTTAAGCAGAGTAACACAAACTTCCTTAAATGTTAAACAGAAACTTTAAAATGAAAAACTGAAACTTAGCTTATTCTTAATACGATTGGAATTTGCTACAATTTAACATTACAACATGTTATAATGTTAGTCTGTCATTCATTAGTCTTTAAGCATCATCTGGCTTTCTTAACAGACCTATTTCAGAACCTAAAACCAAAAGTGCCTTTTAAAAAAAAGATTTTATTTATTTGAGAGAGAGAGAGAGAGAGAGAGAGAGAGAGAGAGAGAAAATGAGGGGGGGGGGAGAGAGACTCTGAAGCAGACTCCACACTGAGCACAGAGGTTGGCGTGGGGCCCAATCCCACAACTGTGAGATCATGACCTGAACTGAAACCAAGAGTCGGATGCTCAGCTGACTGGGCCACCCACGTGCCCCAAAAGGGCCTTTGTTTTTAGCGAAACTTCATTTCAAGTTATTATTTCAGTTCACACATTTCACTCCTTTGAATATAAATAGAATCTGTATTTACTTTTACATGTTTATTTTCATGCACTTATTATAAAAATAATAAATATATAGTGGAGTCTCTTCTGTTTTCTCAGACACTGTGGATAAGTATGGTTTACTAAATCCTGCAGAGACAAGCTGTTGTGTTGGTCTGTTAAAAATATTACATCAGTTAAGCTTGTACATGCTTGTTTGTTAGTTACATGTACTAATTCTACATATTGATGGGCCATGAGTATAAATATGTAATTTAATAGAATAAAACAAACACATTTAGAAATGCAAAGTGATTTCTATAATCATTTGGAAAGAGGAGACAAGAAATAATTCATATGGTAGATTATAAAAGCATATGGCAAAAAGTCGAAAAACGAACTTGGAAAATTTGACTAATTGCTTTTCTTGGGATATGTACAAGAGAGTCATAATTAAGAGTTTTGAAAGTATAGGGAACAAAAATATTTTGTAAACTTTTATAATAAGCATAGATCTAGGATAAGTAAACATGGCAATTATTAAAATGGAAAATAGGAGAAAGCTGTTTCTTTTTGAAGTAATTGACTCATATTCTGCAACATTTGTCACTGTATCTTCCCTTTGACAGTGAATTCAAATATGGGTAGTAATTGATTTCTGGCATTGGAGAAATCCATCTTGACTTCCAATGAAAGCACTTAGGTGCAAACGAATTCAAATTCCTGAAGTCTCAAGTGAATGTGACAGTCATTTGCTATGTCTGTCTTTTGGCACTAGGTTATAACCTGAGTTCTTAAACATGATGTGAAGCCCATAAACTCTTTTTCTTGTTCACAAGAATCAGAATGATGAGCCTATCAATACACTTTCTTCAACCAGAGAGCATAAAGGATTTTAGGACAAACAGCCAGCAAGCTAGGCTACTGCTCAGAAAATAATTCTTACTGATTATGGCAACAATTATTTATTCTAATTCAGTCATGAACTCATAAAAAATACTAGAAGTGCTTGTATGTGCTTTCATAAAATGGTCAGATTAAAATCCTACCTCCAAATTCCATACACCCCGTTTGTTCAAATATTGAGAATTGAGTTGCTTAGTATTTGCAAAACCATTGCTCAGTCTTAAGATTCAAATCTTTATCTTCTTACATGACCTGTTGTATTTTTTGTATAACAGGATGTTTAGAAAGAATAAGGCACAGTGGGTTAATGAACTCTGACATTAGTTTTTTCTTTAAAAATCCATTCATGAATATTTATAGTACGGAAAGCATTTTGTTTGCAAGATCTCTGCATAAGCCCGTGAAGGCAGTTTTATACACAAGTAAAATACTACAATTCTGGGTAAGATATATGTTGTAATAAAAGTAAAAATCTGGAATCATAGGAGAGGGAGTGACTAATAGGAATGGGAAAATCTTTGTGGATGAAACTGACATTTGAGGAGGACCCTGAGATGTTGAGGATTTTAACAGGAGATATGGGAGAGAATTACCCGTCCGGTTTCAAATTTGAAATGAAAAGTGGATTTGGAATTTGGCAATTATTTGAAAGCTTTCACTAACATTTTAAGACAATTTCAGAGATTTTTAGTCTTGTCAATTCTTCTTACGTGAATGTCAGTTTGTTTGTTTTTTTTTTTAAAGATTTTATTTATTTGACACAGAGAGAGATTAGATCACAACTAGGCACGGAGGCAGGCAGAGAGAGAGGAGGAAGCAGGCTCCCTGCTGAGCAGAGAGCCGGATGCGGGCCTCGATCCCAGGACCCTGAGATCATGACCTGAGCTGAAGGCAGAGGCTTTAACCCACTGAGCCACCCAGGCGCCCCGTCAGTTTGGTTTTATTCATTGTTGTAAATGCCAAGGGTTGGGAAAGCTTCAAGAAGTATCACATCGTACAGCAATGTCAAATAGCATGAGTACTAGAAAGAGAGTATTGAGGGAGACAATTAGGAAGTCATTTTTATTTTTGCAGAGAGACATTTGAGAGGTGTTAGACATGATGAAGTTGGTTATTGAGGGTGGAAGAAGCTGAGTGTGATGTGGGGGAATGGGGACAGCTCATGCAAAAGTGGAATGGTAGTCTAAGAGAGAAACCCAGATAAGTGGAGAGCATAAATTGAGATTCAAGGTTGGAAGTGGGCAAAGACCAGAGCCAGCTGAGGTAAAGGTTGGACAATGTAGAAGGGTGGAGATGTGGTTAGCCTATAGATCGTACATAGGTTCTTCTCCATGAGTTGAGGAAAATGTCTACAATACGTTGCCTTTGGCAATAGAATTTAGTCAGCATTAGCACAGTATGGTGATGGTTATTGATTTCTATAAGAAGCCCACCTTCAGGAAGCAATGTAGAAATATATTCTTTGTGAAATTAGAGTGCCGTTTTACGGAGACATCTCAGTATGTTCTCTGGCCTGGAATGTGTTCAAACAGATATGTATATATCCATTTCATGGAGCTTTGCAATTACACAGCATTTTAAATAGCCACATAACCAGTAAGAGGATGTCATTAGCACCTTCTTATATTTAAAGACAAGCTTAGTGGCTGGAGAGGTTTAATGACTTGGAAAGGACGCCCATCTAGGAAATGGCAATGTGGGCCCTTCTGTCCTCCTCTACTGCTCTCTGGCTGCCTATGATTTGATCCCTTCTCTAGTAATCATCTGCTGAAGAACTGCCATACATAAATAGAGAAATAGAGGCGAAGAATGATAACATATTAATGATTTTCAGCAGAATCTAAAATTGACATTACCCCATCTATAGAACATGGTCGAAGATGGGTGTACTAAGCTATCTTAATTCCATTGTGGGAATCACTGCCGTTTATTTCCTTCTTCTGATTCCTCTGGGATATATACAAGCATACTTGCAGTAATTATTTGACATGTATAGAAGAAAATGTGCATTGATAACTGGACATACATATTTTGGCTTCTTAGTTCTACACTTCTCAATATAAATTAATCTTCTTATATTTTGATTCACCCTATTTGGATTGTGTCAATATGCAGTCTCACACAAAGTGAGTGTTGGGTAAATTCTGTATGAATTTAGAAAAACAGAAACTTGAGGCCGAATGTCTCATCTATGAAAACTGCATCCATGTATTTCCAACTTCCAAAATCCTTCCATAGCATTCAGTCAATCTCCATTTTTGACATTTCTTTGACACAAATATTTGGAGTTTGAGATCTTGGAGGTGAGCATGTCTATCTAGATCATTACAAATTCATGATACTATCATGTATGTGTGAATACTTGAGGTGAAATGAAACGGGAGGTCACCAGTAATAAGGAGATGAAGTTACTCTGAAGACAGATGGATCATCAACATTAATGTCATATAAAAAATGGATGAGGAGAAAGAAAAATTTTGATTTAATAATATAACCATGAACTTTAGAATATGGAGGAATGTATGGAAGGTGATAAGGACTGGGAAGAAACAGTAAAACTAGGTATTTGTACTTTAAGGTCATCGATTTCAAAAACTCTCAAAGCCAAGGAGGTAAGTCAGTAGAAGATTTGTAGAGAATTGGGACTGTACCTAAGAGAGTTCAAAGAAAGAGGTGTCATATATAGGCAGTAAGCTTTTAATCAGTGTGAGGAGGTGGTAGACCTACTGAAGTGAAAGATAAAGATAGATGGGACCTTGATAGTAATAAAGAAGATTCCATGGGCTCTGGGGAAGAGACAAGTGAGGAAGTCGACGAGGGTATGTTCCAGGGAATTGGGCAGGTTTAAATGGGGATGAGCACATACCAGTGTATGGGAAAGCAGTATCACAGAGAAGCAAGTGCAATTGAGAGGGAGGGTTACAGGCTGAGTACAAAGAGGAAAGACGTGTATAGTAGGCGGTAAACACAAAATCAGATGTCTTGTGAATTGTTTCTTCTCTCTGGGATATTCGAATTTCAGCCCTACTCTTTTCCTTCTTGCTCCAAAGTTCCTCTTCCTTTTGACTAAATTCTTCTACGGCTTCTCACATCTCTCTTAGGGCATTTCTAGCCTTGATCTATATAGTTCTTTGCTCTCTGTTTTCCAATCATATTTCCTGCTTTTTAAAATATTTCTTGGATCCACTGGGATTGATTATCTCTTAAAGGCTGATTTATAGCTGTTTTCTGCTTAATATACATATTTAAGAAGACGTTTTCCTCTGTAGTAGGGAGGTAATTCCACAATATTTTTTTCAGGTTCTTATGGTCCCAAAATGATTGGTTAGTCCTGTCACCATACTTGCATATTACCTTGACTAATGACAAAATAGTAAATCTCTGTTTGTTTTATAGAGCAATATAGTATTAATAATAATTTGCCACAACATTTCAATTTTTTTAGTGGAATTTTAGGCATAGAAAAAAGCATCTGCTACTACTCTTAAAAATGTGCAGAACAGTACCGTTAAAAAATGTATACATTCTCCTAAAAAATTACTTAGACTGCTTTTCAGCTTTTTGCTATATACAATGATGTCAGACACTTTAAGTAGAAAGCAAAAGAGCTTGGTAATTTTACAGAACTACCCTTAGGGGCTATCTAGTTTTCGGGTCACAATTCTTCAACTAATTTTCATTCGAGTCAAACAGATCTATCTCTGTCTCTTTGGATTCCAACATTATATTAAGAGGGTCTAGTTGGGCAAAGCAGATGTCAAAGATGTCAAACAAATGTTCAGTTCACTTAATCCAGATAGTGCTATAAATTATATGGTATATAAATGCAACACTAATTTTGGCCTTATGAGTTTTCTTTTGTGTCTGGCAGGTAATAAAAATAGGTACACTGCCTCAAAATGTTACACATATTCGGGCTTGTACTTTCAGAATTTCTTGTTAATGCAAAATCAACCTTTTGAAATCTTTCACATGCCTATTCAAAAGAAACAGTCAAACTTAGGGCCAGATGGACTGATTGGTTGAAATGTACAGCATAATGCAACAGATCTTAATTCAACTAATAATCACGAATGAGCTAACTTATAACTGTTCTCCCTAAACGAAAAGCCTCTTTTCACCGTATTTATATTACTCTAAGTAAAGACCACTTGTAGACAATTGTAAAGATAAATAAATGGGTTAATGAGGGCATTGGGAATTATAATATGTATCAGAAAACAGAGTTAATGATGGTTTAGTGAATGAGGCCAACCTGCAAAAACTGTAGTTACTGAAAAAATAACATGTTCATTCCCTCATTCAATGAAGAAAACTCTATGAACATTTATCATGTGTAAGGTATTACTGTGTGGGATACAGGAGGAGTCAGGAACTGTAAATGTCATAGGAGATGGAACATGTCTTATGAGAATATGTCATTACATTCCATATGATTAAAACCAGAAACTGTTTATACAATGGCTTATATGGCATGCGACTGAGTATATGGGATTCCAAGTCCTTGAATAAAGGCTGAAAACTCAAAACAAATACAAAAGTATTATTTAATGATTATTAAATAAAATGACTAATGCTAAGCACTATGGATAATAAATGGATAATAACTAAAATTTACTGAGTTCTTCTTATGCAGCAGATGCTTTCACTGGTGTGTTACATGTACTAAACTCTGAATTCTCCCCACACCTCCAGGAGGGAGTTCGTAGCCCCTTTTCCAGGCATGTCCTTGCCACCGTACTTTTGCACTTACTCTTCTCTCTACCTGTAAAGTTCTTAGCTAGCCAAGTGGCTTGCTCCCTCACTCTCTAGATCATCACTTAAACGACATCTTGGTAAGTAAGGCCTTCTTCCCTGATCCCTATTCTAAATGTGCAACCCACCCCCTTTTTATCTCCCCTTTTTTTGGTCTGTTTTTTTTTTTCTTAGTATCTATTATATAGATATACTCCTCCTCATTTGAATGTATGTTTTGTGAAGGTAAGAATTTTTGTCTCTTTTTTCACTTCTCTATCCACCATTTTTAGAACAATACTGGGCATGTAGTAAGTATCAGTGAATATTTGTTGAGTGAATGAATATAGTCAGTGTAGAGGCCACTTTTAGACAATCAACTTCAACAATGGAAACCTGAGTAAGGTAGAAGGGCTCACAGTGACCCCCAGGGCCCTGGCTGAATAAAAACAGGCCCATTAGGTGACCCACCTCAAAATAGCCATAAGTCCTAACTGACCAATGAGTTACCTACACCGGATACAGGGACCAAAAAAGGAAAATGCCATATGTTCCCATACCTCCTCACTTTCCCCCTTTACCTACAGCTCCCCACTACCGCCTCCTGGCAGACAGTCTCTCCCTCACTGTTGTGCCTTCAGCTCCCTTGCGGTGTATTCAATAAACTTCTGTCTCCTTTGTTCTGCTTTGGGTGAATTCTTCTACCTCCTGCACCTCCTCCACCCCATGGGGCCACCATTTGACAGCTTTTATCTGATAGGACACCCCCACAGGCAGGGCTGTTATAATCATACACACAGTTTACATGTTAATAAAAATCTTTATATTTTAATATATATTTGTATTTGATATCAATATATAAAACTATGTAAGATATACCCCATACATGTGTATATGTACATACCCATATGTACATTCTCATTTTAATTTCCTGGGATATATTTATATAATATATATCTTATATAAGATAAGATATAAATAATGAAAGATATTGATCATATATTTTATTTATTTATATATATCCTTATATGCAAATGAAAATAATTTCTAGTATGTAATCAGAGGCATCAAGTTCAGGAAATAGCTATTAGGATTTATCTTCTATTTAAAAAAATTAAATAGACAGCATACATTTTTTTTGATCCAGACATAACAATAATATCTACTACTTATTAAGGATGTATAAATTATAATGCTAAAAATCATTGCAATGATTTTCCTTACTTATTTAATAGATGAAAAATACCAAAACTCAGCAAAATTAAATAACTTGTTTTAGGTCACAAAGCAGGGACTTGCACTCATGTCTGCTGGTAGCCAAACTCTACTTTTCACTATACCTTGCTACCCCCCTTGGTTTAATATTTAAAATGTAATGAACTATAAATATACATTTTAACTATTTTCTGGGTTTTTTTTTAGCTTCTCTATCCAGACCTACTGACCACATAAAAACAAAAACAGCACATACATAAAATGCTTTGAATTTTCTGATAATTAGCTTTTGAGAAAACAGGAAAAGAAACATTTAATTATTTCATGCTCTGAGTAAAATTTGTCCTGATAAACTGCCATTAATTAGCATTTAAAGATCATCATTAAGTTGCATTTTAGAAGTTTTAAAGTAAGCAGTTAAAGCACCTATGAAAACAGATATCTGGGGACAAATTAAAGATAATACCTATTTGTATTTCACATTTGAAACTAATAAAATAACTTGATATTAACAGTTATTGAACAAGTTTTTCATAATTGGAAAAAAGATTTCACGTGTTTATTAAAAGTCAACCAGGTAAAAAAANCAACCCGCTGAGCCACCCAGGCGCCCGCATTTTAGAAGTTTTAAAGTAAGCAGTTAAAGCACCTATGAAAACAGATATCTGGGGACAAATTAAAGATAATACCTATTTGTATTTCACATTTGAAACTAATAAAATAACTTGATATTAACAGTTATTGAATAAGTTTTTCATAATTGGAAAAAAGATTTCACGTGTTTATTAAAAGTCAACCAGGTAAAAAAAAGCTAAACAGATTAAATACATATTTCTATAAAAAGCTCTTACAAGCATACATTGTGACATTTTTTAAATGAAGGCTTATTGTACATACTTAGCACATTCTATTGGAATGATGATCTAATTTAACTTTCCCAGTGAGAGAAAAGACTGGTAAGAGTTAAGGGCGTGTATTTAGAATTGAACTTTGATGAGTCAAGCTCATTTAAATTTATGATGAGAATATCTCTTTCTGGTTCAATTGTTTACTATTTTCCTCAAGAACATACTCATGACAGCTCATTAGGAAAGCAATTTGCCAGTTTTTATCATAAGGCTTCAAAATGTGCAGACTTTCTGGTTTAGTAATACCTTTCTGTGAGTTTATGCTGAGGTAATAGTTTGAAATTTAGGAAGAGTTTTATACACAAATGTGATCACTTCAGTGTTGTTATTTTATTTTAAGATATTTTAAATTACAGAAATAATGTATACTCCTTAAATAATGCAGTATATATAGCAAAGAGTTATAGGGCTTCCTCTCAAAAGCCCCTTCATCCCCAACCTTCCTCCGAAGGTACAGTAGCAAACTATTTGTTCTTCATTAGTCTGGATGCATTAATTGTAAGAATGTCTATTGTATAGATGTATACCTGTAACATAAATAGGACCAATTCATATGATCAATGATTTTTATAAAAGCACAAGGAGGAATGCTTACATAAAGTTTGGTATAGCTACTGAAAGAACTGTTATAGGCTTTAAAGTGTTTGAAAGAATTTATAACATAAAATATGATTATTCTGTAGTTCTAAAGAATAGCAAGGTATAAAATTATATGTAGAATTACAGTTATGTATACACATGCATGCCTACACATTCCAGAATGAAATAACTTCAAGTATTATCAATTATTTTTGAGGTTATTGGGTAATTATTTTTGTCATTCTGGTGTTTTTCTTATTTTTCAAATTTGCAATGGTGAAATGCAATGTTTAGTTAGATTTTTAAAAATATGCTAATTTAGAAAAGGGGGAGAAAGAGTTCATGTCATGTCCAGATAGTCAACAAACAATTACTTTTATTTCTTTATCCAGAATCAGAAATTCTGAATTTTAACCTTTTTAAAGAAATTCATGTGTTCTGTTTTTAAGGTTACGCATATATGAGAAAACTTTATTTTGAGTTTCTTGCGCAGGGGGACAAGGAAGAAATGCTAAATTAATGAGTCTGGTTCATATTTTCCTGGTCAGTTTAGTGATGGGTGAAGAATCACTCAAAAACTTTTCTCAAGTTCAGGGAAGACTTGGAACAATTGGACAATTATCTTTGTTATACAATTTTTTTTGTGTATCATGCATTTATCTCCAAACTGTTTATTAAGTCTTTATTATATGGCAGGTATTGTGGTACGATTGGATTCTTTCCTGGAGGCTCCTTAGGGAAGGTCTTGATATTTGTATCTATGGATATCTAACTCAACAGGTGGAAGAGAGTAGTCACCCGACAAGCATTTGTTGAATGGAGGAATAACGAACAGAAAGATCACGTTTAATCAGGACAATAACATTACTCTATCCATCATACAGATGAGAAAACTGAGGCTAAATCACTAAGTCATAGTCTTACAGCAAGAATAGGTCATCAGATTTGTTATACTAATAGTATAGTATAACAAATTCATATGTTAAAGTCCCAGGCTCCAATACCATAGAATGTGACTATACTTGGAAGTAGGGTCTTTAAAGAGGTACTTAAGTTAAAATGAAGTCATCAGGATGAGACCTTATCTAATATCACTCTGATAGTCTCATAAGAAGATGAAGTTAGGACAGACATGGTGCAGGGGGGAAAAACCAGATGATGATGCAGGGAGAAGACAATTATCTACAAGCCAAGGAGAGGGGCATTAGAAGAAACCAACCCTACCAGCACCTTGATCTTGAACTTTTAACTTCCTCAACTGTAAGAAAATAAATTTCTGTTGCTTAAGCCCCCCAGTGTGGCTTTGTATGTGGTACTTTCTATGGCAGCTCTAGTAAACTAACACACTACCTCTCCCATTATTGAAGGACAAATCATTGTACCTTTTCTACAAGGTGTCAAGATGTTGAATTATTAAGCCAATGTTTTAAACCGTGTTGTAAAATTAGGATAAAATAATCTACCTTTCGAGGTTATTATAAAGACCGAATGAGATAACATATATATAATGCTTCTTGTAGTGCTGGGGATATAGAATCACCAATAAATCCCAGGAAATATCAAGTAGCATTGGGTTCATACAGGAAGAAGCCGAAGAAAATTCGAGCNATGCTTCTTGTAGTGCTGGGGATATAGAATCACCAATGAATCCCAGGAAATATCAAGTAGCATTGGGTTCATACAGGAAGAAGCCGAAGAAAATTCGAGCAGATGGGACAGCATTAGTCTAGATACGGAAGCATCTGAGACAGCATGATGTGTTTAGAGGAACAGGTAATAGTACAGTGTCACTGGAGCTAGTAGCACAGAGATAAGGCTGGAAATACATGTCTGGGTAAGGGAACCTCAACACAACTCTTACTTGTGTTCCCCCACAAGGTGAAGTACTATTCCATCCAGCTTAGGGATCTACTCTGTGGCTCTACAGACAAGGGAGGAAAACCCTGCAATGGCTCTCCATTTCATTCAGTGTGTAAGTCAATTGTTCTTCCAGTGGCCTAATAAGCCCCCAATTCTCTGGTCCATCATTACCTCTCTGACCTCATCCTCTTCTTTTCTCCTTCCTTGTCTTCTCCATTCCAGCTGTGCTGGCCCCTTTGCCATTTCTTCGGCACATGGTACACTTCCCCTCACTGAGTGAGTCCTCCGGGGCTTCCCCCAGATCTCCCCCCACATTTCCTTCAAGTCTTCATTCACATGCCATCATATCAAGAAGACCTTCCCTGACTACCCCCCCTTTTTAAAAAAGATTTTTTTAATTTATTTATTTGACAGAGAGAGAGATTACAAGTAGGCAGAGAGGCAGGCAGAGGGAGAGGAGGAAGCAGGCTCTCTACTGAGCAGAGAGCCGGATGTGGGGCTCTATCCCAGGACCCTGAGATCATGACCTGAGCTGAAGGCAGAGGCTTTAACCCATTGAGCCACCAGGCGCCCCCCTGACTACCCTTTATAAAATTGCAAACTACGTCTCCTATTCCCTAACTCCCTTTTTTACTCCTCCTTTTCACAGCACTTTATCTTCTAATGTTTTACATAATTTACTTGTTTGTGCCATTCAAAATTTCTTTGTTTCCTCTCCTCACTGAAATATAAGTTCTCTTAAGGATAGGATTTAAAAAAAAAGAAAAAAAAGGATAGGATTTTTTGTTGTCATTTGGTTCTTGAAGTTAATAAGCTTTCACATTTCCATTTAGCACACACTTAAGAATTTTATACTTTTACAAACACGAATTTACTCAACACATTTCTTGGCTTTAGGTGATTGGTGCACATAGAGAGTTAATTGATTTGTCCAAAGTCACAGGTTTTCAAGAACAATTTTCATGCATAAGAATAAAAGTTCCATTGGTCTGTTGAATTGCTCTAGCATTAGTGGCAATCAGTACTGATGAACTGTGGTGTGCAAGGTGCTGAACAATTTATTTTGAAATATGGTAATTCTTCTGTGGTGTGTTCACAATCTCCTTACTTCAAATTACTCTTGAATTTCAAAATACTGTCCTGTCTTAGGCTATTAAGCGCTAATAAACATTAGCATTATTCAGTTGAAGGGAGCTATTTTTCAGTGATGCGTGCAAAATATTCCAACCTCTGGTTAGGAAATGCTTTGGGGTGGAAAGTATAAGCCATTATTATTGCTTGTACAATACTATTTTTACTTTGCAATTTAACCTTGAAAAAATAACATGTAATACATGAACAAGTGTATAATACTTAGAAGCTGAGTACGTGAGTAATGCTTAATATGAAGTTGGAGACTTGTCTCCCCTACCCCCCGACTGCCCCCTCTGTCTCTTATCAGTGAAAAGTAGTCAAATGAAATCTTTCACGATGCCTGAGAAATGGTAGGGCAAAGTAGTTCGATGTTTGAGCTGTGGATCCATAAGCCACCCTCTGAGATAAGTACTATTGTTATCCTTATCCACAAGATGAGAGGGTAGTAATAGTACTTATTTCAGAGGTTGGCTGTGCAAATTAAATTTCTACATAAAAAGCACTTAGAAGAGTAATACACAGTAAGTTCTCAATAAATCTCACCTATTAGTATAACTTCAAGAACCAAATACTTTTCCTGATTAAAATTCTTATGGAAAATGTACTATTATGGTATAAGATGCTCTTAATAACTGCTAGCCACAAATTATTATTATGCTTTAAGTGATTATCAGGTGACAGGCTGTCCGTTAAAAGACTATTAGATAATGTGATATAATTTTAGTTATTTAAGTCAAGGTCTTTTCCAAGTTACTCTAGACTTCATTTCCTTCTCTAAGTAATTTATTGCCCTTGGTCTGTAGGAGGAAAACACTCACTCAAGAACACTTGCGCGCGCACACACACACACACACACACACACATACACACACACCATGCAATAGGTCCATGTTATTTGAGAGGCTTAAAAAAGTTGAAAAACTAGTCCAAAATCTCTCTGATGGGGCTTCTGGGTGGATTTGTCAGTTAAGCATCTGCCTTCAGCTCAGGTCATGATCCTAGGGTCCTGGGATCAAGTCCCACATTAGGCTCCTTATTCAGCGGCGAATCTGCTTTTTCCTTTCTTTGTCCCTCTGCTTCTGTCCCTGCCCGTGCTCTCTCTCTCTCAAATAAATAAATAAAAAAAAAACTTTAAAAACTCACTTTGACTTTATTACTTGTATTTTATGTATATAAGATCCTTTATTATCAGTCATAATAAGGTAATAGGTAAGTCCCATGTAAAATAATAAACGTACTGATAAACTGAGATAAATCTATGCATCCATTTCTCCCTCCAACCATCTATCCTCAATGTTGCTTGAGAAATTTTCAGCATAAAAAAACTCTAATTATGTAGGAGATATAGTGTATAGCTGAACATTAAAAAAATTGCAAATTCAGTTTTTAGATCTCTAATGGGATCATAATCTTTCTTTAAAGATTATTAAGACACCATTTGGACTTTTTTCTTGAACTGAACTAAATTTCTTATATAAGGAAAGAAAGATAACAATGAGGTGACCTATCATGCCTCATAATATTTAGAGGAAGTTAGAAAAAAGAACCTCACTTTTATACCCTGAAAGGTCAAATGTGATCACTCTGTTTATAATCCATGATTCGAGAGTTTAAATTCAACTCAAAACAGGGAGTGAAATGTTAATGAGTTCTTATACATTCATACTGATCACTGATTACAGAAGAAGGGTTTGAAGTCTGAAATAGAGCAAATTTTGTGCCCAGGATTTTTTTTTTTTTCTCTTTTAAAGAAAAAGGATCTCGGAGCCTGGGTGACTTAGTCTTCAAGCATCTGCCTTTGGCTCAGGTCATGATTTCAAGGTCCTGGGATCAAGTACTGAATTGTGTTCTCTGCTCAGCGGGGAGTCTGCTTCTCCCTCTCCCACTCCCCTGCTTGTGTTCCTTCTCTCGCTGTCTCTCTCTCTGTCAAATAAATAAATAAAAATCTAAAAAAAAAAAAAGGATCAATCTTGCAGGCTGTAGTCCATTGTCTCTCACTGCTGTACACTAAAATACATAATTCAAACATGGCCTGGCATTTAAATATGAGTAATTGAAAATAAACCGGAACACTTAAATTAATGATATATTTAAATTAGGGTTGTGATGATCTCTCTCACAAGTGTGGGTGGTGGACAGGGAGCAGAGCAAAGGGCAGACCCACCTTACGTGCCTATACTAAGATATAATTAATTTTGACTCTAAACTTCAAAGGGTAGCAGCTAGGAGCAGAAGCAGGAACATAGCTAGAGGGCACCTGCAAACGCGATTGGAAAGGTAGAGTGAAAGCGTCAAAACTATGGAATCCAAATATTCCATGAGTCAAAGGAGGAATTCTGGCATCCAAATGGAAGATGAAGTCAGAAGCTGCAAGTTTGAAAACAAATGCAGGGTTGAAAAAGAAGGTGTAGAAGAAAAGCAGGAGCAAGGACAGCTGGGGGGATGGGGTTACTAGTTGGTGCTCTGAGGGATGTGTATTACCCACAGAATTTTAAAAAAGCAGTATAACTAGGCAAATGTGGAGTCTGATCACATAGAAAGAGCCTAGGAAGAGCCTAGGATTTTATGGTGTACTTCATAAATTTTTACAGCTACTCTTGGAAGGCATTTGAGTTTGCATCCCCCCAGGGACTGTTGCTTATCCAAGGCTATTTTGAATTGAATGTCTGTGGCTTGTTTCATGTATGGCTTGGCCTTACTTAAAGGATAGTTTAGGGGTTTAGACACGAAAAGATCTGTTTATATTCACCAGGATTATTTGGTGCGGGGCACCTGGTAGCTCGGTCGGTTAAGCAACCAACTTTTGATTTCAGCTCAGGTCATGATATCAGGGTCTTGAGATGGAGCCCCCTGTTGGGCTCTGCACTCAGCGGGAGTCTGCTTGGGATTCTCTTCCTCTCTCTCTGCTCCTCTACCCACTTGTGCTTATGCATGTGCACGTACGCTCTCACTCTCAAAAATAAAAATATGTAAGTCTTTAAAAGAAAAGAAAAGTATTATTTGGAATGGCTCAACTGTCAAAGAACAATGGATAAAAAGAAAATAGAAGATGGTTAGTGAAAACAGTAAGTTGACTGAGATATTTATGTCAAAAGTTCCTCAACATAGGGTTATCACTATGCAAAAAATGAGAAAAAGGATGTGAAAGCAAAATCTTAGAACAAAAGGGCTCTGTGCAAATGCAGGATATGGCAGTAATGGTGATGTTTTAGCAGAGAGATGGGAAGGTATTTAAGGTTTTGACATAATCCTTTAAGTCAACTTAAATAATGGATAACTAAAATATTTTTTGCCAAACATAAAATATTCATAGTAGATTTTCCACTTTCCTTGGGTGTTTATAGTACATACAGGACTTCCTGGTGTAGGAAAGTACTGAAAAATAAAAATGGTAGTCCCAACTTTAAAGAAAGAAACTGCCGAATGGACATCCTGCTCTGTTTACTATCTCATGTTTTAATCTGGATGATGAGTAGAGGTAGGTGGGTGTTGCTGCTGTTTGCCCAGCTACCAATGGTACAAATGCTTGTGTGTAGTGCACTTCAGTATCCTCACATTTGTCATCCAAGCTGAAAGAAGGGGCGTCAGGGTGGCTCAGTTTGTTAAGGGTCTGCCTTTGGCTCAGGTCATGACCACAGGTTCCTGTCTTGGAGACCCACATCCCTGCTGAGCAGGGAGCCTGCTTTTCCCTCTCCTTCTGCCTCCCACTCATACTTGCTCTCTCTCTCAAATAAATAAATAAAATCTTAAAAAAAAAGCTTAAAGTAATTTTGACTGGTTCTTCTGCTGATAAATAGTATCCTATGCTATTTATAGTATTATACGAAATCGTTACAGAGATTCCATACAGAGACAATTTCCACTACGAAGCTTCAACTATGTAATCTCCTTATCCTTTTACACTCAACATGTAACATTTTATAAAGGGTTTACTTTTGGCTACCAAAGAAAAAAAGAGATTATAGTTTTATTCTTCAAGCTGTTGTGAGAAGGAGATTGTGCCCATCAGGCAACACTGTCTTGGGATGAAACAGAACACCTAGGAATTGGTGAGGCAGCTGCAGTGAATACAGGAGTGCAGCGGGGGGCATAATAATGGAGAAATGGTTGGGATTTTGCCCAGAGTAAGGAACTCAAAAAAGGTTTCAGTACACAGTAGGGTGTTTTCCTCTCCAGGGTAAAATATTTAACAACTAATTGGTCCTAAAATTAGAAAAAAATATTTGTGGGAATAAGTTGTAAATCCACAGAATGATTTATGGTGGCAACCGTGAAACAGTTAATATTTGTGTAGCCTGAGGCAAAAGTAGAAATGAAGCCTGGCATATTGCATTTCTAAAGATTTGAAGGTATAAGTCAAGCTATCAAATTATAAAATAAGATACATTCTTCAATCGTAGCTGGCTGGATGACTCTTTCCTTTCCACTTCCAGCTCTTTCCTGCACCTTGAGGGCCTTGCCAATGTGCATGTGAAAGGCTAGGTAGGTGCACATCCACATTCCATTGATAACCCCACAGACAGCTTTCCTTTAGCTCCCCTTGGGCCAGGCAGTTGCACCAGTGGTATGGAGAATGAAGGCTGGATAAGTGGCCTCCAGGCCCAGAAGACAGGATCTTGGAATATGGTGCACAGGTTCATGGTGGACATGACTGCCGGACTCTGCAAACTCCCCAGTGGGTGAGAAAGGAAGCAACACAAAGAAGGCCAGGAAGGGGACTTGAAAGAGCAGAACTCAGGGCAGGGGTCTCTCCTGCTTACATTTAAGGATGGTACTGCTCTGATAATCTTAGTAAGAGCTAATGTACACAGTGCTTTGTATTCATAGTTAGCTTTCATGTTCCTAATCTCATTGAACTTTGCCAAACATCTCTGTGAGCTAGAAATTATTACTATAATTTTACAGATGGGGAAACTGAGTCTTGGAGAGATTAAATGATGTATTAAGGCCCCACAACCAGTCAAAAGCAGTGGCAGAACTCACACCCAGGTATTCTTAGTGTAGGATTCTTTCTTTCTTTCCTTTTTTTGAAAATAGTGTTTATTATGAGTTATAACATCAGGTAATGACTTATTTTTTTAACTAAATAAAGTTTAGAAAATTAATGTAGGTTGATTTTAATCATCAAAGCTCTGCTAATGGTCTCTTAACAGTTTATTCAAGCAAATCAGTGTAGGATTCTTTCCACTGTACTGTCCCAGGCAGATGCTGGCCAAGTTTGCAATGGGTTCAGTACCACACTGTCAATGTAGAGCTCATGTCTTAAGACTTCTGAATGTTTCACATGGGCGGAAATGTCTTTTAGATAACACATTTAACTTCCCTAGGCTGTCAGGATTAAGGAAAAATCCTTCCATGTACACTAAATTGCCTGAAGTTTAGACCTAAACCATTCTCTTCAATATACAGGGTTTTATTTATTTATTAATTATTATTATTTTTAACAATTTTATTTATTTATTTGAAAAAGAGATAGCAACAGAGATAGCGAGACAGAGAGAGCACAAGTAGGGAGGAGAGGGAAAAGCAGTTTCCCTTCCAAGCAGGATTGATGCAGGACTCGATCCCACGACCCTGGGATCATGACCTGAGCCAAAGGCAGACGCTTAACCAACTGAGCCACCCAGATGCCCCAACATACAGGGTTTTAGAAACTCGCTCTTCTCACGGTAGTTTCTGCCTTGCCTCAGTGAAACACAGAGGGGCCCTCTGAACCCAGTTCTATTATGCCCTCTTGTCAAAGTCTCAGCATTTTCCCTGTTAAATTATTCCGAAGTATAGTTTCAGATTTGGCGTGTATTTTTCTTAGACACTTTGATTCCCTCTCCACAAGTTTCTATAGCAAAAGCAGAAAGAAAACCAAGACAAAACTGCCTGCTACTCTTATCTTCTTGGCTCCTCTCAGGTCTTAGTGCCTGTAAATTCGTACATACTCTCCCAGAATGTTGGGTTATAAGATAAATACACATGGGACTGCCTTCGTCAAAGTTTGATCTGCCTGAAAGGTTCTATTCATTGCTATCTTTTCATATTGTTTGTTCTAAAACATGGTGGCATTGGATGGACTCAGTGATTTTCAAATGGTATTAGTATCATTTAAAATGAAACCTATTTAGAAAATGAGTACATCTAAAATAAATACAAATACACTTGTTTTTAGTAGAAACATGGGGATGAATTGCCTAGAACTTGGTGTAACCATCTGTAATGATTAATTTTATCTGTCGACTTGACTGGCCACAGAGTCAGATTAAACATAATTTCTCAGTGTCTCTATGTGTTTCTGGATATACTAGCCCTTGAACCAGTGGACTCTAGCAAAGTAGACTGCTCTCCCCAATGTGGGTAGGCACCATCCAAAGCTCTGGAGGTTTGAATAGAACAAAAAAGCAAAGGAAAGAATTTGCCTTATTTCCTGCTTCCTTGCTTCAGCTGGGGCATCTCATCTTTGCCTCTGCCCTCGGACTGGAATTTACACTGTTCTCTCTCCTACTTCTCAGGCCTTTGGACTTGGACTGAGTCATACCACTTGCTTTCCTGGGTCTCCAGCTTGAAATGGCAGATATTGGGACTTCTCAGCTTCCATAATTCTGCAAGCGAATTCCTCATTTCTCTCTCTCCTTCTCTCCCTCTCCCTTTCCCTCTCTCTCTCTCTCTCTCTCTCTACACACACACACACACACATACACACACACACACACACACACACACACACACACACACACACAATTAGTTCTGTTTCTCTGGAAAATCCTGACTAATACACCCCACCTTTCTTTGTTTCTACCTTGTGTCAGTGGGGCAGACACTGATACACCCTAGAACTCTTCTGAATATTGTGTGAAAGTATGTATCTATGTAGCCCACTTCTTACATGAGCAAGTAATTCAACATCTGGACATTCAAAGCTTTGTTTTGATAAACCAGGAAGGTAGGTTTTATGGGGCCAGGATTTTTTGTGAGGGACAAGCAATTTTTGGCGATGGTTTGGCCATTACTGATAGTTGCTATTCTCTTTATCGATATGTTAGAGGCCATATAACTTTTGTTATTCCCTCTTGGGTCTCTGTTATTGTACAGGAAACAGTGTTAAGCTAAAAGAGATGAATTTATTATAGGATTTTAATTTCCTCAAATCAGCTTAGTATCACCTTAAGTTTCAGGGTTCACAGAAATGGTCTCCTGACATAATCAGATATCAGTGCTGAGAAGTACAAAACCATACCATCATTGGCTCCAAAAAATAATTGTTCCAGAATTTAACTGGCTCAAGGGAAGAATGACTTAAGGTAATTGTTGTAAATGTGAAAAATCATTACTTTGGGCAAACTTTCATGGTTTATATGCAAAAACTCTACATGACTCTAATCACTAAGGTCACATTTTGCCACTAATTTATCCTGGGGAGTTCATCAAAAAGTTATACTTCTAGAAAGTAGATGTTTCAAGGTATATCAATGGGATTTGAAAATAGTCACAATAGCCAATTAGTAACTAGTGATTTGAAAAAGTTCCAGTCCCAAATCATCTTCAGATTTTATAGTATGATTTTCTTATATGCACATGTAAAAGAAGTGGTTCAGGAAGAGTAGGATTCCAGTGCAAGAAATGTGGAGTGAAAATACAAAAATTTTGAGAAGGAATGACTTCCTACTATACATATTACCTGGAGAAACAGATGTGTACCTTCTCCATCTATTCCCTTGAAAATCATTACATGAAGTAAAAGATGTACTTGGTGGGAGTATGTTATGGAGGTATTATGTAGGGGAATGGGCAGGGTGGACAGAAGTCTAACCTTGAGGTTAAATTGAAATTCAGCCAGCTGAAAGACTGACTATATTATAGCTTATTTTCTTACTTTACTGACATTGGTATAATTAATTTCATGTGTATCACTAAAAGTTTTTTCCCAAATGTAGGAATTTCAGTAGAGTTCCAAAATAAGTCTAGTGGCATATTATTTTTAATGACAATGATAATAATACTAAGTAACCAATATTTACTATACTATGCAATTGTGCTAAGAATGTAAATATGAAAAGACAATAAATGTATTTGCTACCAGAAATTTTTGGTAACTTGACTATTTAATGCTCAGGTGCATATTTTTCATGCATGATTATAAGCTTTACATACAGAATTCCATCATAAGCACAAACTATCTCATCCAGAACACATACTTAGAAATATGACCCCCCACATTAATTCAGAGGCTATCTCTATATCTAGTACTGTTTTTGAATTTTTTCATTAGAAAATACTAACTAATAATGCAAAGATAGTAGCCATAAAACATGATGTACTGTAATAAAATGCAATATGACACGATATAACATAATTCTCATAGTAAATGCATTAACACTTCACTCACTAGGATGCAATTCCTTAAGCAACCATTTTATATTTGCTATAGAAACAGAAAGTTAGCAAAATAACACCCTAAGAGTTTAAAACAGATGTCACAAGCAAATATGCAAAGCTCATATACTAGGTTAGTGTCCTTGGTCTTACTTAGAGTAATTTCTTCTTATTTTAGACAACATTTTCACAAATGTGTTCGTATTTTATAGCATATATTTTTCTTCATGAGAGATGCATTAACAAATAACTGTTATTAGCAAATAACAAATAATAAGTTATTAGCAAATAACTCTGTTTTGAATTCTGCCCTAGTCCACTGATGCTGAGCCCTTCATTCCTGCCTCAGGCCATACCACAGGGGCCAAGTCAGGGAAAAGCGAAACACATTGTCCATAGAATAAAATCCTGTTCGTCACAATTAGCACACAGAATTGTAATTACTCTTTTACATCTTTATTTCTTTTTGCTTGAGAGTTCTTTAAAGTCTGAGATCATGTTTTGTTTATAATTTAATCCCTAGCACTTAATAGAGTGACTAATACATAGTATATCCTCAGCTAATATTTGCTTAAGTAATTTTCACTTGAAACAGCATTTCATAAAAGGGAGCATGGAGGAGGAGATGATAATAGCAATTACGGAACTGAGAGCAGTTTGTCTGATAGCAAAGAAAAGGATGCAATAGGAAAGTCAGATAAAAGAACAAAGGTCATTAGGTGTAGAAGAAAATATGCACATCCCAGTAATGCCTAATGGCATCATAGTATAAAGACACAATAAAGGAATACATTTTCATAATGATCATCCCAGATTAAGACAGTCTGTAAATTCAGGAAAGGGTAGAATATTTGAAGGGAAAGTTTTAGGTATATGGAAAATTGTTCAAATTACCTGAAGGTGACAGAAAACTAAAACAATAGCAAGTTATTTAGCCATAGTTAGTACATAACAATCTTTGTGTCCTTGATTTGTATGAAGAGAAAAATGCTAATTTTTTAAGCACCCAAAGTTTGAGGAAACATCTTAAAGATAATAAAGGTGAAAGGCATGCTACACGGATCATCTTGAAAAGAAATAGTGCTACAGTGTACCACTGTTTTTCAATTTCTCAGTGAGAAATAGTTGGCATTTATCTCAAGGTACTCTGTTGGTCCTACCCTGTATTCTGTTAAGTGTCAGGTCAAATGGTGAACTTAAACAAAAGAAATAAATTCAATAAATTCAGTTGCTTGATCTTTATCAGAGAATAAAAGCTCTTACGATATTTATATGAGAACTTTGTAAATTTTAAGGCTAAAACTTCAATCAGTTAAAACTTTAATCAGCCTAAAACAGTAAGGCAGGAAAATCTTATCAATAATCAGTATATTCACACAAACACTGGTAAAAGCATACATTTTTTTGGGAAATAGAAATAACACTGATTTATTTTCATGGCACTTTTGTGACAAGACAAGATGGTTTAACCTAGGACTCGTGAACCTTAAAGCCACTGCTCTCTACTAATCTCATCTCAGCAGACTTCTCTTTTGATCATGTAAGCCCTTAAAAGGTACTTCATGTTAGAATTATGCTTCTTCAAAGGCAGTGGAGATAAGCTCTCTACAAAGGTGGTACCTCCTGGTTATCGCTAAGACCATAAAGAGCAAAAATTTAAAAAAGAAAGAAAGAAGAAGAAAATCTGTTATAATGTGAATCTACATGCATTTGGTCAAATGGTTCTACTCTCTAATAGTTATGCCATGTTACCCTGTCTTTGCCTTTCAAAATCAGTTTCAACACACTATTCTTTCAAGAAACCCCCTTTACTTCCCAGTCATAGATCCTCTTCTCTGTTCTCTTTAAAAACCAATGTACACCTCTAACTTAACCTTTCCTGTGATTTACTGAATTGTTCTAATTATTTATTTCTCAGTCAGCTGAAATAAACCAGTTGGAGGTAAGAGACATCTTACTTGTTTTTGTATTTCTCGATCCTAGGAAAGAAACCATCATGTAATAGGCTTTCAATAGATGTTTGTTCAATTAACAAGTAAATTATTGACTGATGAATGAAAAGCTTTTATTTCATTATAATTAAAATTATAGCATCTGAGACGAACCCGAAATTTGACAATCATTTGAAGAAGTGTTCTAATTTTAAAAAAAAATTTGTAATGATTTTGTTTCCTTCTTAAATTAATGCTATAGGTCCATTCTTAAAGGTAGCTATGTTTTTAAAGGAAGATTCTGGAAACTGCTGTTAGGAAGCCATCTTAATAATCCGGGAAATTACTCAGTCTCATTCTTTTATCACCTTATTTATGTGAGACCCAGGGACTCCTCCGATGAGGATACAAATGACTGAAAGCTGTGGTCTACAGTGAGGCAGGAAAATCTTATCAATATCGTAGGGCATTTACTGTGCCTTCCTAGTAGCCAAGCCTGGGTGCTGTCCTTTAAACTTCCATTCTAGCTGTTACCATATAATTAATTCAACAAACAGCATTGATTGAGTGCCTTGCATATGCAAAGCACTGTTTTAGGTGCTTAAAATATTTATTGTACTGCTCAATTGGCCAAACCCTACACAGAAACACCCAAGCACCACCTTCCTCTGAAACTCTTTAGCTAAAACTCTTTAGTGATAGAAACTATCACTACCATCCCAATATACATAATGCATAATATTTTAATTATTTACTCATCAGTTGTCAGCACACATCACATGATATATTAATTATTTATTTGCCAGGTTTTTCTTCTATATTATAAACTCTTCTGTGAAGGGAATGACACATTAATTCATACATTCCTAAGTCCAAATTCACTAAAATTCATATAAAAACTCCAATTTGTTGAATTAACAAAACTGCATTTAGCAGCATAAAACTGACCTGGACTGTCAGTTATGCTAGAACAATGCCGACAATGAAGACACAGCAGATAAAAAAATGGAAATATTAAGAAAAGAAGTGTATTATTTCAACAGACATTTGCAGGCCATTGATTACATTCAAGGTATTTTGGGAAGTAAAACATAAGCCAGTTATTGTACCTGTCCTGCAGGGGCTTGTGGTCAATTGAGGACATGCACACAAGTACTCTGTTGTAAGATCTCCTCTGATGAGTGCAGTAGGGATGAGTCAGTGTAGAATGAAGTGACTTCAAGGAAGAAGCAGTATTAGAACTGAATCTCAGAAAATGAGTAAAATTTCACATGGGTGAGGAATTGAGATATTTTAGGAAGGCAGTAGCAAAAAATATGATGACATGGCAATTCAGGGATTTCTTCAGGAATACTGAATGTCCTCCAAAAGTGGAGTCAGTGGTGGAATCAGTGTGGCCATGGTGATCAATGGAGCTGGAAATTTAAGAGGGGGACTCTCCAAGAAGATACACAAAGATGTGGTACATTCAAACAACTCAGCTAGTGTGAAATTCAGAACACCTAGTTATCAAAACAGGCTTTAAAATGTATTTCACTGGCACCTGACTGAGGTGCCAAGAGTAACAACAAATAACCTGTTTTGAGGAGACAGAGTGCACCGGAAGTGAAACAACCCTTACTGCTGTCTGTGGACCAGCTTTGTGACAAGAATGGGAGACGAGTATATATAAAAGCCCCACCTTCAAGTAGGCTGAAGGATGTCACGTTAACAAGCAGGAAGGATGACTGAAGAAAAGACACAGTAAAGTGCAGTTTGAAGAAAACTGTGTCTAGGAAAGGAAGGCAAGTTGACAGGCCCTGAAGTTGGTGGTGGAGTGATTGAGCTGGAATCAAACCCTACTATTGCCTGCCAGGAAAAAACATCAGGTCAGTCTGTTCTTCTGAGAACAAAGATGTTTGTTTGGTTTTTAATCCAGGCCAATTATACCAGACACTAACCCACTTGTAATAATAATCTATTAGGAGTAAACAAGGTGTTTAGAAAGTAGAGTATGAATTAGTAATTTTGGAGAACAAGATGAGGCAAATAAATCAGAATAGTATTTTGATGGCTTGATGATCTGAAGCATTACATAAATTCCAAAAGAATAAAACCAAGAGAGTATTTACTGGTTTGTACATAAATCTCCACCAAACCAGTTGATGCTTTTGCTTTCTGGCTTAAGTGATGAGAAAACAATAAAACATCTAGGAAAGAGCACAGAATACTGACAATAGTAAAATGAGAAAAGGAGTTAAAAAGTAAAGGACAAATTGCTATGGTGAACATAGAAACTGGATGATATAAGATGAGGATCCCCTTTCTTATGTGTTTAGTTAGAATCCATGTCTTTAAAACACAATCTTAGAAAGTTTTCTGCAAATAGTTCTCATAATGCTGTAAGAAACCTCACACCTAATCTCATGAAGGAGATTAGGATAAATACCACTCATTAATCACTTATATATACTTAGTTTTGTTTCATTTTAGCTTCTATTATAACTTTGTTTTATGTGTTTGATGCTGCTCCTTTTTTGAATCTTCCCAACTCTATCCTATACATTGGGTTCTGTTATCCTCATGACACAGATGAGGAAACTGAGGCTCAGAAGAGCTGAGTTAATGTCAAAGATCATAGAGCTAACCAGCTGCAGAGCAAGGGCAAATCTAATCCAAATCAGGTAAACTCCCAAACCTGAGAGGTCTCATTTTCCAGAACTGATCTTCCAATTTTTACATCCCTACCCACCCTAGCATGGTCTCCCACCTCATTAAATGGCAACTCTGCTGCTCCAGCTTTTCATACCAACAGCCTCAGGTTCATGTTTGACTCTTCTCTTTCTTTCAAATCCCATAATTGTTCAGAAAATTCTCTTATTTATTCAGAATTGGATCACTTCACATACACTTCCCTACTACCATTATGGATAAGTCACCACTATATGTTGCTGGAACTCCTAGTTGGTCTCCCTGCTTCCATTTTGTCCACCTCAGTTTGCCCACAACAAAGCATTCACTTTGAGGTTTTTAAGCCTGTATTCAGATAGCACCATTTTTCTGCTCAGAACTTTTAATGTCTTGTCTCTCCATCTCACTTAAATTAAAAGCAAAGTCCTGACAAAGTCCTCATAAAGTTATGTATGATCTGATCCCAGGCGACCTCTTTGACTTCAACTCCTACCACTGTCCCTCTTGTTCATTTTGTTCTACTTCCTTCCTTTACCTTGAGCATGCCAATCACTCCCCAGCTCAAGGACGTTGCATGGCTAGTCCTCCCATCTAGAATGCTCTTCCCCAGATATCTGAATGGGTTGCTCCTTCACTGCCTTCAGTTTTCTGTTCATATGTCACTTAGAGAGTTTATCCTTGACCACTATAAAGAAATTAGTAATCACTGATCCACAACCACCCCCCAACTTGTTTTTCTCCTTATCTTGCATTATTGTCCTCTATAGCATTAGAATGCAGTTTCCATAAGTGGGGGATATTTTTGGGCAGAAATACATTCTTAAACTAGGTGATGTATGAAAAAGACTACTCCAAATAGTATAAACCAAAGTGTAGACTCTAATATCTTCTCAATGAGACACCATATGTAACTACTTTCTATATGAGAAAATTTTTCAAGTGAGTCCAGTAATATATTAAAGTTTTAGATTGACTTCTTGAAATACAGGAATCAGGAAAACTGAAGAAAAGGATTTTTTAGCTGTGGAAAAAATAATAGGAATGATGATACATATGGACTACCCATGGACTGAGGTCTATGAAAAGGCTCCTTCCATCATGAGGCCATCCCTTGTAAAGTCCTCTATGTCTCCATATTCCAGTAGCACTTTGTATCTTATGGCTCTTACCCCAGGGCATATTATAATTATATACATGTATGTACATATGTGTGCTTCTGACTTTGCCAAAACGTATTCCTATTGGAGGCCTTTGCACAGAGAGGTTGCCAGCAGAAGCAGACAGAAGTGCTACTCTCACAAAGTGTCCAAGTGTGACCCAGCTCAGGAGAGTAGAATTCTCACTTGGGCTGCAGTATGCCTTGAGCCTAATGAGGACTACTGGAAAACTGGTTCTGCTGTGGCTCTCAATGGTTTGCTCCCTTGACGTGGGTGTGTGTTTTTATGATGGATCTTAAGTAGCCCAAATGCTTCTCTCAGATAGTTTTGATGGACATGAGCAGATAGAAAATCTTGAGAGGATTCTTCATGAGCACCCAAAATAACCCACATGTTATAATGACGGGAAACACTGAAGGGAGGCGTGAGGCCCTATGTTCTATAGGGCATGAATCAGCTAATCTGAATGTTTGATAGATGATGTGGCCCCTTTTGCACCCCCCAATTGTGAGGCTTGGAGAAATTTGGATTAAAACAGCATAAGAAAAAGAAAGAAAGGAAGAAAAAAAGCAACAAGGAAAAAAAAAAAAAAAACCCCAAACCAAACCAAACCAAAACAAAAAACAGCATGAAAAAACCANTCTTGGAGAAATTTGGATTAAAACAGCATAAGAAAAAGAAAGAAAGAAAGAAAAAAAAAAGCAACAAGGAAAAAAAAAAAAAAAAACCCCAAACCAAACCAAACCAAAACAAAAAACAGCATGAAAAAACCACCTGATGGTGAAACTCAGAATCAGAGTTAACACCAAACCAAACTGTCTGTTTCAAAGCTTGCTTGGTATTTGTTCCCTGCAACTGTGGTTGTCTGCGGCAATATGTTAAAGCACAGTGAGTTCTCTTGCTATCTGTTTAGGTGCAGAGAGAGACATGCTTCTAGGGGACCTGCTTCTATTAATGGAGATTGCTTCTTTCTTCAGGAATTAAACAGACTGTGTGTTCTCAATTAGTTAAATGAAACCATTCATGTTCTGTGGGCAGTTTAGCTAGACTCTAATTATTTTGTTTTCTAAAGAAGAAGCACTCTTTTAAGAAATTATAGAGACACAGCACATTTGTAAGTAAGCAGGGTTTTAAAAAATATCACTGTTATTTTGATAGTCTTATATCAACTCTCATGCTACTGAAAACATTGTTGTCCATGGAAAAAAATGAAAAGATTTTCCATTCCTCTCTTTTCAAGACAGCTTGAAAGTACTCTGCTACCTTTTCCTAGTAAGCTTTCTAGCCTTGCTGAACCTGAGTGAGATTTTTAAGCTCTGCCTCTCTCAATGATTATTTACTTGTTTTGAAGAAATGCTCTCAGGAACTTTCTTTGGAAGCAGATTCAGGTAGAGTTTATAGTACTGCAAAAAAAAAAAGTCACTGAAAAGTCCAAGGGGTTTGAAAATTTCATTTATTCAACCGATATTTATTAAAAATCTATTATCAGGCAAGTACTCCTCTAGGTTCTGGGTGTATGGCCATGAATAAAACAGCAATAATCCTTGCATGTTGTGGGAAGGATACAGATAAACAAACATATAGCTACTATTTATGCCATGTCAGATGGTGGCAGTGCTATGGAGAACAATAAATCAGGTATAGGTGATGGGGAGTCTAAGGGTTGGGAGGGACAGGTTTGCAACTTTAATAGGTTGGTCAGTGATAGCCTCCATGAGAAAGTGACATTTTAGCAAAGACCTGAAAGAGAGGAGGAAATAAGTCATTGAGATATCTGGAAAAAAGAAAGAGAGCTCTGTAAGTGGAGGAAAAATAAGGGCAGAGGCCTTGAGGCAGGAACCTGATGGAGTGTTCCATAAATAGCAAGGAAGCCAGGGTGGTCAGAGCAGAAGAGGGAGGGGGGACAATGGAGGAAGCTGAGGCCAAAGGCCTCAGAGGCAAGAAGGGGAGCTCAGATGCTGTAGAATCATTAAGATCACTTTTTTTTTTTTTTTATTCTGAGACGGGAAAGTCATTGGAGATCTCTGAGCAGAGCTGAGCCATGATTACCCTTAAGCTTTGTAAGGCTCACTCTTGCTGTTTTGTTACTGACAGGCCATGAGGGAACAAAAGCAGAAGCTGGGTTGCTGTCATTACTGTTGATTCTCATTATTCATGGCAGTGATGCTCTGTAAAGTTGCTGCGTATACTGAATTAGTGCCTACTGAATCATTGCTCCTAGGGGAAATATGGGGTCAGGTTCCTTTGAGCCTTTGGTAATCACGTTTTCATAAACATATTAATACGTAACCTTATTTTATGCCTGATTCTGTTTAATGACATTGTACATAATATATATTTTTGATTCACTAACTTTTAAAAAAAGACTTTATTTATAATAAATTTGAGAGAGAGAGGGAGCGAGAGAGAGAATGAGCTGGAGGAGAGGCAGAGGGAGAGGGTGAGGCAGACTCCCCACTGAGCAGGGACCCCCCCCGATGAATCATGGACCTTAGGATCATGACCTGAGTCTAAGGCTTGACAGACTAAGCCACCCAAGTGCCCTTTATTCACTAACTTTTAACTCACATCCAACAGTGCTGTAACTTGAGCCTGAACGAAGCTTGTTTAACACCCCATTTTCTCCTTATGATGCACCACAGCCTTCCTACACTTAGGAAAACTAGACAGTATGTCAGCAGTATTTGGAGTCATTTTAAATAGTAAAACACCTCTTCCCGCTCACCAAAGAACACAAAAATGCAAACAACACGACACTTAGAAGATGACAGAAAGAACACCTGTATGCGAGCTAAAACAAGAAGACAGCAGGTAACTTCCTTGTTTGGCCTTAGCTGGGAACTCGAGTGTCCAGGCAGCTCCACATGTGTCTGCAAATGTCTGCGAGTGCCGCCAGCATTGATTTTAGGGTTACAAATAAATGTCATTGAGTAAGTGAATTCTCAAATACAGAATTGTAAATACTGAGGTTCTACTATAAGACAACATTTTACGCTGCTGTAATAGTTGGTTTCCATATGCCTTCTCAACAGCTTCTGTCCTGGACTCTTGTCCAGGATGTTTGCGTAGCAAACGGGCTTGGGGGAGAGAGGCAGATTTTTTCCTGACTGGATATTAGAGTTAAAGCCTCCGCCTTGGGCAAAGTTTGGGCAGGTTTTCTAGCAAACCCTGTGTAAGACGAGGATTTCTTAATCCCACTGTGAGCAGGATCCATGTGGGTCTGCCTCTGCACTACTCCCATTGGGCTTGGGAGCTAGGAAAACTTGAAAGCAAGCAGCTCGTGTTGTTCATCCCACCATGAGTAATAAAATCCTTCACTTCGGATCCAGAGGTCTGTGTTCTCTGCCAGCATCTGCGAAACTGTGGCAGGCTAGGTTGGTACCTGTGAGTAGTATAAAGTCTCAGACCCTTCACAATTCTTGACATGGTCTTTTTTTTTTTTTAATATTTTATTTATTTATTTCACAGAGGGAGAGAAATTACAAGTAGGCAGAGAGGCAGGCAGAGAGAGAGGGGGAAGCAGGCTCCCCCCTGAGCAGAGAGCCTGATGCGGGCCTCGATCCCAGGACCCTGAGATCATGACCTGAGCCGAAAGCAGAGGCTTTAACCCACTGAGCCACTCAGGTGCCCCTGACATAGTCTTAATTTAAAAATTTGATCCTTCCATCTCTTGGAACTGCTGTTTACACACTGGGGGACAGGTACACGTCTCATTTAATAAGAGTATTTCTCACATTTCTTGATAGGACCTTCAACCAAAATAATACAATAAGTTATTTCGTCCACAATCATTTCTAATACAAATATCCACTTGAATTAAATAGTCTCCCTTTTACTTTTTTTCTTTCTCACTACAAAATTATGGAAAATATTCTTTTTCCTTCAAGCATTGTCTTGGAATATAAATCTCCTTTAGGTGACTACATGTGTCTACTGCTAAGTCAAAATAACACTATTTAACTGTAGTTTCACTTGAAGAAAAAAAACAGTATAATTTGAGAAATAACCATAATTTTACATATATAGAAGCTATTTTGACTGGGATAGCAATCTAACTGACATTAAAACACTGAGTAAATGCAGCTGGAAATACAGGATTCCCCTGCTTCTCACATGAGAATACCCTTTGTTTGAAATAATTCATACGGATAATGTTCTAAAATTCAACTCTAATTATTCCAGAGCCTTTTTTTTTTGTTAGAAAGACCTCCAACCATGGATCAGAAAAAAGAAAAAAAATCACTGATAGTACTTTATTTTTGACACTATTATCATAACAATGCAGATAATGTAAATGTGAAAGAATGACTCGTATATTAAAGATATTTTTTTTAGTAAATCAGAGATTCTATTATGAAAAGAGGCCATTAAAACTTTAATTTAAAATCATATAGTACAAAAGGGTCAAATCTCATATCTTGACAAGGTTTTCAATTTGAGAACTAGCTCTTACATCCCCAGTACTGAGTCCTTTTAACAGTAAAGTCTAATTTAAAATTTAAAAGAATGAGGAAGGAATGGAAATACTCACTGATGACTCAGCTGTGTTTAGGTTTGCAATCTGCCTACTTTATATCTCC
This sequence comes from Ailurus styani, assembly GCA_002007465.1. NCBI lineage: Eukaryota > Metazoa > Chordata > Mammalia > Carnivora > Ailuridae > Ailurus > Ailurus styani. The sequence continues at coordinate 3,282,613 of LNAC01000152.1, forward strand.
TCTTCCTGATGTCTTACTCTTGTCTGTCAATCATCTAGTGCAGAGAAATTTATGGCAAAAGCCGAACTCTAAAAAGTCTAAAAAATGGAATGCAAGCTTGCATTCATCACCCCTTCTTAAGGTATGACATCTATCAAATAAAGGTTTTTTCTCTTCAAATCAAAACTTTCTGACAAACTGAATTTCAGTATGTATAATATTATCAAATATTATAGGATAACCATATCCCCCAAATACACAAAAAAGATTATTAGTGACTTGTGGATCGATCTGTTGTTTTCAGCTTATACCCGCCCACCTTATTCCCCATATACTCAGCGAGGAAGGTGTGATGACGATTTTGGATTCAAGCAGGATTCATCTCGTTGATCCTCCAGCTTCTTTGTTTCTTTTCAATTAGTTTTGGGAATCACCTGTGAAAGTTCTTTAAGGTCTCTTGGACTCTGAGCTGCATTGTGGCCCTTTTCCCCCATTCTCCAGTTCTTGGCACGTTTTGCCTGATCCTATGGCCTTCTAAATGGAAGTCTAAAGAGCGTACCTCCTTCACCCTGTTGTTGCTGCCAGGGCTGGTGTCTAAGTTGCTGTGCGAGAATGTCTTCCTGCTGCTAGTGCTGCTACTGATGCCAGGCGGGCACTGCCTTACACCTGCTAGGGCCCCCGTGTCAAGGCATGCTCCAGGGCCCTGGGATCTCCATGGGAGTGTGGAGGGTAATTGATCCACTGTGCTGGTCTCTGTTAACTAGTCACAGAGCCTTTAACACATGCTCTCAAGTTCTTGCACAAACTTTGTGTAAAAACAGTTACTTCAGTTGCTTTATTCAGTTTTTCTATATAAGAAAAACTCACTAGAGATGGGGCATGATGAAATACTAAAATTGCTCTTTGTCCCCAGATGGTGAAGATGCTATTCAGGTGAACATCTTCATCCCTTATGACTAATTCTTGCCCTGGAGGTAACTCAGAATCTGAAGGCACTATAATCTGGGTGGCCCATCTCACCAGCCCTGCAGACTGGTAATAGAGTCTAACGGTTAAAAGCATGGACTCTGGGGGCACCTGGGTGGCTCAGTGGGTTAAGCCTCTGGCTTTGGCTCGGGTCATGATCTTAGGGTCCTGGGATCGAGTCCCGAATCGGGCTCTCTGCTCATCGGGGAGCCTGCTTCCGCCTCTCTCTCTGCCTACTTGTGATCTCTCTCTGTCTGTCAAATAAATAAATAAAATCTTAAAAAAAAAAATAGCATGGACTCTGGAGCCGGACTTTCAAGGTCTGAACCCAGATCTATCACTTGCTACTCCTAGGATCTTGGGCAGGTAATTTAACCTCTTTGTAATCTCCAGTTTTTTTCTTCCCCTCATAAGATAGTTGTGAAGATAAACATGATAATACATGTAAAGGTCTTAGAATAGTGCCTGGTATAGTATGCTTTATATAGGTTTTTGCTACTAAAATTATTAGAGTGGTATTATTTCAATACTCAGTAAAATACCACTTTAAAATTTGCTAATGTTCCTGTAATTTTATACCAACTTCTATTGACTATGCTCCAGATAGACCTATTTAATTTTTATCTCCCTTCTCCACTTCTGAAAACTTTGATTCACCACAGTGTACCATTATCATGCTTCAATTACCTACCAACTGAAGGTGTTGGAATCAGTTCAATAGATTCAAGTTCAAAATGATAAGGTTTATCTCATGCTCTAAGAGTAATCAAAAGTCACATATAAATATCACCCTAAGATACAGATGGTAAACATAAAGCCTTGTATTCTGCTCCTAAAAATCCCTATCACTGTTAGTAGAAGGTAAGAGCAATAACCTTTTTGTACAGGATCCCAAAGGAAGTAGGAATGAACGGTCCATTTCAGCTCAATACTCATTCTGAAAACGATCCAGGTCACTGACTCGGTACAAATGAAGTTCCTCTCTGCTTCAACTCAATTACTAATGAACATCCTGATTGCCCTCAAAAGTAAATTGGCAACTGTATTAGGTTCTACAAGAAATTTGTACCTTAGGCGATCCAAGTATAGATTTCTGCCTTCAGTGTAGTTTCCAGATAGTCCCCCAAGGAGATACTTAAGTAGGACACTTTGCTTTCTGAATATGAGTGGTGGGTAATATTTTTTGTTTGTTTGTCCAAGTCTTTATTAGTTTGCGAAATTTAACACCAAAGTGAATCCTACAACTGCATAGCCACATGCAAGGGTCAGTTCTATTCCATAAATACTTTTAAAAGTCTACTAGATACACAGTACTTTGTAAGTGAGGTTATCTCAAGGAAAATGACCAAGAACATGTTTTGACCTGCATCATGTTGCAAACTGTAAAGACTGATTGGTTATATCAAATGTATGAAGTCTACAAAATACTGAACTGAAGATCTTGGTTATCATTTGACTTCAGAAAGATGATGATGGTATTTTACGAACTCTGGTTGATATAGTCACGTTCCTGTTACAATATTGTCAAGAACAGTAATAGTAAATGTTAGCAGAACCTTATAAGAAGACTTAGTCTCTATCAGGATATAAAAGCATTTAGGACATATAAGCTGGAGCTAATTAAATATCAGAATATAGTGAAAAGCCATATAAAATTAAACTTGGAATGTTATAACTTATTTCTATCCAAAATAATAACACTTAGAGGAAAATGGCAGAAATTCAGGTATTTATTCATTCATTCAAAAGAGTGTTAATGAGAGGCACATGCTAAGACTACAACAGTGAATAAAGCAAAAGATAAATAGACATCTCTATCTTTCTAGGCCTACATTCTAATGGGAGTGAAAGGATATGGGAAGTGAATGGGAATAAAAGGATAAAAATATGAATGAACTATTACCTGAAGCTAGCACGAGCTAAAGAATTTATCCTTAATGAAGTATCTCATCAAATTATAGATAGGTAGAGTTAGTCAGATATAGACTCTTATACATACCATAGGCCCAAAGCAACCCATTGATACTATACTGATACCTTCCCCCACCCCAGGGCAGTAAAACATCTATGAGAAAAGTCACACTTTCAAAACTACCTAAACAAAGAACGTGATTGTGTATGCTTTTCTGAAAGAGTGGGTAGAGTAAAAAGGAGGTCCAAGAAACACTGACCTTCTTATACGATATTTTATTGAAATGACAGCTAGAATTGGTTGTCTGGTTGGCATTCTGGGTGTGGTAATTATGAATCAAATATGGGGATGGAAGTGCATGACTGAGAGTGTGGAATGATTGAACTGCGTGTGTGTGTGTGTGTGCGTGTACACACACATATGTGTGTGTGAAAGAGGGTATATGAGTTTGTGTAAAGTGTGATGTGTATATGCAGATGAGGAATTTAATTTTGTAATGAGAAAATCTGCTAAAAATATCAATTCTCTGATTTTTGGTGATTTATCTTAAAATTTCCACAGTGTAATCTACTCTACATATACTTTACTTGATTAAGGTACTTATATGTTGGTGAACAGCCTAAATTTATTTTATTTGGCAACTTAAACATAATCATCTATAGTATTTCTTTTCTTTTTTTTTTAAAGATTTTATTTATTCATTTGACACACAGAGAGAGATTACAAGTAGGCAGAGAGGCAGGCAGAGAGAGAGGAGAGAGGAGGAAGCAGGCTCCCCGCCGAGCAGAGTCCGATGTGGGACTCGATCCCAGGACCCTGGGATCATGACCTGAGCCGAAGGCAGCGGCTTTAACCCACTGAGCCACCCAGGCACCCTCATCTATAGTATTTCTAAGCTGACACAGTGGTTTTTCAAAAATACTAACTGGGTTAATTAATAGAAATAAATCACTTAATACATATAGGGTTTTTTTTTTTTTGTCCTCGAATCCTTACACTTTATGGGACTTGTTATTCTCAATGTCTCTATACACTGGGAAATGTAATTAAGGTTGAAAATATTTATTTCTTTAATGGAAAATAAATTTAAATTGTTCCCACATAGCTGGGATATATTTATCCCTTCTAACACATTAATTAGGAAGAAAAACACTTCACTAGAATGACTACTGACTCCAGTAAACAATTCTTCTTTTTTTCTTCAGAGAGCAGTAACTGAGTCCTAGAAACAATTATTTTTGTTCTTCTAAAATAAAATTGATATTTCAGTAAAATTCTTAATGTTTTAAATTTGTTTGGATGCAGTGAAGATATGTATTTAAAATATTTTTGTGATATATTTTGCATACCTTCTGAGTCATAATGATTTTATAACTTAAAAATCTCAAGAATTATTTTCATATTCTACAGAGTATTCTTTTAATAGAAAACTTATTTATAAATATTGATGTTATGCTAATAAACATATGCCTCAAATTTTTCTGAACTCCATCCATGTATATTTCACTGTAATGACTTTTTGCCTATCAGTCTAGAGTTATGCTACTAATCAGATGGTCCATGAAGAATCACTACATACCAAAAAACTATTAATATTTGTAAAAAGTTCATAACAATGAGTAGGTGAGATGATGAATGACTTAGAAAAATTTGATCTAGCTAAAGTTTTCCAAATGTGATTTTGACATTTTATTATGAGGATCTAAGCAAAATTAAAGCAACAGTCCCTCATGTCAGAGCTTTAATAACATTTATACTGAAAACAATTTCTTTAGAAGGAATTAAATCTTATTTCTGGAGACAGAGTAAGTAAGTAAGTAAGTAAGTAAGTACATACGTATATGACCTAAATCTTTTGGCTTTCAGAGAAAGTGCTTTATAATTTCTTCCAAACTGTGGGTGTGTTAGAGGTTTTCTACATCTCCCATAATTTCTTAAGTATTATTTTAGAAAAATATGTTGAGGAATATATGGGCTGAGAAAAATTACAAACTTATATAAATGCCCCCAAAGAAAAGAGCCATACAACTATGCCTTTTCTGTTTTTCTCACCTACAGCATTAATAATAATGCTTTAGATTTCTATATTTTATTAATTTACTTTTAAGAAGAGATTTGACAAACTAATTACTATGGTTTATTTCATTTTCTTATCTTATGCTTTATGCAAGACTTGAAATTTAAGTAATCCTAAAGGAGATCTATCCCTATAGATGCTAATGTACTCTGACTCCAAAATCAATTTCTCTAGTGCTTCCTGAGTGTGCAGTTCTGAAATATTGTTATGGTCAAAGGTGGAGCAAAGAGCTGGCAAATGGGACACAGTCTTCTGTTGGGTGACAAGCTTAAGAATGATAAAGGGGTAATGGATCTGGAGTTCTGGTTATTACCTTAGAGCTTTCATTAAGTTTATTTTTGGTCAAAGCATGTGTTTTTATTATATTTGCTATTGTTCAGTAGTGGATTTCGTGCTAGAATTCAATGACAGCAACCTTAGCAGAGGCTACTTAAATCTCTGATTATTGGAAAGGAAGATGCAATATCCACTTATTTGCTGACATTACAGCAGTAGAATTTTCAATTGGCTCCTTATCTTCAGCAAAAAAAAATTTTTATTACATTTTTCTTCATGGGTTTTTGAATTCTGTATGCCTATTTTGTAATCCTACATTTTCCTGGTCTTCTAAAGCATCCATTTATATGCATTTATTCTATTTTTATTCTCTAGTATCTATTGTTTTATCAGGCAGTTTTAATATTCTGGTACTACATATGCTTTTTCTCCTTACTCAGGCACTGTAGTCTATAATAATAGCAATCAAGGCAGTTCATTCTGACAAATGTGTGTCAGAAAAAGCCTGCTGTGACTTTGAAATATTGAAAGTGACTGATAACATAATGTGTGAAGCGGAATAAATGCATACAAATGGAAGTTTTAGCTGAGCAGTCAAAGAATGAACTAAATACAGTGTCAGAACTCGGCCCTGAAAGCTCTGGGTGTCAGTGGTTACAATGGCAAATTACTAAATGCACTTTGCAAAGTGTTTTATGAATAAAGCAGGGGCTGGACCTTTATCATTTCTCTTTGTGCTTGGGCTTCTGCAGGAAGCACAACCAAGTGATGTTCCCTTAAAAACTTTCTGGTTTGGGAAGTCACACGGTGTTTAAAAAAGAAGACAAAGGCACTAGCCAGCAGTTGGAAAATATGGTAAGAGAGAGGATGTGATCACTAAATGTAGAACATGAAGAGTTTGGCTTCTGGACGGACAGACATCTGGACTACAGTAAATCCACTTACGAAGAAACACCCGGGACATAAAAGAATAAATCTTGATTGGCAATTTGCTAAAACCTGTCCTTGGTTTTGAAAAGCACACTGACATTTAAAATGGAGTGCTTTGAAGAGAGGGATAATGAAAATAAATCCTTCCAATATTTGAACATGGCATAGATGGCAAATAGAGTTTTCTCATGTGTGAGACTCACCGACTTTCCATATTTCTTGCTAACCCCTGCTCCCTGGTGTGCAGAAAGCCTAACAAAACCAGACACACTGACTTCATACAGATTCAACAGGGATTGGACTCTCATCCAAGAGAGGAGCCTCATTCTTTTGCACTACAAGTAGGTTGTTTAGAGAAAGAGATTGGCTAAGCAGTCAAACGAGTGGGGGAAAAACAACCTCTCTCTCTCTCTCTTTCCCTCCATTTTCCCTCTTTCCTCCTTTTTGCTTCCTCTGCCACTGCTTTCACTTAGCTAACTATATTTAGAAAGCAGTTTATTCATCCTCAGGGATGTCAAGGCTGGAAGTACTTGGATGTCAAGTTAAGAGGGTCTGTGAGTATTCTGTTGGCAATTTTCACACATACAAAATAGAACACTTCTGGGCAGTGTTATAAATATGGGTATTAGAGAATATGCCTCAATCCATGGTCTTTTTAGAAGTGTGAATGAATTTAGTATTCTTGGGTCTCAGAGTTCAAGAGTATAAGCCTGAGATACACTGGTGTTGGCAGGTGCCTTAGGAGATGTTGCCAGATATATTAACTAATAAAAATGGAGTTTGCTTTCTCTGTCATTATAAATGTGACTACTTTGAGAAGGCTAACCACTGGGGTGGAAATGTGACAGTGTATGGGAGGCTCAGAGACGGCTCGAACAACTTTGTTTTCATCTTCTGTTCTATAGCCTTTTTTGTTTAGTTTGTTCCACATTGTTCTTTCATGTCTCAAGTTTACTTTTTTTTTTTTTAGGTTGCCATCATCTCTCATCTGGATATTGCCATAAATTTCTGATTGGTCTCTCAGCTACTAGAGTCTTGCTTTAAGATAATCGATAATCAACACCGCAGGCAGAGAAAACTTTATATAATGTAAGCTTTTACTGTGTTATCTCACTTAAAAACCTCTGACGGTGCCCTCTTGCCCTCAGGGTCAAGTGTGACTGCCGTGACCTGTACCCTGCACAAAGGCCCTGTGCTCCTCCCCAGCATCTTTTGCTGCCGCTCCCTGCTTCATACTCTGAGCCACGTGGTGCCTTCTCCTCCTGTTCCTTCTGTTTAGAAAGTGCTTATTGACTGAATGGGTCCGAGAGGGGGGCCATAGCAAAGCACCAAAGACTGGGTGGCTTCAACAACAGAAATGTATTTCCTCACAGTTCTGAAGGCTAGAAATCCTGGCTCAAGAGGTGGGCAGGGCAGGGCTGATTTCTCCTGAGTCCCTTCTCCTTGGCTTGTAGATGGCTGTCTTCTCCCTGTGTCATCGCGTGGTCTTTCCTGTGTGTGTCTGAGTCCTATTTTCTCATCTTATGAAGACATGAATCGGATTGAATCAGGCTTGCCCTATGACCTCATTTGATCTTAATTACTTTGTTAAAGATCCTACTTCCAATTCACATTCAGAGGTATGGGGGTTAGAACTGCAGCATATGAATTTTGGGGGACACAATTCAGCCCAAAACAGCAACCAGCTTCGACTGTTCTTTAAATTGTCTGTTCACATCCATTCCACTAGGCAGTCTTCTTTATATTTTCCATATAAGTTCTATGCTGATTCCCTGTGTTCCCAGAACACATCTTGCACTGAATAGAACATAACCTATTCACTCGTTTACCTTCCTTCCCAGAGACTAAGCAGCATGGGGGGAGGATGAGGTTGTGCGTAGTTCACTGCTCTAAAGCCACTGCCTGACAGACCGTCTGGCACATAGTAGGTGGTAGATAAATACCTGTTGGGTGAGATGAAGTATTGCCTCCTTTGTTTTTCCTTCCCTTTTCAAATCAATTTACACTAACTTGAAACATAGTAACTACACTGTATCTGGTTGATTACACTGGTTTCAGTATAAATTTTCCTTTGAGGTTGACTATACAATTTTTACTGCATTTTTAAACTTATTTTTCATATTAGCCCTGTAGTGTGACTGTTTCAAAACAGGCATACAAGTGGGAATACTGAAGTGATGCAAGGCCCCACATTACATGTTCTGCCTAAGAGCAGTTGCATGGATTTCCAAAGGGTAAAACTACAGAAAAAAGGAAATCTTATGAATTCAAATACGTTCTTTACCAGGTGTTTCATTGTGGAGCCTATTTGTTGTGTTCAGTATAAGCTGCAACAAGTGACCAAATCCTTTTGGAACAATTCCTGTGCGATTCAACAGCTCTGAATTTGAAATCCTGTGTTATCAAAAGAATGAATCCCTTGTGCTACTTGCAAAACTGGTCGTGCGCATAAGGTCATTTTTGGTGGAGAAGAAAAGGAATATTCTAACCTGTGGGAACACATCAATTGGTTTTAAGACAGATTTTCAGTGTTGGCAAAGCATGTGAGAAACTCTGAAAGTGGTATGCAATGGCCCATTATTTAAATCTTTCCTAAAGGGATTCTCTACCCACCTTTTGTGAGATTATGCAGAATCTGTGTCCTAGAGGTAGCCAGTTTTCAGAGAAATGATTTTACAGATGGTGGTCACAATGGCTATTTGAGACCTCAAATGGTTACCTTCCCATCTGAATGAGACACAGGGTCTGACCGTTCTTGTAATGAGTGAGTAGGCTCGATCAGCCTTTGTTTCATAATAGAATTTTTTTGCAGTATGTATATAAAAGGTTTCAAGGGACGACTCCTTTTAAAGCCTTCGGTTTGTTACTTTTTATTTTAATCAACGATAACACAGAAAAGCTTTGCTAGAACATTTGTTTAAAAGCTTCTCTTTGAACACGCCACTTTCTCATTTATTTTTCACATTTTTATACATGCACAGAAGGTCAAAAGAGTTCTTAAAGTAGGACATAGAATTTTGCATAAACCATCCCAAAGGACTTATTATTATNATTATTATTATTATTTTATTATTATTATTTTTTAATGTAAGGAATGTGAAAGCAGAGTCAGGGGCATCAGCTTAGATTACACCAACTCTACACCAAGCACTGAGTTGCTTAAAAAAGGAAGCAAGAGAGAGGGTCTTCTCCAACAAGGTGCTTACATACCCATGTTTCTTGGTTCCTTCTCCCCTTTCCTCTCTTCCATGGTAATTCTGAATAAGGGATATGCAGTTCCAAGACTTTTAGAATTTAGGAAGAGAAAAACATATTTAGGGGTTTTGATCAAGATGGCTCAATTTTTGTTTCCTGAAGGAAGGGCATTAAGCAATCTGTGCTTATTTCCTGAATGAAAAGATATCTAATTCTCTAAAGGTAAGATGGATACCAAGTCAGAACAAAATATAGTTCTTTGAACTGAATTCATTGAGTTAACATCTGACTACATTGTCCTTATTTAATTTCTTTTTTCACTTCACAACAGGCTGGTGAACCTTCTTGGAGCTGGTTTCTGTGGAAAGGCATTGGCAGCTGGCAATAACAGTGACTGGACTTCACCTTATGGGAAGGCTATTTAGACTGAGTTGGGAAGTTGAGCAGGAGTTAGCCAGCGGAAACATGAATGCAGGAATAAAGGCCCTAAGGCAGAAGTAGGCACCAGGAGCAGACCAAGGCCTTGGGATTCAGCTAGTGGAGAAGAGTGTCAAAATGAGGTGGGTAGGGAGAGGCCAGACAAGAATAGTCTCGGAGGGGCCTTTTTATCTTTTCTATTTTTCTTTTTGTCTTCATAATGTCTGATTCAAAACTCACATATCAGGCGCCTGGCTGGCTCAGTCGGTTAAGTGCCTGTCTTCAGTTCAGGTCATGCTCCTAGGGTCTTGGGATCCAGTTCTGAGTCAGGGAAGGGTGTGTGTGTGTGTGTGTGGGGTAATCTCTGCTCTGCAGGGAGTCTGCTTCTCCCTCTGCCTCTGCCCCTTCTCTCTGCTCTTTCTCTCTCCCTCTCTCAAATAAATAAATAAAATCTTTAGAAAAAAAAGATACCTGGCCTCTAAAAAAATTCACATATCTCCTTCAATTTTGGACATCTTAGAATTTAGGAGCTGGCCTGGGATTTTAGGGTTATTAGTCTATGAGATAGAGGGAAGATAGAGTCTATAAGACTGATAGTAGGGAAACTGGACTTTTCTGTGATCCAAACTCTGCCAGGGTGTAACTATGTGATTACAGCTCATTCAGCTCTCCTCTCAGGTGTGGTGTTTCCTCACAGTGACCTGGATAAGGATGGCTAGGAAACAAATGATAAATTGTCACTGAGTTTCAAGAATCCATAGTTCTCTGGTTTTAAGTTAACAAAGGTCCTATAGACTTTATAATGTAATGTACAGGGAAAAAATGCCACTAAGAATATAGCCTTGAGAATAGAGGATGAAATTTGATTCCTCCTTTAAGCAAAACCAAACCAAAACAACAAACAACTTATTTTATTAGTAAGTTTTTCTTCACCTTCTATGAAAACCAGAGAAGATTTAGTGACATGAAAGACAAAGTTTCTACTTTCAAGGGATTATTTTGCTAATAAAGTAAAAGAAATATGGTATTTTACTGGAATAGGGATAATGGCCAAATAGAAGGTAGGTTTAGCTCACAATCTGGAAGATTTCTATTCAATACACCAGTTAATACCATTTTCTGAAGTCCCTGTAGGTAAAGCACTATGTGAGACTGGATCAGGTTATGGAAAAATGAACTGATTAATTGCAAGGATTCTAAGAGAGACAAAAGAACAACTACCAGCACAAAAGGATTTGAAAGTTAGTATGATGGGGTCAATGCAGCAGTTATGAAAAGTGCTGTTGGTTGTTGAAGAAGACATCGTGGCTGATGAGGCAGAAGAAATCGAACAAGTGGAATTGAAGATGAATGCAAAAGGACTTAATAACTTTAACTGCTTAGCCCTGTATAATTTAGGTTTTTAGAATCAACACTAAAGTGTCTTTTCCCTTATGCTCTCCAAAACTCCGTTTCTTAATCTATAGAAGAGGCCCAATAATCTTTCCTTTAATGATGTTTTGCAAGAATTAAATGAGGTGATACAGATAGGGAATGATCTGTATATGATGAAGGTGAAGATCAAAAGGGCAAGACAAGGGCAAGAAGCAGAAAACGATGCTACAGAGAGCAAAAGAAGGGTAAACAGGACGGAAATCACGACCATGTCTTAGAGCAGCAGCTCTCCAAGTGTGGACTCCAAATCAGCAGCATCCAGCCTTATCTGGAACTTGTTAGAAATTCAGATTACATTCGCATAAACAACAACTCTGGGACTGGGGGCCTCGCGATCTGTGTTTTAGCAGTCCTGCCGGGTGATGCTGACGCTTGCTTAAGTTTGAGAACCACCGAGGTAGAGTCAGCCACCCCACAGCGGAGGCAGTCTGGAATAACAGTTCATGAATTCTTTTAAGGAGCTGTTATCACGAAAAAACAGATAAACAACAGCAACAAAAAGAGAAATAGCTATCAAGCACCAACTCTGTGGCAAGGATTGTTCTAGATCTTGAGGATATAGAAATTGTGTAATTTACTGTCATTACTTGTGCACTTTTCCAGTCTCCTCTTTCCTAGTGGCTCTTCTGTTTTTCCTCTAATATCAGTCCTTGGCGCTGGGCTCTCTTTTTGTGCACGTATTTTCTCTTGATTTCCCCCACCTCTTGTTGCTTTGTAAAGACAAACCCTACATCTGTATCACTTTGCCCAGTCTAACTCACTCTCCTCTCTCATGTTTTCAGCAGTGTTCAGACAGACCTCTTGATGTCACTACAAATTCGGCACGGGCAAAACCAACGGCATACGCTCCTTTTCCATACTGTCCCCCTTCCCATGTTCCTATTGACAAATTTTCAATTGAGTATTTGCTATCATCTCTCTTTCAGTTTTCCCCCTTTCGTCAGAGTGGCTTGGTTAAGAGGGTGACCTCTGGAGTGAGGGTTGAAATCCCAGTTTAGCCATTTATTAACTGTACCTTGAGCATTTTACTTAATAGCACCTCTCTCTTAGGATGTTATGAGGATTAAAGGAGGTAGTCCATGGAAATCCTTTAGAGGAGTAACACAAATAAATGTGCAATAAATGATTGTATTATTATGGGTATTATTAATTCATTCTTCTTTGTTCCTTATATTCTCTAATACCTATTAATTCTTTCTTCAGATTTGTTGTAAGGGACATTACAGTCGACTCTTCAATGTCTCTTCCATCCCGTTAGAAAGAGAGTCTAAGTTATAAGTGTATGGTCTCATGGGGATCTGCTCAGTCCAGGGGTAAACACATGACCTCCGATGAACTTAATTAAGCCAAAGGGATAGATTTGTATTCATGCTTGAGAGGAGAGAGTTCTCATTTTCTTCCCCTGAATGGAAATGGGGGAGCACGTTACCCCTGTTGCTGCTATAAGCATCCTCTGTCACAAGGCAGGTCAGCCTGAGGACAGTCCTATCTCACTCACCAAGGATGGATGGGTGGAGATGTGGAAGGAAGTTGGTTTTTGGTCAGAGTCCTTCAACCAGTGCCTAAGCCTTTTATAACTAGTACCTTCTACCTATCAAATTGTAATTCCTATTATTTTGTTTTCTGTCCTAAATTTCACATTTATATACTTAAGTTCCTGTCTAATAAAAGTGTCAAGTTTACCAAACCCAAAACCAAAGTCTTAATTCCCCTGGCTCATGCTTGACCGACTCAGGTAATGGAACCAACCACCACACACTTACTTGTTCAGAAGAAAAAGTTATCTTGATTCCTCTGTTTACCTCAGCCATCACATCCATTTTCATTTGCTGGTCCTATTAGTTTTTTGGCTATGATAGACTGGAACCTGTCACTTTTCACCATCTTAATTTTGCCCCCCTACCCAGCCATTGGTGTCTATCTCCTGGATTATTGCACTGGCTTCCTAACTGATCTTCCTACATCTACTCTTGCTCACTGCCTCTGTTGCGCTCCCTCTTTCTACCATATTTCCTTATTTACCTGAACGGTTAGAGGTAATATACACTCCTCTTTTTAAAACTTGAAACAGCTTGCCTTTGTTTTTTGGAAAAAAAAAAAACAACTATAGTTTTTATTATGCTTTTCCAGGTTCTGCAATACATCTGGACCTGATTAACTCTTTAATATCCTTTCATACTATTCTCTTGTCTGTTTGCCCTGCCATGCTGGACTCCTTGCCATTCTTTAAATACTCCAGGCTGGTTCTCACTTCAGAGCCTTTACACTTGTTGCTTATACATAGAATACTCTTCCTGCACATTTTACATTCAAGGTTGTTTCAAATGTTGCTTCCTCAGAAACTTCTTCTGCGACACATCTCAACATTGATCTGTTTTTATTCTCTGTCCCAGTTATGTTCTCTTCATAGCATGTTTTTCAATGTGAAATTATCCTATCTGTTGTCCGGTTTATTATGTTTTCTCCAACTCTCCAGTATAATGTAAGCTCCAGGAAGGCAATAACCTTGTCAATCTTGCTTAGTATTTTTTTTTTAATCTAGAAAAACATAATCGTATGAAGAACTAAGTAGTTGTTCAGTGAATATTTGTTGATCAAATGAATAAACATGAGTCCTACTCTCAAATATGTTGCTTGCCTTAGTAGTCACAAGTGAGAATAGGATTCTTTCCCCCTCAAACATTATTTAACAAGAATTTATTGAATACCTACTAAATATATATAACCTATTCATAGAAGATTAAAAAGGGAGGAATAAGAGAGGTTTTGCTATTCTTTTCAAGCGAAGAATTTAGAACATATTTGAAATGTCAAGGTATAAACACAATAAATGAAAAAAAGTGACATATGTGGTACAGAAAAGATAAAATACAGAAACAGATGAAAGGTCTGATAAGAGCTGAATTTGCTAGGGAGGACTTACACTGAGGATGGATTATGAGCTGGAACCTATAGAATGTGTAAGATTTGAGTAGGTTTACAAAGAAGGGATTCTTTGTTCCTGTGTTCCTAGGCACAATATGCTAAGATTCAATATGTTTGTGATTGTGGAATGGAAAGGAGAGGAAAGCAAAAAAGGGACATTTGAAAGCAATTTGCCTCAACCTTTTCTTGTTTATGTCTATGCTCTTTTCATAAGCTATGACTCTGGTTTTCATTATCTTAATGGAGAATGTGCCCAAGTCTATATCCGTCACTCTACCCCCTCCCTCAAGTTTTCACCCTACATTGTCATTTTTCTGTCATTATCTCTACATTTCCCTATATGAACATATCATCTTCCAGGGCCTCAAACCCAACATGTCAAGACCAAAATGAGCTCAAAATTAGTTCACTAGTACAACTTGTTTTACTCTCAAGCCAGCTTCCCCTCCTGGCTTCTCTTCTGTGATTTCCCCATTTCCCAGCCAGCAAGGCTAAGGATTTCATTTATGTTTGGGTCCCCTTCACACCATCTCCATGTCTAGTTAATGGCCACCATTACCTGTAAAATATCTTTCTTCTTCCTTCCATTTTCACTGCCTTCAGTCTACTTCAGGCATTTCCCTTTTTCTAAAGAATTCATTCACCCATTCATTTAGTTAATACTTTTCAAACATCTATTATGTGGTAGGCTTTCTTCTACATGCTTGGAATACACCTCTGAATAAAGCAGAGAAGAACCCTTGCCTCCTTGGAGTCTATATCATAGACACTGTAATGGCTTCCTAACTGGTAGCCTCCCTTCTAGTCAATTCCTCCTTTATCGTATACATTCTTCCAGACTGGTCAAAAAGCATACTACTGATTATAACTAGCCTTTCCAAAATTCTTCAGTGACTCCCCATGTCCTAAACCCATAAAGGTTGGCCTGATATTCAGGAACCCCAAGTTTTATGCTCTTCTATCTCATCAACCTTAAAGAAATATTCACTGCCACTCTACTGATTATATTCTGGTTGGGTGGTATTTTGTTTGGCAAATTTCTGTGGTTGCTAAAAAAATAGAAAAGAAGAAATTCACATTAATAAAATTCATGATGATTAGTTCAGAGAACATGAGAGTTTGCTTAGAAGGACCATGCTTACTTTTATGGGGAGTGCTATAGATATCTTGGTTAATTAATGGAAAAAAAGCCTCCAGAAAATTGATAAAAATCATAAGAACAAAAATGTAACTATAGAGAATATTATTTTGGAAAAAAACAGAAAATTTTATTAGAACAGAAAGCCTATCATATTTTTTTCCGATTGCTGGCTCCTCCCATCATATGTCCACATCTGACTCTGGAACATTGGTAAGAATATCATAAAGGCATAATTTTTATATACATTACTCTGAGGTCAGTTATATATAAAATAAAAATGTTGGATTTCAATTATTTTTAATAGTTACTAACATTATTTCAAACATAAATAGCTTCATAAAATGACAGTTGTAAAATGGATTATTAAGAAAAAGAAAATGAATGTACACTTTGAGGTATATCTATCTGTCTCTTTTTGAAGTTGGTGCTAAAGCACCAACTAGTTGGTGTTCATTAAGACAAAAATCATTAGTGCCACCATTAGACTTGCCATTCTGGGCTACATGAACTCAAATGTCAATCCATATGGAAATCACATATTTTTATCTTAGCCATACTTAAGTTCTAGAAATAGTAAGTTCTATTTCATATTAGTAAGCATTTGACATGTGAATAGACAATCTGACCAATTACAATGTTAGTTTTTTTGAGCTGCTCAAAGAACTATGAAATGAGATAGTAAGAGGTGATTATGGATTCCACCAATTAAAAAGTCATGATGAATGACTGGGTGGTGGGAGGGTAGGGATAGGGTGGATGGGATATGGATATTGGAGAGGGTTTGGTGAAAGGTGTAATTGCTGTAAAAGGTGAGTGCTGTGAAAGGTGTAAACCTGATGATCCACAGACCTGTACCCCTGTGGGGGGAAAAAGTCACGATGAATGAAGCCTTCTATGAAGAAAGAATTGAAGTTTTGGTCTAGTACAGTCTGTTTATAACAAAAGAAGACAAGAGAGGGAATCTATAGGCAGTTTAGCGTGCACGAAGGTGGCTACTTGCACAGGCATGAGGACTGTTTGGATGATTGCTATCCCGGTGCACGCTGGCGCCTGTGCTTAGACCTACCACAGAAGTAGGAACTGCGGTAGTGTCGTGTTGGACAGCATGGGTTCAAACCTGACTCTACTACTTATTAGCTTTATGACCTTGGAAAACTGAAAATATTTTCCTTGACTCAGTTTCCTCCTCTGTAAAATGAGACTAATCATAGTATTTACCTCATAAGTCTATTGTGAAGATTAAATGACTTAATACAGTTAGGGCACTTGGAATAGTACCTGATAGATAGTAAGTCTTCAGTGATTATTAACTGTTATTTTAGGCTACAGGATAGTTTCTCTATAAGTTAGGGATAACACAATCCACAGCACCTTTTACAGTATTTGTGCTACTTTCTCCGTATGTCTATAAAGTAATGACAATTTTTAAAGGGGTATTCTAGTTATGTTTATGACCCTGTTAAACATATTTGCTGATACTCCTGCTCCTTTAAAGTAGACATAACTATGCTTCTGAAAACATGTATTTTACTAGTAAATTCTAGGTATAAAAAACTGATATTTTAAACAAAGAATGAAAGAACTGGGTAGGGGTGGAACCCTGGACCGGGAACCTGGATTTGTGATCCTCAGGGCATGTTCTGACTTAAGTGTTTGTTTTTTGACCTAAGTTTAAACTCTGGGCAGGTGACCCCACTTCCTTTCTCGGTTTTACATTTGTAAAATTAGGGAATTCATCTAAACGCATGCCAAAATCACATTCCTGTCTCATCTTCTATGGTTGTTCCTTCTGTCAACAGAATTATCATGCAAGCCCATGTGCTTATTCCCATGCTGTTACCATTCTTACAATATTTTAAGGGTCTATTAAAATAGAACCACATTCTCTGATTATCCTCAATGACATCAAATTTTCCCTTTAAAAAGCATATTGGGGCTAAGTCCCATGAGTAAGATGAATGTTTTGGATAGAAAAATGTGATGTAAGTAAAATAGAATTATAATAGAATTCTATAGAATTTTTGGGAGAAGCTTATAATTGCCCGTTAGGCACGTGTGTGTGTGCATGTGTACTTTCAAGTACAATACACATTTGTAGTTTTACGTTCTGAAATGTTTTGTTAAAAACTCAGACTTTAGTTACACCTACTTTGTACCACTATAATAACCATGCTTTTTGTAAAACAACTGCTTGTTGAATGAAATCATACTTACTAAGATCTAGAAACAGCCCAAATCTTATAAAATAATGACAGACTGATCTGACTTCTTGCCAAGCAGCTTGGTCTAATGTTGTGGGCTCATTACTCAGCTGAAATATTGCTCTGCACTTCGCACTCATCATTTATCTTCTCTGTACCTCAGTACTTTTTTTCAGAAAAGTCTAATAAAGATGCTTGTTTATAAAAGGTATTCTTGTACCTTGGATGAAGTATTCCCCAAATGCTGTATGATGTAAGTACAAGGAAAACAGAATCTTGTAACACTTCAAAATCTGCTCCATGGGATTGCATTGTCTGTTGGTTGGGATTGTGTTCAGCATTGAGAATGCAGTCTTGCTCCTCGACAATGAAGCCTCACAATTTTCTTAAAATTTGGCTACTGCTTTATAAGATTAATA
The DNA here is from genome assembly GCA_002007465.1 of Ailurus styani. NCBI lineage: Eukaryota > Metazoa > Chordata > Mammalia > Carnivora > Ailuridae > Ailurus > Ailurus styani. The sequence goes on from LNAC01000152.1 coordinate 3,300,485, forward strand.
AAACTAATCTCAAATTATATAGTGCCCATCTGATGAATATTTTTGGAATATTTACACATGGGAAATATCACCAACTGTGCTTATACTCCCATTTAATTAAGCCAAACGCTGAAACAAATGTAAATTATTTAGGTTCTCCATCAGAAGCAGCAGTCAGGGTGATGGGTAAAATCCACAGAATATTAGGAAGAAAGATAGTTTAGTGAGGATTCAGGAAACAGAAAAAAAATGACTGGCTAATAAGCTACTTCTTATTTTGTTGTTGTTGCTGTTCCCTAAATTCAAAATTCTAAAATTCTAAATTTAAAACAAATGTTTGAAAAGGGACTTTTCTGAAATAGGAATAGTATATTACTTAATGGCTTCCAGAAGCTAATCCTTATTAATATATGTATATGATATGAGAAAGAAAATAATTACCTTTAACACTTTATAGGTTAAATATGTTGTTATTTTAAATAAAAAAATATATACAAGTATATATTTTGTTATTCTACTCCAGTCTCTATTTGAAAGTGAATCTTTCGTGTCCTCTTGCTTTCTTTTGTGACTCCTGAAACATTTTTCTTTACTACTTCATATAAACATAACTATCTAAACTATCTTGTTTTCTTGATCCAGAACAGAAAACCAACAGATTTCAGTGTATGTGTGTGTGTGTGTTTTCTAAAATTTATTTACTTATTTATTTTTTAAAATAGTATCTGACGTGTGAGACAGAAGAATAACACTAGGGATATGTTAATGTACTTCGAGCAACTATGGAACAAAAGTCTGTAAGCTGAAAAGTCGTTTGAAATAAATAACCCCTAGGTAGTGAATTACATTTTTAAAAAATCATCATCAGCTTTCTAGAAATCATTTTCCAGTTGTTTCTTTCCTGGAGGTGAAATTGAGCTGATGCAACACTTGCAATTAAATGACCAAAAAGGAAACAGGAGAGTTGGAAGGAGAACGCAAGAGAAAGCTGTTGTGAGCGCTTGAATCTGCACATCCTTTCCCTTACAGCTTCCTGGATCCTCTGATTGCCACCAAGTCCTCTCTATCCCTCTTTAAATGGTACCTTTTTTCCTAATTATTTCTCAATCTCATTGAGACCATTCTCACCGCTTCGCAGCTGGAATAATACTACAAGAGCCCTGTAAGGGTTTTTCTCACTTAAACTCTGTCTTGTTTAACCCAACACCTTGGATTCCTCAAATGCTCCTGTGTCCAGATGTTCTCCTCAGAGCCTCACAAAGCTGGTGTGGGGTCCTGAGTCAGGACACAGACCCTGGCCTGGGTTTGAGTCCTTGCTCCACTTGTTACTACTGTCTGACTTCAGTAAGATACTTAGCTCCGAGTCTCAGTTTCCTCAATTTTTTTAAAATGCAACGAATAAATGCCCACTTTACGAGTGGTGACAAGTACTACGTGAAATATATCAAATGTTTAGCATAGTAGGTACCTAATAAATAGCAGCTATAAGTACCCTGGTCATATTTAATTTTAGCTTCTCTATCTGTATTTACCCGTCACACCGTTCCTTCTCATTTTCCTTTCAACACAAGATGACTTTTTATTTTGATGATTTCCTCATGTTTCCCTGAGTACCTTACCCGACCTGTCCCCATGTCCAAATTCTACTTACCCTTTAGTCTTTCTAGCTCAAGTCTAATAAAATCTTTCTATTCTACTCAGCAGTGATTTCCTTTCCTCTCAATTTTTTCAGCATCTATTATCCATACCAGTTTAATGGGTAAGTTCATATTGCTTAATGTTTACATAGGTATCTTGATAATGTCACTCCTGCTCTCAGAGCTGAGGGACTGTATGTATTTTGTACGTCTAAAGGGAAAACAATTATTTAACTTCGGGTGTAAAGGTCTGCATGAGAGCTCCCTCCAGCTGACTGAGTGCAGAGGTTAAGCCAGTTGTTGACTGATTTTGGAACTGCTAACTGGGCAATCAGCTTTTTTCACTTGCTGAAGAGGGAACAAAGTGGTTTAAAAGTACCTCATTGTTACTGGTGAATAAAAGGATTAGGGCTCTATGCTTTCAAGTTAAAGGAATCTTTCCTACCTTCCTTATGGGAATGAAAGCATGAAAGTTTTTACAGCAGGGAGTAGGAAAGAAAGGTAGACATGTGCTGTGTTTATTTTTTTTTTCTTCTGAGTTTTTATTATTCATTATATAAAAAAATTGGAGAAACCAAGAAAGAAAAAATTATGTAAGAAAAAAATAGAAGACTTTTTCTTTTTTACTAACAAGCACAAAGAATAGGTATTTAATTTATTGGGATATAAGTAAAGAGGATGATCTTTGATAGAAAAGTTAGGTAGATCTTTTTTCATCAAATATTTATTGAATGCTTACTCTATGCTGGCATGAAGGTTGCCACTAGAGACGTAGAGAGGTACATCTAAACTCAAGGGGCTTACCAACGTGAGGCAGGACCCAAGAAGTAAACTGTAAGACTTACGAAGACAGAGGTAGAGCAAAAGATCTCATGTGCTTTTTCTGAATCCACATAGCAATCAGACAAGGAAAAGAAAAAAGAAGCCTTCAAACTGGTAAGGCAAAGTAAAACTGTCACTATTTGCAGATGACATAATATTATATATAGAAGACCCTAAAGATTCCACCAAAAAAACTATTAGAACTAATAAATGCATTCAGAAGATACAGAATAAATGTACAAAAATATTTTGCATTTCTACACACTAATAATGCACTAGCAAAAAAATTAAGAAAACAATTCTATTTACAATTGCATCAAAAAGAGTAAAATACCTAGGAATAAATTTAACCAAGGAGGTGAAAGACCTATACTTTGAAAACTATAAGACACTGATGAAAGAAATCGAAGATAGAAGATGGCACGTTTGGAAAGATACACCACGAACATGGATTGGAAAATTAATATTGTAAAAATGTCCATACTACCCAAAACAGCGTATTGATTCGACATAATCTCTATCAAAATGCCAAGAGCATTTTTCACGGAACAAATAATCCTAAAACTTGCAAGGAATCACAAAAGACCCCAAATAGCCAAACTGCTCTTGAGAAAAAAGAGCGAGGCTGGAGGTATCGTAGGCCCAGATCTCATACTATACTGCAGGTCTGTAGTAATCCAAACAGTGTGGTGCTGGCACACAAGTAGACACATAGAACAATGCCTGTGCTTGTATGGTCAATTAATCTACAACAAAGGGAGAAAGAATATACAATGGGAATATACAATTTTCTTTTTTTAATCAGCAGAAAAGTTTTAGTCTTTTAAGGACAAACAATGAAACTACATCCAAGGCCTTAACTTACAAACGCAAACCAAAGTAGCCATTTAAAGCATTAACTATTGAGGTACAATAAATACATACCTTGGGGGAAAATACTTTGATACTTTGCCATCTGAAGCTTATACCAAACTCTGCTCTGTTAGAGCTTGGGTGTGGCTGAGGGTAAGAGTGTATCTGCAGGACCAAAGGAGAACACTTGTGTCCCACAAGTACGGAAGCATTTTGGACTGCATTTGTGGGGATGGATTTCACATACAAGGGAAGGGGGGAAGGCTACGTTCCTCCCCTCCCCCGCCGCCCAGGGCAATAAGTGATGCTGGGAAAACTGGACAGCTACACGCAGAACAATGAAACTCGACCGCTTTATCATACCATAAACAAAAATAAACCCAAAATGGATGAAAAACCTAAATGTAAGACCTGAAACCATAAAAATCCTAAAAGAAAAAACACAGGCAGTAAACACTTGGACACCAGTCTTAGCATTTTTTTTTTTGGATCTCTCTCCTCAAGTAAGGGCAGCAAAAGTAAACAATTGGAACTACATTAAACCGAAAAGCTTTGCAGTGAAGGAAACTATCAATAAAACAAAAAGGCAATCTACTAAATGGGAAAAGATATTTGCTAATGATACATCTGATAAGGGGTGAATATTAAAAATATGTAAAGAACCCATACAACTCAACACCAAATAATTTGATTAAAAAGAGGGCAGAGAACCTGAACAGAAATATTTTTCTTATAGAATACATACAGATGGCCAACAGACAAGAAAAGGTGCTCAACATCACTCATCATCAGGGAAATGCAAACCAAAACTACAATGAAATATCACTCACACTTGTCAGAGAGGCTAGTATCAAAATGTCAAGAAATAACAAATGCCAGTGAGGATATGGAGAAAAGGGAATTCTCGTGCACTGTTGGTGGGAATGTGAATTAGTGCAGCCACTTTGGAAAACAGTATGGGGGATCCTCAAAAAATTAAAAATAGAAATAGCCTACAACCTAGCAATTCCACTTCTGGATATTTAACCAAAGAAACCCAAACCAAAACCTATGTTCATCACAGCATTACTTAAAACAGCCAAGATGTGGAAGCAACCTAAGTGTCCATTGACAGATGAATAAGTAAAGAAGATGGGGCATTTATATAATGGGATGTTACTCAGCCATAAAAAAGAATGAAATCTTGCCATTTGTGACAACATGGATGGACCTGGAGGGTATTAATCAAAGTGAAGTGCGTCAGACAGAGAGACGCAAATGTCATATGCTTTCACTTATATGTGGAATCTAAAAAACAAAACAAACAAGACAAAATAGAAACAGATTTATAAATACAAGGAAATTGGTGATTGCTAGAGGGGAGGTGGGTGGAGGGATGGGAGAAACAGGTAAAGGGGATAGAGGGGTACAATCTTTCAGATATAAAATAAGTAAGTCATGGGGATGTAAAGTATAATCACAGAAGGAGTATAGTCAATAACATTGTAATAACTGTATGGTGACAGATGGTAATTATACTTACTGTGGTAAGCATTTTATAATGTAAATAAACATTGAATCATTATTAATACATCCGAAACTAATATAATATTGTATGTGAAACTATACTTCAATTAAAAAAATGCATGCCTGGCCCATCCAGGTTATTCTGGAAATTAGGGCCTTGGAAAAACAAAAACAAAGTAAAGCATAGATATTCTAAAAGTTAACAATGCAAAGGGAAGAAACAACAGAATAGACTATATTCAAGGAACTTAAAAGTAATTAAATAAAAGTAGTCATTTATGACCAAAAATAAAGTATTTCATATGTCAAGGATTAATTCTATTCTGTGCCCTTAAGAGGGAGTGGGGGGGGGAGAGAGAGAGAGAGAGAGAGAGAGAGAGAGAGAGAGAGAGAGAAAGAGAGAGAGAGAGAGAGAGAAAAGCAATCCCCATGTATTTATTTGAAATACAGATTGTTAAAAGTGTATGACAACTTTTGGAGCCATATTGTCTGGATTTGAATCTCAGCTCTAATACTCAGTAGCTTTGTGAACAGGGACAAATTACTTTACCTCATCATGTCTCAGCTTCTGTGCCTATAAAATGAGGGTAATAATAGTACTTCCCTCACAGACCGTTAAACCGAAGAGCTCAAAATCTGGCACAGAGTAAATGTGATAAAGTCTTTTTTTTTTTTTTTAAGATCTTATTTATTTATTTATTTTTGAGAGAAAGAGAGGGGGAGAACACATGGAAGAGAGCAGGGAAGGGCAGAGGGAGAAACAGACTCAATGCCAAACTGGGAGCCCCTCTTGGGACTTGATCCCAGGGCTCTGAGATCATCACCTGAGCCGAAGTTAGATGNTTTAAGATCTTATTTATTTATTTATTTTCGAGAGAAAGAGAGGGGGAGAACACATGGAAGAGAGCAGGGAAGGGCAGAGGGAGAAACAGACTCAATGCCAAACTGGGAGCCCCTCTTGGGACTTGATCCCAGGGCTCTGAGATCATCACCTGAGCCGAAGTTAGATGTTCAACCAACTAAGCCATCCAGGTGCCCAATATAGTCTGTTCAATATGATTCTTATGTGCTTTTAAAAGAAGGTTCAGGGAAGACAGGGTGTATGATGATGAGAAAACTGGATATGGAATTAGGACTTGAAATTTTTCCACTTTTATTGCTTTTTGTTATTCTAAGTAATTTACCCCTTTGGACTAGTTCTATCCTTGATAATTAAGGAAGTACTGGTCATTCTATTTGTAAAAATTCTGAAAATCTGTGACTAAATTGAAATACTATTTATGCACCCGTACCAATATCATGAATGCAACAAAATCATTCTTCATTCAGTTTGAAATATGTCCTTGTTTTTGTGACTAGGTGGTTCATTCTTGAAGTTTAAGGACAGAAGCCAATAGGCAAAAAGGGACTTTTTTATTGATGAAGTATAAAATTAAACTCATGAATTAATTATTCCTTGATATCCACTAAGATTTAAGAGCAGTGATGAGATCATATTAAATGCTCAATAAATATTTTTTTATCACATTTTTAGTTTTATGAATAGTTAAGATTCTAAAATCAACACTGGAGTTTATTTTATTATTATTTTTTTATTTTTTTTATTTTTTTTAAAGATTTATTTATTTATTTATTTATTTCACAGAGGGAGAGAGATCACAAGGAGGCAGAGAGGCAGGCAGAGAGAGAGGGGGAAGCAGGCTCCCTGCTGAGCAGAGAGCCCGATGCGGGCCTCGATCCCAGGACCCTGAGATCATGACCTGAGCCGAAAGCAGAGGCTTTAACCCACTGAGCCACCCAGGCGCCCANGATACCACTGAAAAATTCAGCTCTCTTCTACTCTTAAATGTTTTTAATATAACAACTTTTGACTAAATAATTTTTGTATACAAAGAACTATTACAAGACAAGGGCCAGATAAGCATTTGATGAACTGTGCTGGAGAATTCACTGCAAACATTACTCACCACACTAGAACTCTGACCTATCAAATGAGATTGTAGAAATACTTTAACTTCTGCCACCAAGTTATCCAGTATTTAGGCAGACCAAGGAAACAAAATTCCTCTATCCAGATCTATGATTATATATATTGTAGCACTTACTGGTCTTTAAAAGTTATTCATATGTGTACAAGTGTAAAAGTGAATATATCTGTACAGCCCATGTTCTGATGCCTAACCTAATCCTCGCTAAAGCTCAGGCCATCTACTCAGTGTATACATTTGTAGTATAATAGTTGCACTAATATGCAAGTGTGTAATAAGCAAACATACAACATTTCATATGATTGTTTTAGAGTGTCATTAAAGTATATAAGCATATAAGATATGGGGCAGATAGTAGATAATACACGTAGCTACTATATCAGCATATAATATTTATTCCATGTGTTAATATTTATTACATATTTAAGTACTTCAATGTCTTGTAAGTTGTGGTATAGATATATAGCCACCTGAGAAATAATTAGTGATTACTACATAAAAATCGCCATGGGGGCACCTGGGTGGCTCAATTGGTTAGGCATCTGACTACTCATTTTGGCTCAGGTTGTGATCTCAGGGTTGTGAGATCCAGCCATGCATCGGGCTCCATGCTCAGCACAGAGTCTGCTTGACTTATCTCTCTCCCTCTGCCACTCCCTCTGTTCCTGCACCCCCCCCTAAATAAATAAGTAAGTAAAATCTTTATTTAAAAAAACCACCCTGAATACTTCCATTTTCTTTTTTTTTTTTTTTAAAGATTTTATTTATTTATTTGACACAGGCAGAGAGAGAGGAGGAAGCAGGCTCCCTGCTGAGCAGAGAGCCCGATGTGGGCCTCGATCCCAGGACGCTGAGATCATGACCTGAGCCGAAAGCAGAGGCTTTAACCCACTGAGCCACCCAGGCGCCCGAATACTTCCATTTTCATCGAAAGCAATTACAGTAGCAATCAGTGATCTAGTGTAATCAAGGGCCTAAGATAAGTTGATGTATTAAAGTTATTTGTAATAATTTCTAAGGTATACTATAATGATTGAATTTTATTGTCTGTATAATTTTTAAATCAGTTAAAAAAAAGAGATCTCTTTTCCCTAATGGCTATGGTATAGGAAATGAAAACAGATATTTTCTGAATTCAAGAAGAGAGTCTGGGTAATAGATGACTGTGGCACATGTGTGAAACAAGATGATTGTGTATCAATGATTGCCAGATCACGTTTCTTTCCTGGATCTCTCTTCTTTCAGATGTCCAGGGAACCAGGATACAGATGTCATTATGAAGGAACTCCACAAAGGGGGACAATTTAAATCATCTATATCCATAATGCAAATCAAAGAAAAATAATGCTCAGTGTTCAATATTATTTTTCAGCAGTTCACTGGAGTGGACTTTCTCAGAATTAAAATCTCTCTTAGGTAAAGCACTACAGGGATGATAAGAAATGGAACGCTTTGTGTGATTTATTAAACATTTCTTTAATTGCTATTATGTCTGCATATTGATTTTATTGGGTTCTTCTTTTGCATATAAACTTTAGAAATCAGGTCTGGAAACAAACAAACAAAAATCTATAGTGAAGAAAAACCCAATTAACCACAAGGAATAAATAATCCTTTTTCTAACAACATGGTTCATGTTCAGTGTCCATTAGACTTTTCTGCTAGTCTTTCTCCATGAACCTTGGCCTCCCCTTCATTCTTTTATGCTTTCCACCCTCACTTCTAGGTTGACGAATACAATGATGTGCCTCTTTGCCTTGAAGTAAATCCTCCATCTGTTCCTTCCTCCTCATTCTCCATTGCCCAGTTCTGAACTTGGTCTCCCTTGTCTCCTGCTTCCAGGTTTGCTCTATTCTTTGCCAATCCTAATCCATCCTTCATCTCAAAGCTAGATTAACCCTCGCTTAAATACTGTCTTCTTCATTTTACTCCTGGGCTCCAGAATGGACAATAAGTTCTCACAGCTGTTTGTGGCTTATAATACGATTCCCAAACTTCAAATTTCCTTTCAAATTAACATATTCTGCTTTCTTCTACTTCTATCTTGTCGTCTTCATCATTTCTCCAAGAATTATCTATTTTCTCCTTTCAGCCTAACTATTCCCTACTATTCCTTCAAGGTCAAATTCAGGGCTCACCTTTTTTGGAGAGCTTTCATTCATGTTTTCTTTGATTAACTCTTTATTCCATACAGTAGTAAATTCTTTCAATATCTCAACTACACAATTTAATGCAATATAAATAAACCATACTGATATTATATGTATATAAATGTCAGCACACATTCATAGAAGTGTCTGTATTGTTCGTTGTTTCACGTGTGTGGGCCATGTATCTCCAACTAGACTTCAAGTGTCTTCCAGGTCATTTACTTCCAGATAAATTCTCTACAGCATTACTGATTTTCTAGTTTGTTCCACTTAGAATCTACTCATCAATAGATGTGTTTTGAATAATTAATAATTATTTATACCTTAATACTTTACTTTCCAATTTATGCTTATTTCATTTTTGTCATCTTTAGATTTTTAAATTTTATTTACATATTTTTTAAAGATTTTATTTATTTGTCAGAGAGAGAGAGAGAGAGAGAGAGAGAGCGCACAGCACAAGCAGGGTGCGTGGCAGGCAGAGGGAGAAGCAAGCTCCCTGCTGAACAAAGAGCCCAATGAGGGACTCCATCCCAGGACCCTGAAATGATGACCTGAGCTGAAGGCAGATGTTTAACCAACCGAGCCACCTAGGCATCCCTATTTTTGTCATTTTAGATTTTTTTTTAGGGCCATAAGGGACCACTGGTAGATTGTATTATCATTCATAATTATTTGCTTCCCTTTTCCCTTTATGTGCAGTACAGTTCCTCACCCTACCGATTTGAGCTTGACCATGAGACTCTCTTTCATTAGTGGTTTGTGGGCAGATGTGACACATGTCACATCCGTGCCAGAAGCACAAGAAACACTGGAGGTTTCTGGCAGCCCCTTCTGCAACTTCTCATGGCTATGAGAACAGCTTGTCTCAGATAGGGCCGCTTTTCCCACCTGGCCCTGGAATGAGAAGCAGCCCAAGAAGATCGGCAGGTGACCTGCAGCTTGCTGCACAGCCCTATGTTTCACGAATGCAAAAAAGTCACACATGCTTTGGGGTGATTTGCTATACAGAAAGGCCAACTAATACAAGAACTTGGGGTTAATCTAACTCACACTTTTGTGGATAAGGAGAGAGGCCTAGATTCTTTTGTTAGCTCATGGAAGATTTTTAACATAAATTCAGAACTACTGACTTAGTTGTTTTGTTTTTTGTTTGTTTTTGTTTTGTTTAACACAAAAAACCTGGCTTTTTGCTATCTTAAAGTTTGGAGGACTGCAACTCAAAAAGTTTGAAATTTGGGGCCTTAGTATTACCTGGTACTGCCCTCTTGATCTGGCATTGGCTTTTAGAAAATAGATGGAAAATATCTAGAAAATAAACAACATGCACTATCATTGTCAAATGAAATATATTCCTACCTGAAAGATACTGCTCTCCCTTAGGCCCACACTTGTTTGGTAGTAGATAAAATGAAATGCAGTGATCTTTGGAAGTGCCTCACAGGCTCAAGTAGTTCATAGACATTGTTCATCTAAAGTGTACATTTCAAAACCTTTTTTCTTAAAAAACTTATATAAGAAAATTCTAATTTGAGGAGGGGCGCAATTTCTTAATAAACCATCCCCTTAATTCCATGACAAAGTCTCATGTACTTTGACACCACATGAGGGACTCTAAAATTCTTATCCTTTTCCTTTGCAAAATTCAGATGGAAATATTCCTATCATTATGTGCCTCAGTACATCAGAACTTTGACGTGGTCCTGAAGTTTATTTTATGCTTTGGCGTTCTTGAAATGAACTAATTTTTCTAACTATGATATTTAAAATTCAGAGAGTAAACTTCTAATTAAGTTCTAAAGAAATTGTTAACATATGACTTCCTTTTGTATGTCAATTTTTAAAGAGTAAAACCTGTTCTATGCAGCAATATTTTTCCCTTTTTATGGAAAAATACTATTTCAGTACATGCTTTAGGCAATGAATGTCTTGCTAAATAACATTTATAACTATCTTTTATTGTTGTTGCTTACTATGCTTTTCCAAACAAACAAAAGGAAATATAATAAAACTACATGCATAACCAAGTGGATTTTCTTTCTCTGTTTTTTATCTCTCCTTATTTGGAGCGCACACGAATCTTACCTTTGTGAAAAAACATCCCTGTAAGGACTGCCATGTTGCAGTGCGATTCCATATCCCCGATCAGCAACTGTGTTCCCGATGGTATAAAATGAACAATCTGGGTCATTGATAGCCACATATTCCAATACGGCTGCATCCCATACAAAAGCATAATTTCCATATTTTACCTGTGAAAATATGGAGAACAAAAGAAGAAAATAGGATTTAAGTTTGGAATTTTAAGTTATACAGTTATAGGGTAAAACATATTACAATTCTGTATTTTAATTGGATAAAATGAGAATTTGGTTTTTGGTTAATTTATAGGTCTGTTCTCCTGGAAATGTGATAAAGTTAGAATGTTAAGTATGCTTCCAGGCAACATAGTTTACAGGAAAATGACCCTTGAATGGTAAATGTCACCTGGTCTGGGAGAACAGTAAATGTATGGAAAGAAGTCATGTCTTTGAGCTTCTTTGATTGCAGTCATTCTTGTAATTGGACCTCTCTCTTTGGGGACCTGGAAGTTACACTTTTGAAGTTGTTACAAGAGATACTGGCTCCTTTAGGTTACAAGGCCCCTAAGCTAGGTAGACTTTTGTACCCACCCAATATACATATGATCTCCTTGCTTGTGACCTATGTTTCAAATGAATGCTGCAAGTCCAAGTCACACTGAAGAAAAATAATCAACACTACCCTGTTGGCAAGATACATTTCCTAACTTCTGTTATTCTTCTTTTTTTTTTTTAAAGACTTTATTTATTTATTTGACACAGAGAGAGATCACAAGTAGGCAGGGAGGCAGGCAGAGAGAGGGGGAAGCAGGCTCCCTGGTGAGCAGAGAGGCTGATGCAGGGCTTGATCCCAGGACCCTGAGATCATGACCTGAGCCGAAGGCAGAGGCTTAACCCACTGAGCCACCCAGGCGTCCCTAACTTCTGTTATTCTAAGGTAGTCTATTGCCAAGTATGGTCTATGGCAATTTTGCAGCTGGACTTAGATGAAACCCCTTTGGTGGGCGTTGCATTGAGGAGCAAATAATTATACAATCTTCTCTATCATTATTTAGGGAACATAACTTTATCCTGAGTTGTTTACCTTTTAATGATTATCTTTTATTTATGAGTGTGACTTTTTTCCCTAAACTACAAATGTATCAAAAATAAAAAGCAATCTTAATAAAATTAATTAAAAAAAATATTATAAAGGGGAGCCTAGGTGGATCAGTTAGTTGAGCACCCAATTCTTGGTTTTGGCTCCGGTGGTGATCTCATGGGTCATGAGTTCAGGGCCGCATGGTGCTCCCTGGTTATCGGGAAGTCCACTTGGGGATTTTCTCCCTCTGCCCCTTTCCCCATTTCTGTGCATGCATTCTCTTTTTCTCTGTTTCAGATAAATAAATCTTTAAAAAATATTACCTATAAATATAGAATTTAATCAATTCATAAAAATAAACAGAACTAATAATTAAATATTCAGTTTGTTAGCTAGTTTGTTCATTTATCTATTTATTTGAGGGGAAAGTAATTTCCTGGTAAACCTGATGAGGGGAAAGAGAAAAATTCCTTTTCAGAGAGCTCATTGTTTGTGTATAGCAATGCTACTGATTTTTGTATGCTGATTTTGTATTCTGCAGCTTTACTGAGTTCATTTATTAGTTCTAACAGGGTTTTTTTGTTTGTTTAGTCTTTAAGATTTTCTATACATATGTTCTTATCATCTGCAAATAGAGATAATTTGACTTCTTCCTTTCTGATTTGGATATTTTTCTTTTTCCTGTCTAATTGCTATGGTTGGGACTTCTGGTACTATGTTGAATGGAAGTGGTGAGAAAGGGCATAATAGTTTTGTACCTTTATAGTACTGGAGTCAAGTCCTGAGGGGATAGGCTGCTTTCAGGAATGCAGACAGGAAAACCACTGGTTGACCAAGCACTGAGATATAACCCTGCCTCTTAAAAGCATTCTTCTTCTTCTTTTTTTGTTTTAAAGAGAGAGAGAAAGGGGGAGGGAGGAGTGGAAGGAGAGGGAGAGAGAGACTCTTAAGCAGGTTCCATACCCAGTGTGGAGCCTGAGGTGGGGCTTGATTTCAAGTTCCTGAGATCATGACCTGAGCTGAAATCAAGAGTTGGACGCTTAAGTGACTGGGCCACCCAGGTGCACCTCACAAAGGTATTCTGTTGATGGATTGGCTGCCAAATTGTTGTTCTGTGAGAGGACATTCTATTCCCTCATGTTGCTGATACTACTTCTTCTATCTGTATTTATAAGTAAAATTTTTATCAATGGGTATACCTCCTGTATACACGGGAGATACCCTGGGAAAAATGAGTAACTCAAAGAAGTGGCTTTAGAGTTCAGCATTAACAGGCATCTAGTTTGGAAAGTTAAAGGCGGGAGTGGGGGGGAAGTAAGTCTCTTAGGGGAGAGTAAATCATATTTATGAAAGATGAATGGCCTTTGGTAGAATACATGGGAGTTGTGATATTTTGTGACAAAGTTTGTCTGGATGTGGTGTTCACTTCTAGTCTCTTCTCCTGGGATGTGGGTCATTCCCTGTTGATGAAACTCCCAGGGAGGGGATTTATGACACTTGAGTTCCTTTTAGAGGATTTTTTTAGGTAAATATGGGTTATTTAGAGAAAGCCTCTCCCTGCATTTGCTGTTTTTCAAGTGCTTACAGCTCAAAATCATCAATATACCAAAGTAGCATATTTTGGGATGGCATATTCTGTTACCCTTAATCACCAACTTTCGTATTTACTTTTAGCCTCCTGGGTCTAAACCTATAGTAACAGTGAGATAGCAGTGACCCTAAAGTTTCCCCTAAAAACCTACTTTGATTTTTGCTATTCTCTTCTTTCAAACAGCCACTCTGGCCTCCTGGATCTCCTTGGACTTCTTTATAACCCTCAGGGGACCTTCCCAGTTGGGGACATATTGCTTTACTGTTAGAAAAGTGTTCTAGCATTGCTGTTACAGCTTTGTGAATTGTAAAGCTCTATTTAAATGTGTATTAACATCATCATTGCCATTATATACATGTTTCTGATAATTCTAATGTTACAAAGCATTATGAATTCATTTTTAAAAGGAGAACCATTAAAAGAGTATGATTATAGCCTGTAGCAATACCAATGAAATGTTGCATAATAACCCAAATTATTTTAGTTTTTAAAAATATCTCTTTTTTTTTCTCCTCAACAACTAAAATATACTATCATTGTCCTCTGGATAGTTTTTAACTATTAGGTTAAAACTGTCTAGAAAATACTCATCAACAAGAACTAAAGTCACTTTCCAACAGAATAACAATTGAAGGTTTGAAATTTTCAATCCATCTGACTAGGTGATGGCTATTACTTAAAAATTGCAACTAGTCTTTGCTCTTGAAGTCATGTTTGGATAAGCAGCTACATTGTGGGCTACTGACTTATTAACAGTGGATTCCATGCCAGCTGAGGGCTTCATAGCAGGTTAAACAGAGGGTGAAAGTACATCCAGCAGCTTTATGTCATATTCCAGGCCCCATTTATGAGAAAGGGGAAAGAATCCAAAATGGCATCTACCTCCAATATTATCAATCTCTAGTTGTGAAAACAGAGATACCAGAATGCTGTGGTGATTAATGGTAGCTGCTAATGCTTAACACCTGTGTCCTTATAATAGAGCTGAGATGCCAGTAGCCTTGATGGATTTCTCATTGCTGAGATAACAAAAGGCTTTGCTTCATTTCCACGATATAATTATAGGAATCTTTCTTTGAATTCCGTTTTACTCACAATTCTTATGCATTACTTTGAAGATCCTAAAGGGATCTGTAAGGAGTATAAAGGTAAGACTTGGGCTCCTGCCCTCAAGTTGCTTATAGCTCAACAGTGGAAATAAGTCAAGTACTACTTGCTGTAACATAAAGCACATTATGGTAAGTACCATACAAAAAGCTTAAAATGTTAAAGTGGTTTAAAGAAAAGGAAACGTGGGGCGCCTGGGTGGCTCAGTGGTTAAGCCTCTGCCTTCGGCTCAGGTCATGATCTCAGGGTCCTGGGATCGAGCCCTGCATTGGGCTCTCTGTTCGGCGGAGAGCCTGCTTCCCCCTCTCTCTGCCTGCCTCTCTGCCTGCTTGTGATCTCTCCCTCTGTCAAATAAATAAATAAAATCTTAAAAAAAAAAAGAAAAGGAAACTTAATTTTTACTGGGGAATCAGGACAGGCTGCTTAAATATTATGGTAACTGAAATAGTTGTACAAGGAAACCCCAAATATTTATATTCCTTATCGTCAGTGCCTGTTTAAACACAGATACTCTTTGGAAACTATCTTTTTGTTCATGCACACTCATTTAACCTTCTAGTTTTCTGCAATTTTCCATCAGTCAGCTGAAGAACTATAAACATTCAATGTTATTTTCTTAAATATTTGCATTTCTTGCCAAGTAAGTGAAGGATGGGAAAATGTATTTTCAAAACCTGCACCTGTGCTCCTCACCACGTTATGGATTATGTCATATTTCCTTTCCTCTGTGGAATCCTCTTGTCCTGAATACCCCTGTTCTGACACCTCTATCATGATCTAATGCTAAAAGCACTTTTCTTTTCAATTCATTAGGCAGTCATCTTCTGAAAAAGTTGCAGAAGCCTGCACTACAAACAAATAGACTTTTACTACCTGTTATCCCAAGGACTTTGGTTTTAATTGGGAAGCCATATTCTTTCCCACACAAATCTTTAATTTAGCAAATTCCTTAAAAGCTCGCTTCAAAATCTATAGCTACAGAGATACATCAATGATAATCCTTTTTTTTTTTTTACTAAAAAAACCCCACAAAACAAAACAGTGGGACTATTATGGAAAGATGACATTTAAACCGAAGGATGAGATATCCCTTCACTGAAGAAAGAATATCCTGCCTCTGTCCTCCATTTCTTCCTTATGATAATAACTAACATTTATAAATCATTTTTTCCATTCTTAAAAAATGTCCTTTACACATAAGTTTATTTTTTCTTTACAACACTGTGGGGTAGCTGATATTTTGATGCCTAACTCACAGATCTGGTAATAGAATCTGTTCTAAGTAATACCAATGACTAGTGGTAGATTTGAAACTTGAGCTCAAGGTCACCTCTAGGCTTTTTTCACTACACTAAAGATCAATTTCTGGGAGATACTTGCTATAGGTATATAAAAATATGTGAGACATGGTAGTCTTTGCCTTCAAGGCATACCCTATCTAGTCTGAAAAATAATATTTATATAAATAAAAATAACGCAATATAGTATAAGGCAAGAGCCAAGAAAAGAATGCAACTTCTTTAATGCTATGTGATCACACTATTAAAATAAATAAAAGATAAGCTTTTAAAAAACAAGTTGCTTGTTACTCAGCCATAAAAAGAATGAAATCTTGCCATTTGCAATGACATGGATGGAGCTAGGGAGTATAAGGCTAAGCGAAATAAGTCAGCCAGAGAAAGACAAGTACCACAGGATTTCACTCATATGTGGAATTTAAGAAACAAAACAGATGAATATAGGGGGAAAAAAGAGAGGCAAACCATAAAACAGACTCTTAACTGTAGAGAACAAACTGAGGGTTGTTGGAGGGGAGGGGGGTGGGGGGATGGGTTAAATGGATGATGGGTATTAAGGAGTGCACTTGTGATGAGCACTGGGTGTTGTATGTATGTGATGAATCACTAAATCCTACACCTGAAACTAATATTACAGTGCATGTTAACAAACTGGAATTTAAATAAAAATTGGGAAAAAAAATAAAGCTTCTTTTAACTAAAAAAAAAATCATCAGGATGAATGAATATCTAGTTTATATGATTTTGGACCCCTGAAGCCTGATTTTGTGACCATTGCTATCTAAGCACTTCAGGTTTTCAGGATTAAAATCAAAGCAAACCTTTTAAAAATTCAAATAAAGACTTCAGTATGGAAATTTACTATTTTTGCTTCAAAATAAAACCCAAAAGGCCTGAGAATAATGTGGGAGAAATAAATTCTAACTTTGCACACTAAGCTGCTAACTTCTTTACAATTTAAACTAATGGTCAGTAGGGGATAAAGTGATTGTGAATTACAGGCACAAAGAGTTATGATTAACCCAGAATCGATCTATAGTGGTCCTTGTAATTCATTGCCCACATAAGTCCTTAAGATGGGATGGCTTTAATATTTATGACATATGGTTCTAGGTGGTGGCCTCTCCCACTTTGAACAAATTAATAATTTAGCACCATTCATCAATTCTTCTGAATTTATCCAGCAAAATAAATCATGTTCAAGTCCATACTTTAGTGCTTAAGACTGACTTTTAAAATATATATGGCTTTGTTTACTGCTGTCTTAATTGTTGGCCTACCATATTTTACCTGCTATTATTTTGAAATTTGAATTTGTGCTCCAAGATAGTCATCACAGGATACACATTTTCATAAGGAAGATATGAATGTTTTTAAAATAAATATCAGTATTTATAAAATATTTTTAACCTAGAAAAGAAGCAGTATATCTATCTCTAAATTTTATCTTTGCCTCTCTTTTTTGACCCTATTGGAATACTAATTTTGTAAAGTTTATTAAAGCATTTTGGGAATGTGGAAAACTGAACACAGCTACCTTACCCTCCCTTGACAACTTTCTCTTGAAACAAATGGCGGCTAGGGTCTAGAATACAGAAGGCTATCAAGGCCTGGAGTTCTGGATAATTCTGTATGGGGACAAAACTGGTAAATCTCTCCTTCAGGGAGGATGAGTGCCTAAAAAACAAAACAAAACAAACATCCACAGTTGAAACTCCAATAAAGTCAATGAAGAAATTAAGTTTCGGGGAGTGTTTACTTCACAATTTGGATCTCAAATCTTCCTGCTCTCCTTCCTTAGATATTTGTCCCCATAAATACGTCTGTTTTCTTGCCTTTAAATTGGCCAGGGAGGAATCGAGTAAGTGGGCAAAGATCTCCCCTCATGGAGCCTGGACAGACTAGAAGACTGGGAGAGCCCTAGCTTCTTCCAGGTTCCTCAGAGGGGAGATGTGTGAATCACTTTTTTCTGTACAACTAGCCCACAAGGACAGAGGACATTTCAACTTCTATAGCAAGACTGACAATCCCTAGGATAATCCAACAATCAGACTTGAGTCCCCATGAATTGACAAAGAAAAATGACAACCCACAGAGTAAGTGCCACACATAGAGAGGGAAAGATGAATTAGAATAAGTAGAACATATTCTGGGAAAATATCTTAGTAAGATTCTAATTAAAAAAATAAACAGATGGGCACCTGGGTGGCTCAGTGGGTTAAAGCCTCTGCCTTTGGCTCAGGTCATGATCTCAGGGTCCTGGAATCTAGGCCCACATCGGGCTTCCTGCTTAGCGGGGAGCCTGCTTCCTCCTCTCTCTCTGCCTGCCTCTCTGCCTACTTGTAATCTCTCTTTCGCTCTGTGTCAAATAAATAAATAAAAATCTTTTAAAAAAATAAACAGAGTATTTAAGCAGATTCAGTTGTGAACCTAAAGATCTATGTGGTTACCAACTGACACACCTACCTCAATTTCTCAACCAAAAAATTGAACAGATGAATTGAAGGAGAAAGTACTCATATGTCCCACAGTCTCAAATGGAAAGACTAGGATGACAACTGTCCCAGTTGGGCTGGGAGGCCCCAGTTGTAGCACTGGAAGCTCTACATTAAGGGGAACTTCCTGGGAGGAAAAAGTCCAGGTGTTTGGTAATGGGTACGGAAGGTTGTTGTTGGTGGGGTATAAAATCCATACCACAGCTTGAAAGATAGGGGCTGAGGGTGACAATTTTTGTAGTAGGTGGATATGGCGTGGCTTATCTGCCTTCTGTAGTTGCCATCAATATTTATCCCCCTGACCATGCATGTTGGCAATTATGACTTGCTGTTCACGATAATCAATCATCCATTGTTGTATCATTGCAAGTGCTGAGATGTAAGTGCGCAACTTAAGTGCACTGTAATCATGATTGTTAATAGCCCTTTGCCTGTGGATTGATTGTTGACTTGGCATCAAGATGATGCTAATTTAATTTTTAGCATTGTGAATACTGAGATCATTTTTTCTAAGAGTTCAGATGATGAAAATGAGAATGATTATAATACTAATTCCAGCATGATCCAAACATCTATGAAAAAGACAGCTAAATGACTGTGCTTTTTATTACAGATGGAAGGACACAAATA
The DNA here is from genome assembly GCA_002007465.1 of Ailurus styani. Taxonomy (NCBI): domain Eukaryota; kingdom Metazoa; phylum Chordata; class Mammalia; order Carnivora; family Ailuridae; genus Ailurus; species Ailurus styani. The sequence goes on from LNAC01000152.1 coordinate 3,319,702, forward strand.
ACTAGATTAGTGAGGTGAATAACCAAAATAGCATACTGCGTCATATGGAGAAAAGAATTTGGAATGGAGTATGATGGAAAAGGAAATGACAAAGCACATAACAGAGACTGAATTTTACAAGTTGGGTCTGAAACAGGTAATAGTTTTTTTTTTTAATTTTTATTTTATTTTATTTTAAAAGATTTTATTTATTTATTTGACACAGAGAGAGAGATCACAAGGAGGCAGAGAGGCAGGCAGAGATAGAGGGGGGGAAGCAGGCTCCCCGCTGAGCAGGGAGCCCGTTGCGGGCCTCGATCCCAGGACGCTGAGATCATGACCTGAGCCGAAAGCAGAGGCATTAACCCACTGAGCCACCCAGGCGCCCAGAAACAGGTAATAGTTTTAAATCGACCAAAAGTTTTTACATCTTCCAAAAGGCACCAATGCTTAGTTGAAGGTAGCAGTGACTAAATTAATTTGGGCATAACACAATGGACAAACACATATTATCATATTGTTCCCCTCATAGCTCTCTGAAATGAAGTAAAGATAGATTCCCTGATTCTGAGGTTTCTTTTTAAAAATTATTCTCTTATTAATTTATTTACTTGTTTATTTATTTATTATTATGTGCAATTAGCCAGCATATAGTACATCATTAGTTTTCGATGTAGTGTTCAATGATTCATCAGTTGCGTATAACACCCAGTGCTCATCACCACACGTACTCTCCTTAATACCCATCACCCAGTTACCCCATCCCCCCACTCCCTCCCTTCTGTAACCCTCAAGTTGGTTCCCGGAGTCCAGAGCCTCTCATGGTTTGTCTCCCTCTCTTATACCTTCCCATTCAGTTTTCCCTCCCTTCCCCTATGGGTCCTTTTTGCTATTCTTTATGCTCCACATAGGAATAAAATCATATGATAACTGTCTTTCTCTGCTTGACTTATTTCATTCAACATCATCCCCTCCAGTTCCATCCATGTTGATGCAAATGGTGAGTGTTCGTCCTTTCTGATGGTTGAGTAATACTCCATTGTGTATATGAACCACATCTCCTTTATCCATTCATCTGTTGAAGAGCATCTTGGTTCCTTCCACAGTCTGGCTACTGTGGACATAGCTGCTATGAACTTTGGGGTACATGTGGTGCTTCTTTTCACTATATCTGTATCTTAGGAGTAAATATCTAGTAGTGCAATTGCTGGGTCATAGGGCAGTTCTATTTTTTATGTCTTGAGGAACTTCCACACTGTTTTCTTTTTCTTTTTCTTTTTTTTTCCACACTGTTTTCCAGGGTGGCTGTACCAGCTTGCATTCCCACCAACAGTGTAAGAGGGTTCCCTTTTCTCCTCCACATCCTCGCCAACACTTGTTGTTTCCTGCTTTGTTAATTTTTGCCATTCTAACTGGTGTAAGGTGGTATCTCATTGTGGTTTTGACTCTAAGGTTTCAAGTAAGATGTGATGTGGTAAACGAAAGGATGAAATTTTGTTAACCGATGAGTTGACCTTTTACAGCGTACAACTGATTCTTTCAGAATTTACCTGAATGATCATGTTTTCTATAGTAAATTTAGGCATCCCATAATGATAATGACAAAAAATGATTACCCTAGGTCTTAGATATTTTGATTTAAAAAATGTAATGACATGAGAGACTCTTAACTATGGGAAAGAAACTGAGGGTTTCTGGAGGAGAGATGGGTGGGGGTAACTGGATGATGGGCGTTAAGTGATGAGAACTCAGTGTTACATGCAACTGAGGAACTAGTGAACTCATCTGAAACTAATGATGTACTATATGTTCGCTAATTGAATTCAAATAGAGTGTCAAATCATCTTCTTAATTTCTATGAAGATTTTAATAAAACTGCATAAAGAATAAAACAAAAGTTGATCGATAATTTGTCTAAATACAGACTTTAAATTATCTATCTGCATATTCTGCAGATGTTGCAACTGTAAATTTTGTCAAATTTTATTCAGTAGATAAACTTCTTATCAAAGAAAATTAAAAGATCTTATTTGAAAAATATTCTGTACACCTTGTATATAACACTACAGAAAGGGGTGTGATTTGCTCACCCGGGATAGTGAAGTTTTCTTTATTTAAAATTTCGATCACTTTTCAGTTTTGTCAAAATGTGAGAAGCACTTATGAGAGTTTACTTAATAGAAATGGAAGGAGATGGTCCTCTTAGACATATGTCTACAAGATGGCTATTAATTTTTCAAATATTGAATTGCTATAAAATTACATTTTCAAAATGTGAAACAAGAAGAATGTTCTTCTCTAATTTGGAAATATACTGAAGATAACAATGAAGCGAAAGATTACAGTAAAACAGAAATTTATATATTTGTTCCAAAACTGATTTTTTTTAAAGAAACCATAGAGCGCTTGGAAAAAGATGAACTGACTGTATCTGAGTTGATCCATTTTATGTGTAGATTATGACAAAAACTCACAGGGAAAAAATGACACTTTTTTTTTGAAATGAGACTACTTCAGAATAATTATAATAAAGAGAAAGTCACCAGGAAACAGAAAAGGCACCCAAGTTAGAGAGGATTTTCTCAATCTCCTTATTAAAACTGTAACTTCTGGAATTCAGCATTGATTTCACACATTCAAATTACCTCTGTGCTTTAAAATCATTTTGCTAAGAAACAGGACTTTAACTTAGGATGACATCCCATGTGCTTCAGAGTGTTTAAAAATGTTGGACATCTCAGACATATTTAGTCTATATGATAGATTTATAGATGCAAAGGTTATGATTGACAAAAATCTGGTCTTTTCAAAGCAGCTTATAGAATCAAAGTGTATGAGAAGCTAGAACCTAATTCCTACAAGTCAACACAACTGCTATTGCCAATAAGTAAGTTTGTAAGTATTTTGTGCTCAAACATTGTTGTTAAAAGCATATTTAGCTTGATGTCATCACATTGGAATGACACCAGAATCAGTGTAATATGGGCAGAGTTGCAAGTCAAAGTGAATTTTATGTTTAATTATATTTAGTTTCACCACTATATAAAAGAAGGATGTCCTGAAGGTTGCAGGCAATTTAGAGAAGTATTATTGGAAAGGGAGACAGAAAGAGTAAAATTATATGGTATTATGAAATGGAAAGAAATATGTTGTTATTAAATATATAAACGTTATTATTAAATATGCTTAATGTTTAATTATATGTTTAACTTTACTTATGTTTAATTAGTAGTTTTGTATTTCTTTCCCTTTTAAAATATCTTACTCTTATGCATCTTAAATATAGCCTAATATTTAATACAGAATTTATTTATTTATTTTTAAAAGATTTTATTTATTCATTTGACAGAGAGAGAGAGAGAGATTACAAGTAGGCAGAGAGGCAGGCAGAGAGAGGAGAGAGGAGGAAGCAGGCTCCCCGCTGAGCAGAGAGCCCGATGTGGGCCTCGATCCCAGGATCCTGGGATCATGACCTGAGCCGAAGGCAGTGGCTTTAACCCACTGAGCCACCGAGGCGCCCTTTAATACAGAATTTAAAGGGTGAAAATAACTGCTTTGCCAGAGGACAAAAAGATACCTTATTAAAATATTGTTGTATTTTATTAAACATATTATTTAATTAATAACACTATAGCAGTATATAAATATTTGTATATAAAATATAGTATGTAATACAGTTATTACTATTTGACAGTTAACTAGTCCTATTGTTTTGTTTAAACAATAGCATTTTTAATAAGAAATGAATAATACATAATTCCGAATAAAGGTCTAGTTTCATGTTTTTATGTTAAAGTAATAATACATATATATAATTATCTACTACGTACATCTTAATATAGGTTTTTGGTATAGTGTAGCTGTGTTCTGGGTTGTCTCTCTAAAAAGTTGTTCACTTAGTAAATGTTGTTGGCATAATTAGCTCTCTGTGAGAAAATAAAATCAAACCTTTTTCTAACTCCTCCCAAAATAATTTCCAGTTGAAGTAAATAGTTCAAAATAAAATAGTAATAGCCCTGTAAGAAAAACTAGGGGAGCATGTAAGGAAAGACTTTTTAACCAACATATGAGATCCAGAAAGTATATATGTAAAGCAGATATTTTTTACACAAAACACTTTAATGTACCTTTGTATGGCAAGAGATACATGTACAAAGTAAGACCAATAGACTTACAAAAAAAAAAGTTGAAACACAGGGGACAAAGAGTTAATATTTGTAAATATACAGTCGTTTCTCTAATTAAGCATCCTCTATTAGGATAGAGGATGCAAAAGAAAAATAGATAAAGCATCTGAAGAAGAAATTCTAAATAGAACAAATAGACATGGCCAACAAGCATATGCAAAATACCCAAACTCATTAGTGATTAAGAGAATACAAAATAAAATAACAGTAGGTTACTACTTTATATCTATTGGTCTGACAACATTTAACATATACTGCTGGTGGAGATACATTGAAAAGTATATTCTTACGCATTACTATTGGAAATGAGAAAGTGTCATGACCTTTTTCAAAAGTAATGTCTGTTCAAATTAATAAATATAGATGACTTTGGCTCAGGAATTCCATTCCCAGGAATGTAGCCAAGAGAAATAAAAATTTTAGATTAACATATAGGGATTCTTGGTATGTCATTTTTATTGTGACACCAAATTAAAAAAAAAAAGTGATGATGTTCATTAATCATAGAATGATGATGCATTCCTGCCTTGAAACGTTATGGAAACATTAAGAGGAATCTATTAGAGCAATACAAGGTATCATGGAATGATTTCTCTATTTTTTAAAGATTTACTTATTTATTTATTTAGAGAACTACTCAGCCTCTCAGCCTTAGTCTGAGCATGTAAATTGAAACCGAATAAGAAGTCCTGCTCCAAAGTTGAGTTTTCATTGAACTAATAACATACAAAGTGCTTAGAGAAGGGTGTGGCATGTGGTAAATTGCATAGAGAGAGCAAGAGCGAGCAGGGGGAGGGGCAGAGGCAGAGGGAGAGAGTCTCAACCAGACTGTGCTGAGCACGATCCTGAGATCATGACCTGAGCCAAAAATCAAGAGTCAGTGGCCCAACTGACTGAGCCACCCAGGTGCCCCCATGGAAGGATGCATATGATGAACTTGCAGAATGAAAAAGAGCAAGGTGCAGAAATTATTTATAATGCAATCTCATTTTAAAAATCAACAATGACCCCCAAATTATAAAACTATGTGAGACAATGTATATACATATTATATTAATAGAAGTGTTTAGAGAAAAACATGGAAGAATACAATATATACTGTTGCTTATCTGTCAAGGGTAGAAAAATATGGGTGGAGGTACAGGAGGAGAGAAGAAGGGAGAAAGTCAAGCTGAAAAGTAAAAGGAAACCTAATGTTCTAAAAATGACGTGTAGTCACATTTATACTTTTATGAAAATTACATACATGTGCAAATATGTAAAGTTATTTTTAAGTTAGGTTTATTGAGATCTCATTTACATATAGTCAAGTTTACCATCCTTAGGTATCCAATAAAAAATATTGAATAATAAAACTTGAATATTTTTGTTTTATGTTTAGAATTTTTAAATGGCATCATTAACATATATGGTAAAATAATAGCTTTTGAAACCTATGATGATTTATAAATTTATAAGTATGAGGGTACTCATAAATACATATTCTGGTCATTCTGCTTTAATAATGGATTTCTTTCTATTCATGCTGGGGGAGCCACTGACATACACTTAACTTTAAACAATACTTTGATAAAAGATCAGAACTATATGTTAATACAAAATGATAATGGCAGAGGTTTGGAAGAAATCCAATATGCATTTGCTAGAATTTCTAGGTCTTGCCAAATATCTGTCTACACTTTCCTTCCCAAACCATGCTCTCAACTGGTATGCATGTACATATTCTGAAAGTATATTAGGTAGACAATTTACTTCCAAAACAATATTGTAAAACAAAATAAATCCTAAAATGGGCATCCCAACTTTCATAAGAAGTCAACTTTATCTCCAATTGGGTTCATTTTTTGTGCTTTTGCTCTGATTTTTGAGGGTTATAGTTTCTTAAATGTCTTATATGCTTTCTTGCCCTTGGTTCTTTCATACTCATTTTCTTTTGCTGGGAATGTTTTCCTATCCATTTTTTTCTTTCAGTCTTACTTTGTCCTAACTGCTTTAACTTGTACTAATCCTTCCAGAGTTGGGATCGATTTAGATGTCACTTATTCCTGGAAGTTTTCCTTGACTTCCAGGCGTAGGTTAGTGTCTCTCCTATATAACCTCATTACACCTTGTATGTATTCCAGTAATAGCACTGTAGCACACTGGTTGTACTGGCCTCTTCATTTTGCTCAAGACCATGTAACTGGAAACTCCTGGCAGGCTGGGACTGCATCCTCGCCCAAGTCCCATTGCCGCCCTATGCCTAGCCTAGGGTTCAATATTATCGGAAGCAAGCACCTGATATATATTTCTTATTTATGTAGAATTGCTTCATTTCCTTTCTTTCAGCCACTAAGACCACCATACCTTGAACTTCTTACTCATTCAACAATTGCCATATTCCAATTCTCCAACATTGATGAGGAAGACCAAATAAGGACAGAAAGTTGTCACAGCTCAAAATTTCTGCCATACACAAAGAGATCATAGTGTTCTCTCAAGATAAATGTGTATAAGTAAGGTAACATTATTACTTTACACCATCTTCTGTGAAATGAATACCTCCAGGCTCATACAGTATATCAAGTATAGGTATGACTCAGACATCACTGTTCGACAGAATGTTTTGAAATATTGGCAGTGTTCTACATCTCTATTGTCCTATATGGTAGCCCCACTAGCCACATATGGCCATTGAGCACTTGAATTGTGTCTAGTGTGACTGAAAAACTGAATTTTATATTTTATTTAATTTTAATTCACTTCCATATAAATAACCATATGGCTAGTCATATGGCTAGTGGCTATAATAATGACACCAGTAATTAGAAGGTATTTGCTTCTGTGAAGGAGTATGACTTTGCATTCTTCTAGAATCACTAGAGAAACAGCCATATTTGGCACATAACCATAGGTGGCCTCAGATTTCTACTTAACTCTTTCATATGTATATATTATGATTCCTAATTACATCAAAAGCACCTTGAGGGCAGATAATTTTTTTCCTAGACTCACTGTACAGACAATACTTAACTGAATTAGTTGCTTCAAGAAGGAACATTTATATGAGAGTTAAGGAAAAAATTTAGCACTTGGCTATTGCTTAATACTAAAAAGTCCTGTGTAATGTCACCATCCTCCCTAAAAACAAAATGGGAAGATTTTCTTATAAAATGAAGTGGAAAATGAGTAAACTAACTCTTAGATTAAGACTTGGTGCTAGTGATATCACTCACTGCTCATTGCAGATTTTAAATTACTAAATTCAGCATTTTCACATTATTACTTTGTCATGTTGTGGAAACATGATGACATTTCAAGATGATGGTAGTTCACAGTCTATTACACATTACGGAAGAGCATTAAAGAGGAATTTATATGGTGATCAGTTGTCACAATTCAGTATCACACCAACTTCTTGGGCCAGCAGTGAGAAAAATAAAGCTGAAATATAACAGGCTTGTTCATAATAATTTGGTTACCCAAAAAAGAATAGAGTTTTTTTCTTTTTCCAGAGAAGCTGGAGAGTTAGTTTTTGCACCAATTTGGGTCAAATTCTATAAAGTAGTTTGATGAAAAATTATCATCATAAAGATTTACAGACAGGCAAATAAAGGAAGAGCACAAATTTTGGTCAGAAATGAAACAGAATCCCAGCAAGCATTTTATAAGAAATACTTTTGAAGTTTCACTGAAGCCTCAAAAATACAGCCAAAACTCATGTTTTGGTTGGTTTAATCTTGTACAGATTCTATTACTGCTCTTTCTTGTAGATGAACTTTTGGAAACTACCAGCATGTAAAAACAGTTCAGCACTGGGATTGGTGCTACAGGGATGCCTTAGCTAAAAATGGTCCTCAGTTTTTGAAGCAGTTCCTAATTTATGAAAAGGGTAAAGAATGAAGAAAGGAAATAAGCTTAAGGAATAGGAATGAGAAAAAAGGCATGAAAATGGGACATGTTTTAGGACACCCGCATTTCTATGGTATGATAGTATGATAGTAGTACGATAGTATCATGATTGAGTATGATGTGTGTGTGGGGGGGTTCTGAGTCAGGAACTTCCTAGAGTAGGTATATTCCCTGTTTTTAATTCTTATAATCTGGCTATGTTAGATTTAATCCAAATCATTTAATCCAATCCAAACCATAATCATGCTATATTTAACCCAAATCCAATCCGAATGCCGTAGTACAACCACCTGTAACATTTTTACTGACATAAAATTTACATATCATGAAAAGCACAAATCTTAAATAGCTAATTCAGTAAGCTTTGATTAAAAGTACACTTGTGAATCCACCATCCCGATTAAGATACAGAACATTTCCATCACCCTAGGAATTTTCCTTGCCCTCTTTAAATAAAAAATTTTTTAAAGATTTATTTATTTATTTGAGAGAGAGAGAGAGAGAGATTGAGAGAGAGAGAGAGAGAGAGAGAGAGAATGCACATGAATGGGGGGGAGGGACAGGGGGAGAGGGAGAGAGAGAGAGAAAGAATCCTCAAGCAGACTTCCTGCTGAGTGCCAAGCCCGACATGGGGCTCCATCCTGGGACCCTGAGATCATGACCTGAGCTGAAATCAAGAGCCAGCCAGTGAATCCACTGAGTCTCCCAGGTGCCCCATCCTTGCCTCTTCCAGTCAAACTTCACCACTGTTTGGATTTCTATCATCATAATAAATTAGTTTTGCCAGTTCTTGAAATTCATACAAATAAGACCAAAGAGTTGCACTCTTCTGTCTCTGGTTTCTTTTCAACAATACAATGTTTTTGAGATATATCCATATTGGTTTGTGATCAATAGTTCTTTCATTGATTATTTCTTGTAATACTGTGGCCTGAATAGATCATAATTTGTTTTCCCATTCCCCCGTTGTTGGATATTTGGATTGCTTCCTGCTTGGAGCTATTACAAATAAAGCTGCTGTATACATGATTGCATGTCTTTTATGGATGACAGTTTTCATCTCTCCTGGGTAAATACCTAGGATTGGAACTGCTGGGTGATGGGCTAGGTGTTGTGTTTAGTTTAGTAAAGACTTGCCAAATAGATTTTCAAAGTGGTCTCTACACAATTTACACCCCAATATCTATTTGCCAGTACTCTTGCCAGTATTTGGTGGTGTTAGTCTTTTTAATTGTAGCTATCTTAGTGGATGTGAGATGTAAATCACTGTGGTTTTCATTTACATTTTCCTGAAGACTAACAATGTTAATTAAGCATATTTTCATGTATTTATTGGAAATATGTATATCTTCTTTTGTGAAGTGACTGTTCCAGTCTTTTGCTCATCTTTATTTTGTTGTCTTTTTACTATTGATTTTAGGAGGTTTTCATATGTTGAGATACACGGTCAGATATATCTGTATGGTTTGCCTTTTCCTTTTCTTAATATTGTCTTTGACAAGTCGAAATATTTTTTATCTTGATCTATCAAAATAAAATCCACCATAACAACCTTGTTCTTTGTTTAAGGAAATTGTATTTTATCCTGAGACATAGTTTTAATCCTTCAAGGTTTCTCTCAGATTTTAATGTAACACCAGATGCGTTTGCCCAGTCCTTCTAATTTGAGAGGGCATAAAGTCCAAACTTTGTCTACTCTGTGGTGCATGGCAGCTATTTTATGATGAGGTTTTCTGGCCTTCTAGCTCTGGCTTTCTATACTTCTTGGTTTCTCCCCCGTGCATAAGCAGTTCAGGGTCAACCAAGTATTTGAGGGCAGTTTGTTTTGTATGGAGATTTTGTCATTCTTCCTTCTGTGGCTTTCTTCTCTCTGGGATTTCTTCTTAATTTTCAGATATTTTGGCTGCCCTGAACTCCATTTTATGACACTGCAAGCCTATAAAACTGAAACTTTCTTCTTGAGTTTTAGCTGCCTTGGAAGTGTGCTCAGGGAGAAAGCCATATACATGTGAATCTCTTCTTGTTCAGTCGCCTTCTTTCAAAGGTCATATCCTTTACAGTTTCTGCTGGCTTTTGTGAGAGGGTTAGTCTGATACAAGATACTCGGCCAATGCTGGAATTGGAGTATAACTTTCTTTTTTATGTCTATAATCACATTGTTTCCCAGCAGATCGATGGAAGCAAATGGAAGCCATGGTTTTAGGATTATTTTATCACAATCTTAAGTGATGCATTTGGAAGTGAAATTTACTTAGGAGAAAATTACATGGGGTTTCAGTGATGATAAAATTAGTTTCATGAGACTTATGTAATCATCTAAAAGCTTTTTTCACTTAAAGAAATGCCTGCAATTTACTTGTAATCTATTTACCTGAAGTACACCTGAAGTAACTGGTCTAACTCTATATTTTAGGTGAAACACTTTTAGCTCTCCTTATGCATACAAGTGCCCATTAGTGACACAACTTTCAATTTTTTTTCTTTTTCCGATCTACTTCTGTTGAGTTGTCTTGTGGAATAGATGCTGAACTCTTAACAGAATGATGCAGGCAATTCACATTCAATCCAATCCAATAACATTTGCTGAACATGGACTCTGTAACAATAGTCTATAAGGTGGTAGGTCAGAAGTGAAAAAAAATAGTATCATGGAAATCCTGGAATTAAATTGGGAATAAGATTTTGTAGCAATGTTTAACCCAGTATGATTTTTATAATCAAAATTATATATGTAGTCATTGAGAAATGAAAATGATCAGGAAGGGTTAGAGTTATTTAGTGACAGATTAGAGTGAGTCTTGCTCTATACCTTGAGGGAATATAAATAAAAAAAGACAAATATAATATATACTCATTGTGAAGCTACATTGCATCCAGTTTTTGCTGCATCTCTTCTCTAAACACACATGTGCATGCAAACACATAAGTCTGCATTATTTTGTCTGAATAAGACATAAACGAAAACTAGGAAAGTATTAGAGATGATAAAGAAAATGGAAGTTAGATTTAGCTTGTATCTAGATGTCCATAATATTACCCTGCCTTCAAGGAGAATGCATGGTAGCAGAAACAGCAAAAATGTTTAAAGTCCATATTAAAATACAAATGTAAACAATAATTATAATTATGCCCATACAAGAAAAAATGCTTAGGATTAGGTTAGATCTTTGAGAATAAGCAAGAGTAATTGGGAGAAATTTGGTTGAAAAGAAGCAACAGAGCAGCAACTTTAAAGGGAGAAAGGCTATTATTTATTGTTTTCTCAATGAGAAACTAATTATAAACCTCTAGAGATTGCAATTTAAGAACAATATCCCTCTGTGCTTAGCAGAGCAAAATAAACATTAAAAAGGTTGAATTAGGGAGGAAGGATGAAAAACAATGAGTGTATGAGGGAAAGAGAGAGTTATAGAAGGAGAGGTGGCAGCCGGTAGGAATTAAATAATTTAATAAAGTTGTGGAATAATTTATGTGGAGTGGAAGCTATAACAATAAGTAATATTGTTTGGTATCTAAGAAAATAGAGTCTAGAATCAGACCACTCGGCAGGAAATGTGAAAACTGATATCTCTCTCATTGGACTCTGGTAACTTTGATGAGTTTCAGTTTTAACAGAGTTGATGATAACCCCTAACTCAGACAGTGGTCAGGCAGGTCATACAAGAGAATGTATATAGCACATAATAACCCATTGTCTCTTCACAGTTAACCATCCATGCTTTTTAGTCTTTCCTATCGGTACTAATAAGGAATAGGCTTCAGTCCATTAGTCTGGGCTAACTACTAGAAAGCTTCCAATGAAACAGTTTATTTTTGATCCAGGGTTGTCTCTCTTTGAAGGGAAAGTAGCAAAAAAAATATTGCAATGCGGGAGATGGAAACTTAGATTCAAAACACAGAATATAACAAGGACTATCTGACTAAATATGGTTGTAAAAAATAAGTACCTGTGCAAGAACTTTCACTGAAGCAGAAAGACATATTTAGATTCAAAACAGTGGAAGAAGTGGCGGAACCTACAAGCTAAGAAATTTGGAAGCCAAAGAAGAATAGACAATGAAGAGTGTCCTGGGATTGCTGGGTTGTGTGATAGATTTGCTAGAGTGACTGCTTTCATAAGGATGATGAACAATGAATATGGCTGTGAGGGAATTACAGGAAGTTCCTTTGTAGGAAAAAGAGATCACAAGTGAGCAAGTGAGCATTAAAATTCATTCTATAGGTGAGTCAGGCAAAACGATCTTATACTTAAGCTTAAAATATATTGACTCCTAATGCTTCCTCGGAGAAGCTAGTGATTTTCTTGCATCCTGTTTCCCTATCAAGATTAGGAAACATTCATCATGATGTTTTAGAGCTGTAGATTTTCAAGGTGGAAACACACAGAAACCACAAATAGAAATATGTTTACTTCAAGTGACAGCTGATCAGAAATACATAAATTAGTTCCTATTACATCAGCAACGGTTCAATAAAGTGGATTACTATTTCATTTGTTAAAAAAAACAGTTGACTTTGGGAGGCCTTATATGCCTATTCTTCTTTGTTGTTTAATTAAATGAAGCTGAGAAACCCATGTTTACCTAAACAAGATGAACATATCTCTTTGAGACATATTTTCACTTTAGATTACTACTGTAAAAATGTGATTATTTCTGTATAAGAATACATCTGTTCACTGACTATGGATAATCTTTTATAATTTTCTGCATGGCCGTGAGCAATATATTTCTTATCAAATTATATAAACAGTGAAACAAAATGCCAAATATCAAACCAAGCACATTAAATACTGAGACAGATATATTTCTAATTAAATATACTAGCAATAAACCAGATCAATATTCAATTAATTATGTTGTATTGTACAACAGCTTCATAAATGTCCATGTGATATATTAAATCTGATCTATCTGAGACTAATATCCAATAATGAGACAAATCACTTTTTTTTCACCAGTAATACCTAACTGACATGTCAAATTGAATACTTATTAAACAAAAGATTGAGTACCACTTAACACTATAAAAACAAAACAGGTGCAATTTTTATTTCCATCCAGAAAAATGTCTTCGAATGCTAACTTGGGCCTTGTATTTTTTTTTTTTTAAGATTTTATTTATTTGACAGAGAGAGAGTTGGAGAGATTACCAAGTAGGCAGAGAGGCAGGCAGGGAGAGAGGAGGAAGCAGGCTCCCTGCTGAGCAGAGAGCCCAATGGGGGACTCGATCCCAGGACCCTGAGATCATGACCTGAGCTGAAGGCACAGGCTTTAACCTACTGAACCACCCAGGTGCCCCTAACTTGGTCCTTGTTAAGTACCCTTTATTTTTTAGGAGATCCAAACTGGGATAAGAGGAATGTTAGTAGTGTCCTAAACTTCCTTAGTATCCTAAGGAGAATTTACAATACATTGAACATATTCTTTTAAAATATTTCTAGAAATTACATTTATCATACCTCAGAATGTCTCAGTACTGACCTAGATAATGAACACAAAGGAAAAGTAATTAGCGGGAAGGGTGTAGGTTTTGGAGATAGATCTCATTTCAAACTCAGTGCTGCCACACAGACGTTGAATGAACATGAATAGTTTCTTTAACTACCTGGGACTTTAGTCTTTTCATTTGTAAAATGAGTATCATTATACCCTTGTAGATATTGAACAATAGATATAAGGCAAGGAAAACAAATAGCTAGTACAGTATCTGCCACATCACAGGTAATCACAGGTAAGGTAGAAGTATTTGATATTAACATCACTCTGAATAGCAAATGATGATCTGCACAATTTATCTGCACTGTATATGGTCTTAACATGCAAATATAGGTGATATAATAAAAAGGAATCTTAGAGTATTAGGAGAATATTTTATGGCGATATTAATTACCAGAAAAAATGGAGCAAGTTAGCTGTGCAAACTTCAGGGCAGTGAAAGGCATATCAGCAAAAAGAAGTCAAGATTAAGTCACTGTAAGAGTTCTCAAGAGAATAACAAAGTAGAGGAATAATAGTAATACAGACATTCGTGTTTAGTTCTTACTGTATCCCAGTCACTGGAATCCTCGTTTTATAAATATTGGAACTGAGTGAAGCTTAGAGCCAGTCAATATTTTCCCCCAAATCATGCTGCAAGTAAATGTCATGCTGGGATTTGTTTCTAAGTCACAGACACCTGAAGTTGTTCCAGTTGTGAAAACATTATGTGATGAGTAAAAAGAAGGCAAAAAAAATTATATGCATTCATGAAAAGTTCAACATTTGACTACATCTCAAGGTACCCACAACAGGGTGTTATAAGAGAGACCATAACCAACTGCTATAGGACCATGTGGATCATTGATACAGAAGAATGGTTGGGTATGTATCAGAATGAGAGCATTAGCTGATGGCAACAGAAAAAAAATGGACAATTACTTTGAAGTTTGGTGTATTTTCTGGTTGCCTTCCTCCTTGAATAGTTACGGTAAAGCAGAATGATACGAAGAATAGTTGCCTGTCATTTAGAAGGCACACAGGTGATCAGCTAGGTTGGCTGTCAGCATTGGCTGACAGGTTAACCATAGCTCTGTGCCCTTATCTTTTGTACTCCTATATGATACCATGAGAATTAAAGGCAAGGCAAACATTTTAAACATAATGAACATGTACAAAGAACTTGTCATTACAAAGGCAAACGAGATTCCAATTTGCCTGTGTACATTTTATTTTGTTTTGTAAATGCTTTTTAGTCTACTTTCTAAAAACAACATCTCTCTCTTCCTAACCCACTTCTTCCCCTACCCTATCTTCTCTTCTCCTACAAGAGGCAGTAGTTTCTATTTGGAGAAATCACCTCTTAACCATTTACCACATAACATATCAGTATAACTCTATTGCAGAGTTCATGGTGATTTTTTTTTATTTGTTCATAGTTTTCATGAAGGGTAGTTTCATAGAGATATTTTTATTTCCAATTTAAACAAATACTGAATTGTTTCACAGACTAAACATAACATAATAGCAAAAGTTAAATTAGGATTATAATTTCCAGATTTTAGGATCTTCTCTGGCTTTATTTAGTCTTTTATAAAGAATGATTATCCAATAGCCACTTTTACTGATGTGCAAAATGTTCCTTAATACCATTCCAATTGAGGAGTCTATATTCACCTCACTGCAATTTCTCTCTCTCTCTCTTTTGGAAACCTTACCTTGGGTGATTAAATGCATTCACCTGCAATTTCCTCATTACTTTCAACATTAAATTTTAGCAGGGCATAAAAAAAGAGGGAAAAAAGGATTATAATGTAATATGATAAATTCCTTTTGCCAATGGAATAAAATATCTAAATAGAAAGCTAAACCTAGCAGACAGTATAAAAAGACAAAGAGTTGGAAAGTATGAGAGAAAATGTAAGAAACATTGATGATAGTAAAAATTCTAAAATCCCAGTAACACTAACATAAGGCTATGAATAGATTTCAAGGAGTCCTTGGAACGAAAAGAAATTATATTTTTTTCTGATAAACTCTAACTGAAATGTAATATTTTCTTCAATTAGGAATGTAGAGAAAAAAAAATCACAGCAGTATTGGCAGAACATATGACTTTACTACCAGTTGAAATTACAGATATTTTTCACATGACAGTATACATTGTTGCAAGTATCTCAAAATATAATTTCTGCTTATCACTACTTCAGAATTCAGATATCTACTAAATCTGTTGCTAGATAATTTTATGGATGCATTCATAAAGAATGATGTTATATATCATACTTTATACTATTTTGATAACTGAATTTTAATATAATCTTCTTCCTTTGTAATCTTAGGTATGTAATTTCACATAATTTTAAGTGTAGTTCCATCAGCTTTACCAAATCTTCAGAGCAGACTGTGGCACAGAGATTGCTCTATAGGCGTTCCAGAGGGAGAGATCAGAGTCAATAAAAAGAAATAATAGAAGGAAATGTCTCAGAGCAGAGGAGATACAAATCTTTAGGTCAAATAAATACATAGTCTAACCAAAGTGTGAAAAGTGATTAGCTCTCTTAGACGGAGAAGAATTATCCTTCTATGTAGAAGAAGGATAATTTACTCTAATTACTTTTTCTTTATTTAAAAAATTAAAAGCCTGAGTGTATTCTTGTATAATTATAAAAAGAAAAAGGTACATATGTATAAAGTTAAGAAAAGAGAAGAAAGAATGAAAAAGAAATACCAAATATCTTGGTATTGCTCAGCAGTTGGTGTTCTAGATCATCAAAGAGCCTCATGCACTGGTTCCATGAATATTAATTTAGCAACAGATTCAGTAGAACAGAAGGCTTCACAGCCAGGCCTTTCTAGGATTGAACACTGGCTCAACACAAACTGGACTTACTGGTCTTGGGCAA
Source organism: Ailurus styani (assembly GCA_002007465.1). Lineage (NCBI taxonomy): Eukaryota > Metazoa > Chordata > Mammalia > Carnivora > Ailuridae > Ailurus > Ailurus styani. The sequence continues at coordinate 3,336,142 of LNAC01000152.1, forward strand.
GTCATCTGAGCTTTCTGAACATCAGTTTTACCATTTATAAAATTAGAGTAATATCCATCTTACGAAATTAATGTCAGATGAGTGCTAATGCAAAGATATGAATGTCCTATGTCTAGAATAGTATTTGAGACATAATAAAAACAAAAATGCAATCAATCATTGTTATTATTGATCTAAGGTTGAAAGTTAGGGCAAACCATTAAAGGATTTCAGTTTTTTTTTTTTTAAAGATTTTATTTATTTATTTGTCAGAGAGAGAGAGAGAGCACAAGCAGGCAGAGTGACAGGCAGAGGCAGAGGGAGAAGCAGGCTCTCTGCCGAGCAAGGAGCCCGATGTGGGACTTGATCCCAGGACCCTGGGATCATGACCAGAGCTGAAGGCAGCTGCTTAACTAACTGAGCCACCCAGGCGTCCCAAAAGATTTCAGTTTTATGAAACTATATGACAATGGAAACTGGAGTTTAGGCATGGAGCTATTACAATGTAGATGAACAGAAGAAATGCAGATAAGCAGAATGGAATGAGAAATGTTTAGAAGACAGATTTCTCCAGACTTGGTGACCAGTTAAGTCCTGACTATGAAGAAAACATCTGGGATGACCCCCAGATGTCTGAATTGCTTGAATGGGAGGTTAATGGTACCATCTACAAGAGGGCTAGTTTTGGGGTGAAGGGTGATATATTTAGGTTTGTATATGTGGCAGTTAAGATGACTAGGGACATTCGCATGGTCCAAATGGTCCAGTACGATGGTTGGTTTCATATAAGTAAGATCCTCAGGAGTAAGATCTCTGCTGGAGCTGGGGCTTTGGCTATCAGCAATTGAGCAGACGTTGGTAAAACCATGAGTTGTTCTCAAATCACCAAGGGACAGTGTGAAAAATGAGTGGAGGGTTCAGGATTGAGTCCTAGATGAACAATTTAAGCAAGAGAATCTTTTATTTATTCAGTAACTAAAGATGGATATTCCACATATTCCCTGACTCCTAGTTTTATTGCATTCTCTTACAAAATGAGGAAAAACTTACAACTGGAAAATAATAGGTCACTTAATAAAAAAAAGGAAGTATTCCTTATATAAATGAATAAAATTTTGAACCAGTGGTGGAAATATAAAATAATAAAAAAAGAAGAAAAATTTAAAAAGCTCTCCTTAAATGAAATGCTTATCAAAAGGTAGAACAGTCAAGTTGCCCATTCTATCAATACCCCAAATACCTTCCTATTTAAGGACCAGTATTTGAGAGGCTTATTTTATTTTTTTTCCAGTTTTGTCTAGCAACAAACATGGTAACAATATTATTTTCTATTTTCATTTGTTTACTTACCAAGTTACCTTACAAAGTAAAAAGCCTTTAAAGGTCAAGCACCCTCCATTTTTTTAAAGATTGTATATTTCTGCATTTGAGAGAGTGAGAGAGAACAACCACGGGAGTGGGAGAGGGGCAGAGGGTGAGTGAGGGAGAGGGACAAGCCTACTCTCTGCTGAGCCAGAAGGTGAGGGGGGGGGTGTGAGAGGGTAGGGGGGTCTCCATCCCAGGACCCGGAGATCCTGACCTGAAGTTGGACGCTTAACTGACTGAGACACCCATGCACCCTGAACACCTTCTATTAAAAACATGTTTTTTCCAAGGTGAGGTCGTTTAGTAAATTCAGGAATTTTTTGGATAGTTTTTTACTTTACTCACAAGCTGTTTTCCTGAAACTGTTTTTGTTTCATTTGTGATCTAAGACCAGAATCCTAAAATCCTTCGTAATTTAATAGACAATGTTTTTTTCAATGTCTCAAAAATGTTTCCGCATTTCCCATCTGCTTCCTGTGGTTCCCAAATTCAATAACAGGGTTTATAGAGGTGTTGTTTCTTGGTTGGTTTGTTTTCTCTTTTTTATCACTACTCTTCAAACTTTTTTTTTTTTTTTAAAGATTTTATTTATTTATTTGACACAGAGAGAGAGATTACAAGTAGGCAGAGAGGCAGGCAGAGAGAGAGACAAGGAAAGGAGGAAGCAGGCTCCCTGCTGAGCAGAGAGCCCGATGCGGGCCTCGATCCCAGGATCCTGAGATCATGACCTGAGCCGAAAGCAGAGGCCCCAACCCACTGAGCCACCCAGGCGCCCTACTCTTCAAACTTTTGAAGCTCTAGTTGTTGCTGCTATTGTTATTGCTGTAGTTAGCTTGCGCGAAGCCTGAAGGCTATGCATTAATTGTCAGCTGGTAGTGCATAAGCCTGGAGGTGAATTCTAAAGTGTGAAATGAAGGAGAATGATTGTTTTTGGGAAACAAATGGAGACAGAATGGACCTTGGGATAAGTCTGCAGGACTGGATGAGAGGGGAGTATTCTGTTATGATGGTCTGATTGCGACCTCTTCCACTTCCTACATGTGTAATGTTGGCTAAATTACTGAACTTTTTGAACATCAGTTTTTTCACTGTAAGACACGAATAATAAAACCACCTGGTTGTCGTGGAGATGAATGTAAAGTATCTGGAACTACACTAGGAATGCAGTAAAAAACATTCAGTGAAAATCATTATTATCTTTCTTCTTATTATTATTACTGAGCATTGGGGGAATTTCTAAGAACAAGGTCAATATTAACAACAGGAGAAAGGCCCACAGTATTGAGGAAGAAGAAGGCTAATTATTTGTTAGTTACTTTTTAAAGCAAGGACAAGTGGGAAAAAAACACACGCCGGTTAATTGTAAAGAATAAATCTTTAATATATATTTATGTCAGGAGTGGGTTGAACAGTGTTCTTCCAAAATTCACGTCTACCTGGACCCCCAGAATGTGGTCTTATTCGGAAATGTGGTCTTTGCAGGTGTAATTAAGGTAAGGATAGAGATAAGGATTAGGATGCATTCTAAATCCAATCACAGAGTCCTTACAAGAGACAAAAAAGGACACAAGGAGACAAAAGAAGGTAATGGGAAGCTGGGGTTAGAGATTGGAGTGATGCCACAAGCCAAGGGCCTGGAGCCAGCACAGACTGGAAGAGGAAGGAAAGATTCTTCCTGGGAGACTCCAGAAACTTGATTTCAAATTCTGAGAGAGTAAATTCCTGTTGTTCTGAGGCAGCATGTTTGTAAGAATCTGTTATGGCAGTTCTAAGTAGTTAATACAATATCATATAAATGCTTTTCTAATTTGGCGGGGAGTTGTTTCTCGTACCCTTGGAAGAATCCAGGAAATCTCTATTCTCACAAGCTAAGTATTATCTGGTGATTTCATTTCTTTTAATTTTTTCTCCTTATTCTTTTCCTACAAAAAATAAGTATATAGGGGCGCCTGGGTGGCTCAGTCAATTGAGCATCTGCCTTTGGCTCAGGTCATGATGTCAGGGTCCTGAGATGGAGCCCTGCATTGGGCCCCCTGCTCAGCAGGGAGTCTATTTCTCCCTCTTCTCTGCCCCTCCCCTTCTCATGCTCTCTCTCTCTCTTAAATAAATAAATAAAAATATTTAAACAAACAAAAACAAAACACCCAAAATAAGTGTACAGAAAGAGAGGTTTCCATTACAAGAATGGAGAATGAGGGCGCCTGGCTGGCTCAGTCGTTAAGCATCTGTTTTCGGCTCAGGTCATGATCCCAGGGTCTTGGGATTGACCCCTGCATCCGGCTCCCTGCTAGGCAGGAAGCCTGCTTCTCTCTCTCCCACTCCCCCTGCTTGTGTTCCCTCTCTCACTGTGTCTCTCTCTGTCAAATAAATAAATAACATCTTAAAAAAAAAGAATAGATTATGATACTCCATTTTTAGTAAGAGTAGTAAATCTGTCTTTTAAGTGGTGGAANCATCTTAAAAAAAGAGAATAGATTATGATACTCCATTTTTAGTAAGAGTAGTAAATCTGTCTTTTAAGTGGTGGAAATTATAAATATTTATTTGGGGCAAGCGTCTGAAAAAAATCACTTAATCATTCTGTTCCTGATAAAACCAAAGAAACTTAAAACTAAAGTAAAATATAATGAGGAACAATTTAAGCAGTAATTTTTAGTTAAACAGGTGGTGTGATAAGCAGAATAATGTCCCCTCCTCCAGAAAAAGAAACATGACAACATACTTATCCCTGGAACCTTTGAACATGCTGCTTCATGTGAAATCCCTACAGAGGGATTCTGTAGATGGGATCAAGTCAGGATTCTGAGTGAGGCGATTATCTAGGATTATCCAGTTAAAACTAATGTAATCACAAGAGCCTTTTTTTGTTGTTGTTTTTTAAGAAGGAATTAGGAGGGTTAGAAACAGAGTTTGGAAGACGTTATGCTGATGGGAGAAGAGGCTATTAGCCAAGAAATGTAGGTGGCTTCTAGAATCCGGAAAGACAAGGGAATGGACTCTTCCCTAGAACCTCCAGGAAGAATATGCCCTCCTGACATTTAATTTTAGCCTGTAAGACCCATGTCAAACTTCCAATCTACAGAATTATGGGATAACAAGTTTATGTGTTGTTTAGAGCCGCTGCTTGTGATTACTTGTTAAAAGCAGCCAAGGGGAAATCAGTACGTGCAGCGCAAAAACATGCAGAGGAATTATGCAGGGTTTTATGGAAAATTTCAACCATCAAAGCTTAGAGTTTTCGAGAGTTTATATTTCTATATTCATCAACTATGAGCAACAGAAAATATGGTGCCAACTCAAACAGGAATTTCTGCGGAAATCAGATGTACTGCTCAGTCTAATTCATAAGCTGAGTTGTCCTATCACATAAAATTCACCCTCAATGCAGAATTGATAGAGAAAGATATTTCAGGGGAAAGAGTCTTAGACTAAAAGTAGATGTGGATTTTAGTCCTGACCATCACTAGCCGGTTGCAGGCTTAGGACAGGTCACTTCACTTTTTTTTGACATCCGTTTTCTCATCTATACATGAGTAGGTTGGACATTTGGTCCTTTCCAATGTACACAAATTACACAACAAAAAAAGAGTTAATAGGATTGCTTCTATTATTCTGTAATGGTGACCTTTCATCATATGACCAATTTAAAATATTTTATGTTTCCAGGTTTATTATAACATATTTATGGATATAGGGGATTGACACTTGACTAGAATCCAGAGGCTCTTTCTATACTTTGAGTTCTGTTTATTAGACTCGTAACTCCGTTTCCACTTTCCTCACTGCTGCCTTTCTCATAGTTAACCAGTCAGTGCTATGCAGAGGGTTTATAAAATGTGCCAAGGAAAGCAGTGATGTTCCATTTAAAATATGGCTTTATTACAAGTGAAAGTAAAAACGGCCTAAAGCATTTGTGCCTCCTATAACAAAATACTAACCTGGCTTACATCTATCTTGTAAGTTTTACTCCATACTTCAGTGAATTAAAGATAATGTTGCTGCAGTACAAGCTGGAAAAAAATAGGGGCTCTTTCTCAAAGTGCTCAGGAGGAAACAATGATTGTGCGGTCAGTGGACACTCTTACCTCAGCATACCAGTATACCTATCAGTATGGTGCAAACCTGGGAAGGAGAACAGAATAGTCAGTTTGGTGGTGGAATGAAAGCTTCCCAGCACCTTCTGCATGTTCCCTCGTCTTGGTGATAAGCCTGTATTATGTTTCATTTAACATTCCAGAGACTGTGCTGAGTAAACGTTGGCAGCACTTCACTGAAAAGTCTCACCATCACACACACCAGAGAAGGAGTGTTTTGATCAATATTCACTGAAGTCACCGGAACTCATTCTATTTCATATTCACTGTGCATCTCAGTTCTGTTATGTGTCTTCCACAAAAACAAAAACAAAAACAAAAACAAAAAAAGGAAAAAACACAGCTGAAATCTCAGAGATGTAAGCTTAGCCATCTCCAAGACAATTTTTGGAAAGCCTTGATAACAAGGACAATGATCAGAGCATTGGAGAGGGTCTAATTGACGCGTGCACCTTTTTTTCAGCTCCTCAGTCTTATCTGCCTCATGATCAATCGGTCTTTGGTCTGATAAAGAGGAAACACAGCCAAGGGAAATAAAGTGGGATGGTGCCGGGATGCCTGAGAGGAATGTTTAGTGAATCTTACAAGATGTTGGCTCTCTTTGGGGCCAGACTGAGCGTAAGGGAGACTGGTGTGCAAAGGTTGTTTATCATAAGCAGAAGCAGATTCACGGTAAAGCTAACAGAGCTCAGGTGTCAGGATCCCTCAGTTGTTCAGCAAAATTAATATGTTTTATCAATCAGTTTGGACGACTGTCACTTTCTATAATGACTTTTCCTTGGTCAGGGCACAATGGAGCACCCCTGGGTACTTCTTGCTTTAGGCTAAGAGGAAGCTGACTTCGGTATATTTTAAATAAACATAGCAATAAAATTTTAGGTGATATGCCGTCATTTCCATAGATGGTTACGTTATAGCTGTCAGGCCTGAAATACTCCAACCACCTACTGGGCTGACATATTAAGCTTTCTGACAAAAAGGTACAGGGTTGGATGCTGTACTGGGACACGATTGTGTCCTCTGGTGCTCGACCCTGTGACAATGTGAGTAGTTGAGGTGGAAACCAGGGTGAAATTCTCAGAGCCAAAAGCTAGTCTGTGAAGTGTTCTTCCAAATCTGACAGTTCGTATATGAAATAAACTCAATAGCGGATGTCCCCTAGTTTGCAACTGTTCTAAGAGTTTATATGTCATTATCAATAAGGAGCCATGAAGCCGAAAGAAGCTATTTCAGAAAGCCATTAATTAAAAAAAATGATTTCGATCAACATGCTAATAGAAAGACTGAGTTATCTTTTTAATCTCTCTACAGAAAATGATCTTACAAAGTTCTTCATAAAGAGAAAATCAATGAATATATACACAGGAAATTATAGGGAAAAACTATTACAGAAGTGTCTCTGACAGTTAATTAAAGTCACGCAAGATTATTTTTCTGGATTTTATGATTCCTACAGTGTTTATCAGCTCTCTTAAATTTGTAATGTGATGTGACTTTTTTTTTATTCTAGTAAATATTCATTTTTGTGTCTAATTCTGAAACTGTAATTTTGTCTTCTCTTTTAAAGTACTATTTCCTTCTCCAATTGTATGAGCTTCGGGTCCCATAAAACCTGGAAATGTTCCTCGGATAAGGCAACTGAAATTTGTGCAGCAGGCTAAAAAACGATCATGACTGTCTCTCAAAATACTCACTTTGCTTCCCCAGGAAAGCACTTAAAAAAATACACCCATCTGACGAATTGGGAATGCTCTGTAGCATATGTACGAGCAGTCTTGCGAAAGCAAGACAGACCTTCTCCCGAATGTTGACGGCAGCGTGGGCTAGCACTGCTGGTGTTGCCATGGCAGTTACGATGAAACCACAGAAGAGCAGATCAAACATCCTTCCGTGTACCAGCAGACCTTCTCTTTGCAGGGGAAGAAGCTCTCAAACAGCAGCCAGCCCTGAATCAAACCTGCTCCACAGACATCCAGAGAACGATCCCTGGAAAAATGCCATCTCCTTGCAAATCGTAATCTGCCTCTGTAATTTTCTTGGCATTAACACTCCCTTCTAAATAACTGTGCCTATTTTATTGTTATTACCAATCACGTTTTCTTCTTGAAGTCAAAACAGAAAACAATGTGACCTGAGTTAAGTAGATATTAAGTGCAAATTTGCTTCCTAATGATATTAGGACTTCTCCAGAAAGCTGAGAAGACTGCTTGCACAGTTTATAAAGCACAGGAGCTTCTATGGTCTGTGCCATTGGATTTCGTAAAGGGACTACAGAAGACTTGAGGTGAACATTTTGTTCATGCTCACTTTAAGTTCTATGAGGGCAGGGACTCTGTTTTTTTTCCTTACCGTTTCATTTCCAGTAACTCTTGGGGGCCCTGGGGTGGGTTGGGGTGGGGAGGGCAAATGGGAAGAAACCACAGGAGTATTTTTGGATGGATAAAGATGCACCAAATTAGGCTTTTTGTAACTGGGGTTTTTTTTCCTCCACAAAATTAGAAAACATTTCCTGATAACATTTCAAATATACCTTGATAAATGTGTGAAAAATGTATTTTTAGTTCTTATCTTTAATATTATAGATCTTGACTTAATGGGGGGAAAATTATCATCTTACTTTCTTTTCACTTAACGCACACTTTTCTCTTCTATTTTTCATATTTTTGATCTAAAAGGATCCCTTAACCAAAAGGTAAGTTTAGTGGCTACCTTTGAATTTAAAAGTGTTTTGTCTTCTCCAAATGTTTTCATGACAAATCTCTGCTGCCCACCTCACTCTGCAAAGCACAGGCACTCATCCAGAGATCTGTAACTGTTTTTGCCACTTACTCATTTGTATTTCTGTCTGTTGTATCAGATTTTAAGATATTTAAGAGCGTACATAACGAGCACACAGTATCCATTCGATAAATGCTTAAAATTAGCACAGAAGTAGCACAGGTTCATTGTATATATTAAATCAAATAATGGTTTAGTAATATGTTTTTAGGGGAAATACAAACAATTTTCTAATTTATATGCTTTTTCTTGTATATTAACAGCACAGGCCCGGGCAATTTGAATATACTTCTAAACTATTATTCCTAGATCATTAAAAAAACAAATAATCTTTCTGTTTCATTGTTTTACTTTCTCTTTCATACTCTAGTCATCGGGAACATTATGTCCTTCTTCTTTTCTTGACACTTTTCCACCTGTTCCCCTGTCCTCTAACCCATGCATGGATCACGTGAATGTCTACTGAACACTGAAACACATGGATGTTCTTTTTCTTTATGGATTTTTTATTTTTTGAGAAAGAGAGACAGAGCACACGAGCATGCGTGCAAGTGATAGAGGCAGAGGGAGAGGAAAAGAGAGAATCTTGAACAGGCTCCACACCCAGCGCAGAGCCTGAGTGGGGCTGGATCCCACAACCCTGAAATTGTGACCTGAGACAAAACCAAGAGTTGGGCACTTAAATGACTGTGCCACCCAGGCATCCCTTACATGTCCTTTTGCTTCTGGAAAACACATGTGTTAAAGAAAATGCTTGGATTAAGAGAAAAAAAACAAAAGGAAATGAACATATATCAAATGACTAACAACATAGGTCCATTAAAAATTAAAGGAAGGCAAATGTGTTTGCAAACACCACATATTTATACCTCATGTGGGCAATATTCCCTATATGAAAACCATGGGGAGAATTTAATGACTCAATGCAAAAGAGCAAAGCAATACTTCTAAAGTTTTTTAAGTATGTAGGACATAATTTGAAAAAAAAAAACCCAAATGTTAATTAAGATATTGTTTACAAAATAAATTTACCTAATATTGAAACTTCTTAATTGTGCTGACCCTCACCGTAGTGACCATTTGTGGTCTAATCTCTCCTATCTTCTTCCAAAGAGAAGCTATTTTCTTTTGTCAGCAGACCTCTGTTTGTGGGTGTGAGGCAGAAAGAAGTGGTGTGAACTAGAGGGTACAAGTGTTGTTGCCCAAAGGCAGTAAAATTCACTGGGTGGAAAAGAGGGAATGTGAGTAGGAAATTGATTGCTTGATGCTGCTGGCTGCATACCCTTGCTCAAAAGTAATCCTGTTAAATCCTAGACAGAGTGGCACAGTGGCAGGAATAACTTGAATATAATTCAGAGAGCGCCCTTAGGTCTTGATACACACACTAAAATTTTTACATGTAAACAATGTTAAAATATTCTTGCTCACTTTGTTATCATGGGGCATTATAGGTAAGTGAAATCTACAAAAAAGTTTTAGTAAATGTCATTAACTTCTCAAGTATAATAACTTAGCATAACTACTTTAATATATATTGAACTCAAATTACCAAATAAGACTACTCAAACTCAAGAAGATTAGGGATATAAACAAAATAGTTTCCTTCTTTTTTAAGTGGGAAAAATGATGAACAAAAATATTAAGCAAGGCCTTAACTATATTGTCAGAATGTAATGTTCAAAATAGAATTGAACTTATTTTATCTCTAAATGTTTCTCATATTTTTTGAGGCTGTAAGCTATTTCTGTATTAAGTACTCAAGAAGTTCATCCTTTCATGAGGTGTTGGAATGGGGCTCAGGGATGAGAAATTGGACCCAAATTCATCAAGTGCATCAAGCTATCCTTGTGTCAAAAAAATATTATACCACTAATGTTTAAAGATTATGCTGGGTCAGAAATTGTTCTTTCCTCTCTTATATTAAACTCATTTAATCTTCATAACAATCATGTAAGGGAAGAGACATTATTACCCCCATTTTGCAAGCTCAGAGAAACTAGGTTTTGCCTAAGATTGCACAGCTAATGAGTGGCAGACTTGAAAAGAATTTGGAAAGAGTCTGCAAAGTTGCCAAAGCCAACATACTCTAATACACCATAAAGAAATCATGTAAAGGGGAACTGCATCCATTATAGAAAAATAAGGGAGTCCAGCAGCAGAAATGTAAAGGATGATTTCTGCTTTCTTAAGCAGAAGGAGGTTTGTAGGACTAGAAAATAACACTAGAGCAGAGTCACCATCACCAAAGAACCTACAGTTTTCTCAGAAAGAGATGAGGAGACACACACATGTTCAAAAAAAAGGAAGAAAAAAAAAGAACATGAAGCCAGTGTCAAAAAGTGTGGTATATAGAAAAGTGATAGGACTGAAGTGAGATTACTGCTTAGGCTAGTGTGTACACTATCACACTTGTGGTTCCTAATAAACAATACCTCGCAGTGTTCATGTCCATGTGTGTTCACCTCACACACTGACTGGGGGACTAGCTCTGTGGCTTGCTTTGACTAATAGAACATCAATAAGCATAATGCAAGCAGAGGCGAGAGGTTTGCCTTCTTGAAACATGCTCTCTTGGATCCCACAGCCACAACATAGAAAGGACACTTTGTAGTAGAGAGGGTTACTCAGATGAAGCTGGCTCTTTCAGCCACGTCGGCTGAAGCACAAGACTGGTGAGCGAATAAGCCAGCCTCAGACACCAGTTTGAGCTGAAGAACCACCCAGCCGATCACAGTCCAGACTTCAGAACTGAGAGAAATATTAAATCCTTCTTGTTTTAACTCACTGACTTTGGTGGTTGATTTGTTACATAATCATAGATAGGACAACTAGTATGGCACTTTAAAGTCTGTAATATTTTTCATGTTTTATCTTAATTTCCATACAACCTCACAATCATTTTAATAAGAAGGAAATTAAAGCTCAGAAACTTGAAGAAACTACTTTTCTCCAAAAGTAAAACAAACAAACTGAGATCCCACAAAAAAAAAACCTCAACTAGTTTTAAAAATAAGTTTATTTTCAACTTGACTTAAAGGTCCAAGGCCCAAGGTCACAGAGTGAATAACAAGTAAAATTCCTATTTAACACAGGCTTCCTGACGTGTAGTTGCAATGCAGTTTCCACTATAGGAAGAATGGATGATGTTGGAAGTGATCTCTGTGGGATGGTGTAACCAGAGAAAATACAATCTGACCTAAGCCTTGGAGGAAAGGTAGGCATTAAGTCAGAGCTATGAATTTAAGACATAATTCAAAGTCCTCATTTTGTATATATGGTGATGAGGTCAATATAAATTTAAAGATGAAGTATTACCATTTCTTACCCCTACCCTCTTCCAGTCATTATTGCATTGTTGGTGGGGTGTCTGCTATGTTTATGGGGGCTGCCTATGATACCTCCAATTCTTGCAATTAGTCCTTAAAAAAGTCTTCTACTTTATAGGTAAATAAGGCTCAGTGATCTAAGCATAGCTTGTAGAGTTAGAATTCTGTATGTGTTTGGCTTTAAAGTCTGAACTGTTTCCACAATGCTTTTTCTACACATGGAACTCTAACCAGCAATAGTCAAATGCTACATGAATGTTGTAAAGCTCCTGAAGGAATGTGTTTTGTTCAGAAGGAGATCTATAGTTTCCTATGTAGCATAATACTACAAAGTTAGCACCTCTGTTCTTAGAAATCACATAAAGGGGAACTGCATCTACTTTAGAAAAATAAAGGAGTTCAGCAGCAGAAATGTAAAAGATGGTTTTCGCTTTCTTAAGGAAGATCTGGCAGAAGGAATCCCATAGTGTCCTGCTCATTTTTCAAATTAGGCTTTATCCTTAAATAGATTCATGGCTACCCTGCAGCAATCTTGTTTGCAGCTGTCCCAATTACTGATAGCTTTGTTCTGAAGATAGAGGGAAGAGAGTCGGGTGGATTAGGCCAACTCCAGTCTGCCCTGTTTAATGCAATCACACACGTTCACACATCCAACACTGTGCCCAGCACATAATGGGCACTCAATCAGCACCGGTTTTCTTTCTTTTGTTTCACATAGAAGGGAAATAAGAAAAGGTACTTCAAAATTTCAATCTTACTATAAAAGAATTGAGCAACAGGGGCCTAGTGATAAAGGGTATGGAGATATGAGCACAGCCATAAAGGTTGAAAGGAGAAATGGAAACACAGAGTTAACTGAACACATTCCTGCCTAGCAACAGCAGACCTACCAATGATGTGATTTATTTATGCACACTTACACACTTGGAGTGTGTCCTGTGAAGTGCTAAGGATTGTTCTAGGTACATGAGATACACCAGTGAACAAAACCAACCAAGAGCTGAGACTTCGCTGGAGCTTACATTCTAGAGGTAAAAATATAATTCCCCATGTATTTTGTAGCTAAATTAAACATTCAGACTAGCAGGTCTTTAAAATTTGTATAGTGATACTGTTCTGAGAAAACAAGTGAAAGGCTCCAATTTAATAAAAGTATGTGTTGTGGGCTGTTATGTCTCAGGATCCAATATGCCATCCCCTCTCTCCATAATCTGATCTGGAAAGGGATTATATCAATTGGAATGCTACCGTAGGTATGGTGATGTGCCCGAAATGTAGTCCATGCAAACCAGGTGATGAGTAAATTAATCCACTTTCAAGTCTCTTCTTCTAAAATGAGTCTATCTATCATATTTACCATACACACTTTATTAGAATTGTTTCTTTTTTTCAGATCTAGTTAAAATGTTAGATATATGTCAATCAGATGGCTGACAAGCTCATTATTATTTGTATTCAAATAGGAAAGATGTAAATTTAAAACATGGGACAGAGAGGACAAAATGATAAAATAATGAGGTCTCTAAAATTATATTGAATTATACATATCTCTAAAAAGAGAAGAAAATGATTGAAAAATGAATTCCTACCCAAAAAACCCATAGTGGAACTCAGGGCATATCACGGAAGATCTTAGAGCAAAAGCTCACACACCTAAACTAATTTTACTTACCTTAAGATCACCTTAATAGGCTAAATGAAAGCTTCATATTTGTTTTCTATATCATTACAATCTTTGAGAATGTGAATTTTACCAGTTTTTGCATTTTTTACATATGTATCAAGTGTTTCAAGATTTTTGTCAACATCTTTTTACATTTTCTAAAATCTGACACATGAATAAATTCTGAGTAAAATGAAAGCATCCCATTTCACAGTCCAGGTCAGATGATCTTCCAAAAACTGTAACTTCACCTTTTATCTGACGGGAAGGCCAACCAACAACTGTTGGTTTTTTATTTGCTTTCTGTTGTTTAATTCATTTAAAATTAGCTTTAAAAATATTTCTACTTCCAAAAAGCACAAAATCTTTTCTGCTAGTAAGCCTGGTCCATCCACTATCCTTTTGTCTTTTCACCAGCAATCTAGAAGTTTAACAAGTTCTTAATGTAGGTTCCTTGAAAATTTGCTTGCTGCCTCCTTATTGTCAAACTCATCTACCCTTTTCCTGTAACACACTGAGTCATTCCCGTTTGAGTCTCTTGTAAATTTTTCTTTCACTTTTCATTTTATACTATTCTATACTGAGCTAATCACTACTTTTCCCCAGAAGTAAAACAAACAGACAAACAGAGGCCCAACAAAAAAACCCCAACTAGTTTTAAAAATAAGTTTATTTTCAAGTTGACCTAAACATTTCTTCCATAATAAGTTTATGATAAGCAAAATTGTATCACAGAAGATGTGATGTTCTTAAACTTCACTACTCAGAATGACTAACTGGAAACCCTCATGAAATTTTCAATTTAAGGCTTTAAAATTTGAGATTGAAGCTGCAAAGGGCACAACTCTTCTTATATGATTTCTGAAATAAATGTCCAAGTTCAATTTAATGTAAACCTGGACTACTTAAGTGAAGGTTACATTATAATTACATTATATAATAATGTGCATAATTACATGTATTATATAAATTATATACACTTCTTCCACGAATGTCAGGGGGAGAGTGCCAGAAGAAAACACATTGTTGTATTTTATTGTTAGAGATGACATGTCAAGATTAAACTTGGGAAAGAAGGCATATTTCATGCTCCTTCTCTTTTCAGGACCTTCATCTCTGCCATCTGCTTGAAATATTCCTTCCCCATTTTCTTTCTCTCTCTTTTTTTTTAAGATTCATTTATTTGATTTTGAGAGAGAGAGAGAGAGAGAGAGAGAGAGGGAGAGAGAGAGGGTCCATGTTTAGTGTGGAGTCTGAGGTGGGGTTTGATTCAACGACTTGATATCATGACCTAGTGGAAATCAAGAGTCAGTCACTTAACTGACTGAGCCACCTAGGCGCCCCTCCCCATTTTACTTCTATTTCCTTTTTTTTTTTTTTTTTACTTTAGTCTACTCAAAGCACACTAAACAGTAGCACTAGTTAACTCCTACTCCCCTTCCCGAGCTTGGCTTAAATTTCTTCAAAGAATCTTCTCTTGATGTCCTAGATAAGATCATACATTCTCACTCTCTCTGTTGAGTGTTTGATAAATAGCTGCTAAAATAATGAAAAAATGAATGAATGAGAAAGTAAATGAATGGGGTCTTGGCCTGGTTTTGGGATCAAGGTAATGCTGGTCTCATACAATGAGTCTGGAAGTTTTCCTTCTGTTTCTATTTTTTGAAACAGCTTTAGGAGAATAGGTATTATTTCTTCTTTGAATGTTTGGGGGAAATCAGAGGAGGAGATGAACCATGAGAGACTACGGACTCTGGGAAACAAACGGAGGGTTTTAGAGGGGAAGGGGGTGAGGGGATGGGTTAGCCCGGTGATGGGTTTTAAGGAGGGCATGTATTGCATGGAGCACTGGGTGTTATACGTAAACAATGGATCATGGAACACTACATCAAAAACTAATGATGTACTGTATGGTGACTAATATAACATAATAAAAATAAAAAATTAATTAAAAAATTGGATGAATGAAAGAAAGGCAGAGGGGGAGGAAAGCGGCTTTCTTTTGGCATGCTGCATCTCCCATTTGACATTCCATAAATCTGTGAATCCATGATGAGGAGAATTCAGGGACAATTTACTTCATGCTCAGACATCTACAGCTGCCAAAAGCAATAACTCCCAGACTACCAAAGAAAACCCATAAGATGTCTATTATATATTTTATATAGTAACTTTATTCTTTAATTGTAATTAATTTTTCAACAAATACTCTTTAATTGTTTGTGATATGATCTTTTTGATATTTCCCTTCTTTAAACTCCCATATTACTTTATTTGTACATTTTTTGCATATATTAATTTCAATTTGCATTAAAACTATTTATGTCTAATTTTTTCTACTTTGTTGAATGTGTATCTTATTATCCATAGTACAGACTTTTGCATTACCTAATTCATGGTTTGTAAGTAAATAATATTCTTCAAGGTAATCATTTTCCTCATAGCCTCTTTACCAACTTCTTTGTGCCAACACTTTTTCTTCCATTTTTCTCCAATTGTTTTACTTATCTTTGCTATTTTTCTCCTTCTCCAATCTCAGCAACAAAGAAATCCCACTTGAGCACAGTGTTGTGTCGACTCTAAAGGAAAGATCTGTGGGCCTGGGGGCAGGGTCTGTGAGGTTGAAAATGATCAGAGTTCTTGAGCCAATCAAACTTCAGAAACACGGAGAAGCAGTGTAATGTGATAGGGAGTTCCGCTGAGCCCTACTTCTGCCATTTACTCTCACGTGACCTTGGACAACTTACTTAATATTTGGAACCTATTTTCCTCAGCTCATACACGAGAAATCATTAATACTTAATTTATTTAACAAATATTAATGGAGCATTTATGAGCCAGGTACTATAGACGTTGATGATACAATACAGACAAGGTCCCTTGTCTTGAGAATTTATATTCTGATGCCATAGAGAGAAAATATACAAGCAAAAAAAAAAAAAAACAGGTTAATTTCACATAACAGATCTGGAGAAAATAAGTGCAGTAATAAATGACAGAAAGTGACTGGAGGATATAGAATTTTATTTTGGATTGAGTAGTCAGAGTAGGTTTCTTTGAAGAACTATTTGAGATGAGGAGAATTAGGAGAAAATCAGAGAGCAGTGCAGTCAGAGAGAATAGCAAAGCACAAAGTCTCAGAGGTGAAATACGCATGAAAGAAAAAAATAAACACCAGTATGGCTTAAGTAACATCAGCAAAGACAGAATGTACGAGGAAATATCACTGAAGAAGGAGGTAGGGACCTGATAATGCAAGCAATAAATATAGTAAGGTGTTTGGATTTTATTCTAAGAGCAAAGGAAGTAACTGTAAGATTTTTAAGTAGGAGCACGACATAATCTGGTTTACATTAAAAAAAAAATCACTCAGGAAATGTGGAAAACGGATTGGGGTAGTTAAAAAGCAACTGCAGGAGTCCAGATAAAATGATGGTAGCTTTGACCTGACTGCAGCACTAGATATGGTAATAAATGAGTGAATTTGGGATGTAATTTGGAGGGGGAGCCAAAAGGATGTGTGTGGAAAGGAAATTGCAGGTATCTTAGGATTCCCTAGAGGGCTTAACTGAGACAAAGTTTCACATGCAAGTGATTTATTAAGGAAGTGTCTGCATAATAAATTGCCAAGGCAGTAAAGGAAGCAGGACCAGGAAGGGGAGAGGGAAGTATGGGTGTAATCTAGGGCAAAGGCTGGAAGAGAGGAGCTTCAGCTTCATCCTGCAGGGGCACTCCAGGTAAGACATAATGCTTCAGAGCTTGTCCTACGTGGGCTTTCACACTCTCAAACCTATCAGGCATTCACAGAAGTCCACTCTGGGAAGATCGAAGCTTTCAGACACTTCCAAGGGTAGTATTGGCATTTTGGGGAAGGCATTTTTTTGTTGTTTTTGATCAGGCTGTCCTGTGCATTTTAGAAGCTTTAGAATCCCTGGGCACACAGTGTCAGTAGGACCCCCGTCTTTTTAAGAGGTAATAATATCCATAACACAGTTTTAACAATTCCTAGAGAGGCAATCCATCCCTATTTGAGATCCGTAGGAACTCCTCTGGGAGAAGATCATCTCTTATTTTGTGTGCCTTCCTCTTCCTAGGGAATACAGTAGTGACACAGATGAGATTCTTAATACAGATTTATTAAATAATAAAATATAATAATCAACACTATTTTAGGTTTGCCGTTACGTCAATTAATTTTCACAACGACCATAGTTGGAAGCAGGTTTTTGCTCTGCATGTGGGGAAACTGAATCTGGAGGAGGTTAAGTACATAGTCCCAAGTCACAAAGAAATAGATTAAATCTATTTCTGTCTGATTCACAGGCTCATGCTCTGGTAATTTACCAAGATATGTGAATAAATGAAGGACTTAGTAAATGGATGAGTTAATTTCTGTGAACGTCTGTCTATTATCAGTACTATAAGTTGGTATAATGAAGCACAGTCAAGGCTAATTTCCAGAAGGTGGTTCATAGATAGCCTCTGCAACATTTGAATTCCAAACACATTTTAACTGTTCATAGAGTTAGTTTGGATTGCCTCCAAGATCCACCAGCAAGGCTGGGAACATTGCAACAACGTCCGTGAGACGGTTTTCCATTGGAGAAGGATGGACCACTCAGTTAACTACAGGTAGAAGTTACATCCACCGGTGCTCACAGTATATCTGGCTCCAGACAAGTGAAAGAGTATCTTTTAGGTCTGTCCCTTTTATTTCCCAACAGACTGCATGTGTATCTTACATTATCTGCTTGCCTTATGTTAGGTTTTTCTTCAGAGGTGATAATTATTTCATTTTATCCTGGATAAGGGGATTATAAGAGATGTATGCATCCATGTTCACACTTCTAAGACCAATTAACACTTTATTTTTTCCATTTTAATATTTGTAAAATTTGGATACAAATTTCATCTGATGTCAGAAGATATCTTTTCCAACCCTTTGGCAGAGAAGTCGGAAATTTAGTTGTTATTGCCTTGGATCAATGTTATGAAATGCACTGGTATTGTATACAATCCATGCTAAAATTTCAACTTGTTTAAGAGGTAGTTAATAATATGATAGTATAATGCAACAGGGTGATAACCAACAAGTTACTGTGTGAATAAGAATGTGGAGAAATAAAGATATCAGATTTAAATATACCATAAGTGAAGTGTGTATTTATTGTTGGAAAGATGACGATACTCCTTAATTTTATTATAAAACATCACTGCTTTTAAAACGTTGGTGTGAACTAAAGAATTTCTTAGAACACAGATTCCTAGGTGCTACCCTGGATATTCTGACTCTGAAGGTCTACGAGGGGCAGTAAGAAGAGGGGGCAGGGAAATGTTTCTAAATGGCTCAGCTTCTGCTGCTCTGCACATCACACTTCACAGTGACTGAGAAGGGAAGATACATTCGCAGATATTTCTTAAATATGCTTCTGATGATCTAACCTTGAATCTATCTAACCTTGAAAGTTGAGGTAGAAAGCATAAGCAAGTATTAAAATATTCCAAGTCGGGTTTATTAATGTGTAATTTATATAAAATAAAAGTCACCCTTCTTAATCGTACAGTTTGATGAGTTTTAATAGTGCACACATGACCACAATCAAGCTATAAAAAATTTCTATCACCTTCAAAGATACTCTCTTACAGTTGATCCCCTCCTCTCACCTCTAGTTTTTCGCAAGTACTGATATCTCCCTTTGGTTTTGCATTTTCCTAGAATGTATTATAAATGGAGTTATAGCATATGTGAACTTTGAGTCTGTCTTTTTTTTTTTTTAGATTTATTTATTTTAGAGAGAGAGAGCATGAGCAGGGGTAGGGCAGAGAGAGAGGGAGACAAGCAGACTCCCTGCTGAGGAGGGAGCCTGATGTGGGGCTGATACCAGGACGCTGAGGTCATGACCTAAGCCAAAACCAAGAGCTGGACACTTAACTGACTGAGGCACCCAGGTGCCCAAAGTTCTTTGGAGATTTAGCTATGATATTTCATGTTGTATGTATAAATAATTTGTTTCTTTTTGCCACTGAGTATTCCGTTATTTACTTGCTTTTTTCCCCCCATTCCCTAAAAGATGGGTATTTGGCTTGTTTTGGTTTTTCACTACTATGATTAAAATTGCTATAAATATCTCCATATAAGTCTTTGTGTTAATTTAAAATTTGAATAAAAATCTAAAAAATGTTTTTCTTCCATTACAAAAAATATCCAGAATTAGACAGTGAATATGTATTCTTTCAAGTGTATCATGAATTATGAGAAAACTATGTACTGGTCAGAAGGATACTCTCCTAAAGTAGGACAAGGAGTTAAGAAGATGGGGAAGGAGACAAACCATAAGAGACTCCTAATCTCACAAAACAAACTGAGGGTTACTGGGGGGTGGGAGGGTAGGGATAGGGTGGATGGGTTATGGACACTGGGGAGGGTTTGTGCTTTATTGAATGCTGTGAAAGATGTAAGCCTGATGATTCACAGACCTGTATCCCTGGGGCAAAGAATAAAAAAATAAAAATTAAAAAAAAGAGAAGATATTAGTTATAGCCTCTATTTCTGCTTGGGTTTAATATGAAGTAAATCAATAAGAAAGAAGCTCCAATTATTTAAGAAACACATGTATTTAACAAATACACAAATAATAACTCACTTAAACCTCTTAACAACTCTATGAATTGGGTATTAATATATATTGCCACATTTCACACGAGGAAGTTGAGGTACATTAGACATCAAATAACTTGCTCAAGTCACACAGCTAAGGGGTTAAAGCCAAGATTTGAACCCAAGCAGTCCGACTTTAGAATCTAGGTACTCAACCCTTCTGCTATGCTGCCATCGGTATGCCTGACACTCAAGCATACAGAGAAAATTCACTACAAAGAAGTGGGCTCTGCTTTGAAAA
The DNA here is from genome assembly GCA_002007465.1 of Ailurus styani. Classification (NCBI taxonomy): domain Eukaryota; kingdom Metazoa; phylum Chordata; class Mammalia; order Carnivora; family Ailuridae; genus Ailurus; species Ailurus styani. The sequence goes on from LNAC01000152.1 coordinate 3,356,246, forward strand.
TCAGAACTTAAGAGAGGTGTTCTAAGAATCCTGTGAAGTGATAACAGACCAGAGCTGTTACAAGTAGTCTTAAACCCCTCTCATCACTGGGTCATAAGCTGAATTCCTTTGACACTTCCTGTCAGGAACAATAAGGAACAAATCAAATGAAAGGAGTCATCAATACTATATCCACTGTTAGCCATGCCCATCCTGAGAGGCAGCATCTCTGGATCAATGAGAATTGCCAGGTCTGAGAACAGATTTCAGAAGTGGGAGGCTAGGATAATGGGTGCTACTTCCATCATGTCCTTTAGAATACACAGCAAGTTTATTTTTAAATGTGCTGTGAAACGAGCGCCTAGTTCAGTTGAACCACACTAATGAGCTAGAAAAATTCACAAGTTATTGAATGTAGCAACAGATACCTATATATAAATGTGTGTTTTTGCTATTATTAAAGCACATATAAAATAGGTTTTTGGTTGCATGAGCAAAAAGAATTGACCATCACATGTCAGGCAAATATAAAGAAAGGTAGTTTAAATGGTTCCTGAAATAAGGGAGAGAATCATCCAAGCTCATACAGATTTTTGAGTTATTCACATGTCAAAAGGGAGTGTCACTTTACCAATAAATATCTATTAATATCTTATGTCTTAATTTCTAGAGCAATTGTTTACATTGCAGAGATATAGAATTAAATTAAAAACCAACTGAGAGTTTAACCAATAAGAAATGCAGATGAGACTGTTATTTGTTCTCCCTTCCCCCAAAATCTGGTTCCGTTTCCTCTGAGGCACAGAGCTCAAGTATATTGTCTAACCTCTCTTGGTGAGTCCTGTATTACTGAGTTCTTGCCATGTTAATATGGTTGGAAGCAATGTACACAACCTTCAGGTCTGTCTCCTCACCCTATTGGGCCTTCCAAATCTTTCCCACTACCTCCCTTTCCACCATTCCCTTTCCAGCTAGGTGTGAGAATAAAGTAGAGGACACTTGTGCCCTAGAAAAAAGAGAAAACAACTGAAGGAAAAAGCCTGGTTCCCTGAATGACTGTGTGGAGCAAAGCCCCTCACCACTATATTGAGCTCTGAGATGAGCTAGAAAGAAACTGGGGTAAACCAGCAAGGTTTGCTTCTTCTAACTAATACGGTGCTTTAAAATGATACTATTGGGCCTAAAAAGGGCAAGATTATGAGTGTGATTGTGTGAAGGAGCATTTTAACCTGATGCTATAGATAATTGCTCATAGGTAAATTGATCCCTAAAAATTCTGTGAGTAAAGCTTAGTGTGAAAGCAAGGGAGTGATAGCAATGAAGAAAGAGGATAGTTATATACTAGGACTTATAGTAGTAGTAGTAGTAACTATTTGATTAAAAAGTGTTTTTCTTCTTTTATGAATGTGAATTATAATTTTCATTGAATAATTTGCTTACTCATCAGTATTTCCCTATTGACTTTGTTAGACATTGATTCATCCTCAAATTTAATTCACATTTAAAACTTTGTCCTTTTATTTTTTAATGAAATAGGGTTGTTTGCTTGTAAAATAGAGGTGAGAAAGATTGACCATATTTTTTACCTGAAAATTTAAGCATATACCAATTAAAATGTACATGTTTTCTTTTTAATTAAAATTTTTATAGATAATTGTAGATTCACATCCAGCTATAAGAAATAATACAGATAGATCCTTTGTGTACTTTGTCCAGTTTCTCCCAATAGTGACATTTTTCAAAACTATAGTACAACATTCACAACTAGGATATTGATACAATGACTCATTTCTTAAAGATTAGTCATAATCTTATTGCTGTTATTTAACTTCAAGAAATTATTTATGAAATAGCATCTCTCAGTAAAGAAACATTTATATGAAGGTCTAGAGTTCCTCAGTATCACCTGTTTTTTTTAAATCATTTAAATTCAAGAATAATATAATACTCTTAAAGTAGATGAATAAAAATAACTAAATAAATAATGCATTTTAAATCTCAGGCCATGGATAGATTATAGAGGGACCTGCATTAAGTACTTCTTGTGCAGTTTGCAACTAGATGTACTCTATATCAGCATCACCTCTTACCTCAAAACTTACAATAACTTTTTACTTATTGTAAAAACTATATAATACTACTTTAAAATGCATGTACTTACATATTTTATCATCCTAAGAGATAAAGTAGAATATGTATTTGACTTAAATATTCTTATAGGATGCTAAAATCTAGATGATCATATGAACAGTTATAAATGGGTTCAGATATAAAAGCAACAGAGGTGGATGTTTGCAATTTGGTGGCTGTATTTTCCCGAAGTTCTACTGTATCAGGTTCAGAAGCCCTTATCCACCCCCCATTTACTTGCTGCAAAAGCTACCTCATCTTTGTTATGCAGAGAGACACTGATTTATAAGAGCTATATTTTCTAACCAGACAACTGTGGTGTCTACTTCTAAAACATATAGTACAGAATGGCAGGTTAAATAAAGAGAAGATGCCCCAAAGAGTACACTCATTATTCTTTAGCCTGGGGGTACCATCCACTTATTAAATAGCAGATTTTGAGCTTTTGTGTGCTGTCGACACGTTAAGACAATCGAGTCAATGCTACTGTCAAATACCTTGCCAAATGTCATACTACTTTTGACAAATATCTGAGTTGACTGCTGGAAAGTTCATTCAGTGCAACTCTAACTTTACTTCTTACCTAAGTTCTTTTTTGTCTAAAGAAAGACCACTGAACCTATAGAATAGAACAAACCTTTCAAGTCCAGGAAAGAAAAGGAAACAACAGAAACAAATAAAAGGATAGCCATCAGGTGCAATCTTGTACCAAATGTTCATTTTTTCCCTTAAAGAATATCCGTCATGCAAAGTAAAGTCAGGGAAGTTTAGACTTTGACAATTTTTTATGGAATAGTTTTAAATTTACACAGATTTAAAAAAAAGTCCTTTTTCCAGGATTAGGCTATCTGGCTTGCTAACATTTTCTATTTTTAAATTAATTTCTGAAAGGAGAGGACCTGAGTAGGTTAGGTGTCTACATATTTATTTATCACTGTGAAGTTTTATGTAAGTGTGATATAATTTATTCTCTCAGTGGTAGCAGGCCTCAGAAAATTTCCCTCAATTAAGTAAACTTTTGTATATATTTTTTCATTTTTTGCTTTTTCACTGTTTATTTCATGGTTTTGAAATGTTACAATGTTAAAATATAACATCTCTTAAACATACTTGTTATGGGTGCCTGGGTGGCTCAGTGGGTTAAAGCCTCTGCCTTCGGCTCAGGTCATGATCTCAGCGTCCTGGGATCGAGGCCCGCATTGGGCTCTCTGCTCAGCAGGGAGCGTGCTTCCTCCTCTCCCTGTCTCTCTGCCTGCTTCTCTGCCTACTTGTAATCTCTCTCTCTCTGTGTCAAATAAATAAATAAAATCTTTTAAAAAAAAACACACTTGTTAATATTATAAGAAATGTATTATAATAAATGGTACATTTGATCAAACTAAATCTAATAGATAAAAATAAATCTGTTTAATCCAACATAATCAAAGCTGCTCCTTAGGGTACATTTTCCTTCAAATATTTAAGCTAATCTATGCACTAAGATGCTGAAAGGCTAAAGTAAAATAAGCCTACAGAGAATTTCATGGCCATGTTTCCTTACAGATATGGCTTTTTTTTTTGCAGGAATGAGATTTTTTTTTATCATACTATAGCTATGTCTCATTCAATTTATAATAAGTTGTAGATTTTTTTTTATCATACTATAGCTATGTCTCATTCAATTTATAATAAGTTGTAGGTTTTTTCACCTGGAACTCAAAAACAATTTTTGAGAAATAAAGCTATGTAATAAATATTTTCAACACTAGGACAGCAGGGCCAAGTTTATTTTTGGTACAGGACTGTACAGTATAGTCAGTAATGATAAACTTATTTACTTTGTCTTTATGACCGAATGTTTTTTTTATAGAGGGGATTGGTCACAACTTAGGATCAAAATGAGGGAAGCAGGTTTAAAAGGAGAGGACCAACAGTGCATACAACAAGACATACCATGCAGAAAGCTAAGAAACAGATGAGTCTATGGTACCATATATAAAATATGTATAAAATCCAATGAAGACTTAAAAATTTGCATGTACTTACCTAAATCTATCTATTTATTTATTTATCTATTTGTTCTTAATGATTCAATATATCTATCATAAGTACCAAGGTTTATTAAAATAGTCTGTTACAGTTGGATATTTGCATTGTTTGCATTTTTTCACTACTATGTAAATAATATGAGATATACCATGTAAGAAAAATACTGACTCATGTCCATGATTTCTAGACATGAAATTGGTGGTTTAAATGTATACATTATTAGAATTTCTGTTAGTGCTCTCTACAAAGCTGGTATTAATTTATAATCTGTATTGTTTGTTTTTAATTTTTCATCACAGAAATTTTCAAACTTATGCATAGATAGAGAAAATAGTATAAATGAGCCAGCATGTACTCATCACTCACCTTCAACAATTATCAACAAGTGGCCAACTTATTTTATCAATTCTAAAATTTGAGTCTCCCCCTACCCATTCTGCCTCCCCAGGATATTTTGAAGTAAATCCCTAACATCACATCATTTACTCCATAAACATAAAAATATAAAAGTCATATTTTTAAATGTTTAGAGAAAACTAAAAACATAAATATAAGACCAATAATCACATAAAAGATCACTCAAGAAGAATAAGATATTCTAAAAATGTTCATTCTTATAATACAAACAGAGACACACTGTAATTAAAGAAGAAAATAGGGAGAACATCTCAAGAAAACAACATAACAGCATAGTATAATCCATGAGAAGTCCTCATTTAAAATATATGTGTAGAAAAAAAATAAAAGGACATTTAATCAAGGGTAGAGAGAAAGGAAAGATTTGAACTTCTAAGAATAGTGTCAAGTGGGCTAAAATCCAAAATGTAATGAGAATTGGGTTAAAAGCTAAGGGAGGGGGAAAAAAGACTTTTATAATCACGTTTGCAACAAAGGGAACAAAAAAGAGCTAGGTTCTGTTCTTGGCAGATGATGTCATGATGAATAAGAAAAAGTAATTGAGTAGATTTAGTTTCTTTTTCTTTCTTTTTTTCTTCTACATTCTTTATTAATAGTAGTAATTCAACATAGAAATGGAAGAACAAGATGAGTACAAGGGAATTTTTTTAGCTCAAGACAGACTGAGAGATAGTAAGACTAAACCTTACCCTGTAATAGAGTTCATATCTTAGATCCAAACATCCTATATCTAATAGATAAAGTCACAGAATCATCATAGCTAATATTTCAGGAACTTATATGGGTTAATATTGGTTCCATAAGAAGTGCGACAGATGAACATTGGCTCATTTTTCAAGCAGATAATAACTACAATCTATAGTTGAATAACCATGCTATTAATACTAGTAGTTTCTTTGTGTTTGATAAACATGTTATGCCAAAATAACTAATTTCCTTCAAAAAATGTACTAAGACTTCATGAGAATGTTGTAGATCCTTAGACAAATGTTCCTTAATAAACTCATGGACGAGATGTTTTAAGGATGAAAGTGTTTCCCTAACCTGGGCCACTCTACCTTAAAAGGAATTTAGTGAACTCATGACAACCTGCAGGCATTTCTGTCAGCCAGGACCAACTATTTTGTCCTCTTTTTTAGCCTACCATTTTTTATTAGGCTTTTGCATGGAGGTGTGGAAGCGTTTATTAGAATACACACAGCTGAGAGGAATAGTCAATAAAATAAGATTGAAAAGAACAAGATGAAATATGTTAAATTAAAATAAGAAGGAGACCAAGCTTGAAAATCCTCTTAGACAAAACCAGTTAAGCCACACAAGGAAAACCTAGTTTTTGTTTGTTTGTTTGTTTGTTTGTTTTTTGTTTTCTAGATTATTCCGTGAACAGGAGTGAAACTTAATATAGGTTACTTTTTGCGAATACCTCTGATAACCATAAATGCAATTTAAGTCATCTTCCTAAAATGATATAAGATAATCACTTTTAAGTAATCCTCTGCTTTCTGGTAACCCTCCTTATAACAACCAATCATTATAAAGTTTAAATAACTTCTTTTTCACCTTTAAAGCCATCCTGTAACGTAATGCTTCTACGCTTCATACCAGTTTGGGGCTTAAAGTCTCTCTGTTTGCAAACCGTCTCTCACTCAATAAAATAGTTACATCAAGTAAATCTCTCTGAATTTTCTTTTAGCAAAAATAATAAGAATAAATGTAAACCTCTTCAAAAATCAATTATAAGAAACAGAAGAGCCTAGAATCAAATTAATAAGAATTCCCATTAAAAAACACATTTAAATACTTTAGTTGACAAGAAGCTCAATATAAGTCATCACTGTGCTGTGACTTCCAAAAAATCTGATGGAATTTTTTTAATTGAAGTATAATTGACATAGAATATTCAATTATCTTCAGGTGTACAACATAGTGATTTGACATTTGTATACACTGCAAAATGGTCACCACAATAAGTCTAGTCACCATCTGTCATCTTATAAAGCTGTTGATAGAATTCTAATATGAGTAAAATATGTTGTTCATAACAAGCAGCAAAATGATTAAGAGCTGTGGGGTTCAGAGTCAGAGAAAACTGATATTAGTTCTGTCACCTTATGCAAGGTGCTTTACTTCTCTGTGCCTCTCATGACGTTGCCTACAAAGCTCCATGTCATCTGGCTCCTGCCTAATTTTGAATCACCCACCGACCTTGATGAGTCTTTTCCAGTCACAAAGGATTGTTTATTCTCCCTAAATATTCCTAAATCTTCCAAGCTCATCTCACCTCGGGCTCATTTACTCTACTTTCTCCCTAAGTCACAGAACTAGTAAATAGCATTCAAATCCAGAGTCTGCTTTCGAATCCAGCAATCTCTGGAGACCAAGCCTTTAGCCATACCATAGGACTTCACGGTAGGTGCTAGCTAACACTTTGTCAGATGACTAAATATATAAAATTTGAACAAAATAGTACATTAAAAAGTGTGCATTTCAAATATCTCAGCCAGTGCATGGCATATAATATGTAATAAATGTTCACAACAATAATATATTTATTATTATGCAATATTGGTAAGACATTTTTGGAATGTGAGACTCAGTTCGATTTAAGAATTACTTGACATAGTGGAGTATATCTGCTAAAGAGTGCCTCATTTGATGAAAGTTCTAGAAATTATGTCATTTGATAAAAGGTTTGTGAGCTTGGGAATTTTGGGCTGGTGAGAAGTCTTAATGTAGGCTTCTAACGTAGGCTTCATATTCTTCAAATGTCGGAAAGCCCCAGAGGACAGAAAAAAGACGAGAACACAAGTTATAAGGAACTGTATTTTCAACACCTCATAAGAATGAAGTTTCTCATAAATATTGATGATCAAAGTGTCCCGGGCAGCCTTTTTAAGTAGTGATCTCTGTAAAATCCAAGTGTAAGCTTAATATTAGCAAAAGCTATCTGAAATTCCGTTCTAAGAACGTCTACTTTTATAGCCTTTGCCTTAGATCTATCAGATTGTGAAAGTACTTTGTTATCAGAGTATTTGTATCTTTTCTTTATAAAATGTACAGAAATCTTTTTAGAGTTACAAACCTTAGAAAGAGCCAAGGAAATAAAGGATGAGTGAAGAAAGGAGCTAGCAGGTGAGGTATTTTCTCATTGTATCCTCACAACAGTCTACAAGGTAGGTGTTATTCTGATTTCATGCACAAGGTTCAGGGAATTGAATAATTTATTCAGGTGTGTTGTAGAGCAAGTCAAGGAGGGTATGTAGTTTGACCACAGGTCAGTCTGATTTAAAACTTGTACTCATTCTACCACATTGCATTATTAATATTCTTCTTCCAGGAGGAATAACAAAATAGAATCTCTCATAGTCTTTACTCAAAACTGCAGTAGGTCTAACAATAGGCTGACACCTTTTGGTTTTCCTAATTATATTAATTTGTTTGGCAGAAAGCCTCTCTCCCCCATATGAACAAGAACATTAATTCAGTGTGAGGAAACACTCTTTTGAATGAATAAAATTCTGTGGAGCACAAATAAAAATCCCTACTTGTGGATGTACTTACCCTCAAATTTCTCCCCCATGTGTAAATCTGACCAATGGGCACTGAACACTGATTTTTTTAAAGTTTGATGGCTTAAATTTGAATTTGAGTTTTGAACAATTCCTTCACTACTTCAGCATATGAAGTATGACATATGAAATACAATGATTATGCTTCAAACACATAACCTCAGTAAGTGTTTGAAATATGAAGGCTTGTGTGAAAATGTGTTTTAATTAATAATGGTCACTTCTGTTTATGTATTCTTACATGCTTTATAATTAGAAATTCTTGTTCTTTTACGTGGGGATGTTTTCAGCTTATGGTTATTGCACTAATTTTCTCAAACTTGATTCTTTTCATCGTGATCGTGTTGTTTAGTGTCAGTAAAAACTAGTACAACTTCCCTTTTCTATTGGTTCAGTTCTCCACCTTTTTTTCCCCTAATAAAAATATTGTGGTGCTGATTTGACATGTTTTGGTGACACTATAGCTCAGCTATTCTCCAAGGTGACCAACTGTATTTGATTAAGAGAGAGAAAAAAAGAGGTTTTTAATATGGTGTTGTTTAATCTATTGATTTTTGGTTGATCTTTTATTTGACAAGAAAGCTATTTTAAAAGTTCATATGAATTTCAAGGGACTTGGCATATCATATTTATAATAACTCATTTCTTCTACCTAGACTTTGTGAAAAAATATTTTGCTCTTTTTACTACTCTAAATCAAGAAATCAAGGTCACAATCCAGATCTGGTACTTTAATGATGTGATTCACTGTCAAGCATAGCAAAGATTAATCAGAAAATAAGTGAAGGCCATGTTTCAATACATTAGTTCTATTATATCTGTCTAAAGGAATACTAGCAATGAGGTAGAATATTTGCTACAAAATGGACATACTGTGAGTTTAGAAATGGGCTTTAATGCATTATTAGAATCGAATAGTTTTACTTTTTTAAAAATATGGCTATGACGAGGACAGTCGATCTTATTGAGAACTGTGGTATATAAGGACATAGAACTTTTCTTATTATGGCTTGGATTATTTTACATATTATTACTCTTTTACCTTTATTGAGGACTGTTTCAAGTAGCTCAAAATATTGCCACATGTAATATCTCTTCCATAACAAATATGCCCTTGGCACAAAGGAACTGCTAACTCTGGTTCTAACTCACGTATAGCAAACTGAGATTTTAAAAATGTAAAGAACCTTGTTCAAGGTCAAGAAGGAAATTTACCATTAGAACTAGGAATCAACCTCACATGATATGGTTCCCTGTCCAGTGCTATTTCCATCCAAGCACCTCCATTTTTTTTAAGTTGGAACGTATTGTTTTATTTTTTATTTTATTATTTTTTTTTATTATTTACCCCAGGGGTACAGGTCTGTGAATCATCAGGCTTACACCTTTCACAGCACTCACCATAGCACAAACCCTCCCCAGTGTCCGTATCGCAGCCACCCTATCCCTACCCTCCCACCCCCCAGTAACCCTCAGTTTGTTTTGTGAGATTAGGAGTCTCTTATGGTTTGTCTCCTTCCCCATCCCATTTTAAAACATTTACTAATGTGTACTTCTTGTAGGTCAGTTTGTTTTCTGAATAACTCATTCTTTTCTTTAAAAAGTCTCTGCTACACTAGTGTTGCTAAGTCTTGAAATTACCACCCATTTTCAAAATGAAGACTGCTTGCTCTTTTCTCAAAATAAATTCAGTAGTCTCTTTATATTTAGAAAGAATATAACTGTGCTAGTTAGTGGTTCAGTTGTGGCATTCCAGATAGTTCTACTAGGGCTGCCTGAAAGACAAGCCCTCAGAATTCAAGAGGCCAACAGAGGGGTTGAGAATGGGGCTCCAAGGTCCGACGGCATGAGTTTCAAGTTCAGCTTTAGCATTCTCTGGCTGTGTAACTTTGGGTAAGTCACATGGCTGTTCAAAAGTTCACTCTTACAATTGGGTGACAGAGGTGGTTAATTCATTAGAGTTTGTGAATATAATAAAAGGTAATATATAGATAACATTTAGCATGTGGTCTGAAACAGAGTAAACACAAAAAAATGTGTCATCACTCTGTTACATTCACCTTAGGCACATCTCACAACGAGTGTACATTTCAGAGCAAAAGTCATTCTATGAACACTATCATTTGGTGAAAAAAATCATTGAAGAAATCCAATTAATTTTGAAAATTGGTCAAAATTTACTGGATAAATGCAGCACCAAGTTAAAAACACTTTGGGGTATATAAATGGGGAATATTAAACTTTTTAGAAACTTGAGACCTCAGGATCTTGGATGAAAGCAGGTAGATTACGACCCTTCCCCCATCAAAAATGTGTATAACAACATTGACCTAGAATAGAAATCTCTAATCTATTGTAGGAGTTCCATTTACTTTAACAATAATAACAAACCCTCTAAAATGCTGAACAGATAAAATTGGATATAACAACCAAAAATAATGTTAATTTTCTCTCTTGATTCTGGAAGTTGAATTTTGAGAACTGGGTTGCCTTGCTAATGGCAGTTTGGCCGTGTGCCATGGCAAAGCCCTGTGTCTTTCACTTCTTTTAGGATCTGTTGAAGGCAGAACCAAGAAGACCCTTAGAAACATGATTTTGAATTCATTTTTTCTTATTAGGAATATTCACTCTCTAGTTTTTTTCCTATAATATTTCTGATAGAAGACAATTATTTTGGCCAGCCAGAACATCAAACAACAGCCAGAATCTCAAGATTGTTTAGAATATATTAACAAAGCTCTTCACAGAATATAACAAAACTAAATTAGAAAAGTGAGGAAGGCCACTGTCAACATGGTCTTCTAAGTGTATTCTAAGAGAAAAGCTAGGACACGACTCCACCGCAACTTCAGATTACAAAGCTCTCCTACCTCTGTAAATTCTGTTGACCCTTATGTATATCCTATCAGGTAGGAATAATTATCCCCATTTTACAGATTAGAAAATAGATGCACAGAGCACGTTTATAACTTCTCTAACCAAGGCTTAGAGTTTGTTATTTTGAATTCTCGTAGGGGTCCCCTTTCAGTACGCCACACTAACTGCCTCACTAGAAATGAAATACGTAATGCACAGACTCCTCCTTGGTCTTCTTTGCTGCATCTCCTCTAGCTAGTCTGGAAACATTGAAACCATCTGACTCACTTCTAGACCCTCTTCTATCCGCATTCTCTTCTCAGGGCATCTCATCCACACCTGTGCTTTCAATACTCCTCTAGTCTGATAATTCCCAAATTCATTTCACCTACCCAAACCTTGGGATCTTGACTTGTCTATCTAACTGCTACTTTTGCACTTGGAGCTCTGGTCAGCATCTCAAACAACTCAACAGAGGTCTTAATTCACCCCTTTCATCTGTTTGTTACCCTTCCCCCCTGCCATGTCCATATCTACAGTAATCCTTGATTTCTCTACTTTTCTTCACTTATCACATCTGATTCACTATTAAGTCTTACTACTTCTATCTTCAAAAATCCTGAATAAAACATGAAACACATTCTGAATATGAGAATTTATGTCTTTTTTCAATTTGAAATTCTTATATTTCTTCAGATACTACTGTGCAGGTATTTGCCTTTTAAAGACACCATTATTTTACATTCTTTTTCAAACTGTTGCTCTTATTTAAATTTTTTGTGTTGTTAATTCTGTTTTTTGTCACGGCTGATTTTTACTCATACTGAATTTTGTGTGTGTGTATTTTTTCATTGTAAGCTCCTTTCTNATTTATGTCTTTTTTCAATTTGAAATTCTTATATTTCTTCAGATACTACTGTGCAGTTTTTTGCCTTTTAAAGACACCATTATTTTACATTCTTTTTCAAACTGTTGCTCTTATTTAAATTTTTTGTGTTGTTAATTCTGTTTTTTGTCACGGCTGATTTTTACTCATACTGAATTTTTTGTGTGTGTATTTTTTCATTGTAAGCTCCTTTCTTCTTTTCTGAAAAAAATTAAAGTAATAACATCATAGCATAAGTGCACTTGTATGTAATTAGTGGCTCAATTAATAATTACATGTGTATATAATTGTGTAGTCACCACCTAGGTATGTAATTGTGATACAGTTTTACATATAACTTGCATGTCATTTACATAGATAGGTAAATGTGTATATTTACATGTAATCTACAGAGATATGTAAGCGCTCCACGATACCTTATCTCAAGCTACCAAAGTGACAACAATGACCATATTCCTGGGAGGAGATGTGCAGAATTGCTCCAGCACACCATTAGGAAATCCTCTAACTTTCTCTGAATAAGATTCAAATTCCTTACCATGACTTGCCCTTTGCCTACCTCTCCAATTTCATCATGTACCACTCTGCCATCACTTACTCACATTACAGCCACATTTGCCTCCTTCCTATCCCTGGCATATGACAAACCCTCCCCCGTCTCTGAATGTGCTAGTCTCTCTGGCCCAGTTCTTCCTCTGGCTGCTCATTCCTGTCCTCCACAGTTCAGCTGTAAAATGTCACATACTCAGAAAGCCTTCCCCTGAACATCCAACCTATACTGGCTTCTCCCAGTTTTAGCTTAAATTTCTATTTCCTTCTTACACAGCACTTAAGAAATCCAATTAATTTTAAATTGGAATTGCCATTAGGCTATTTTTATTTATCTAGCAAATTATTTGCTATCTGTCTCTGCACTAGAGTTTAGGCTCCACGCATGTAGAGTGTTGATGTCTTATTCATCACTGTATCCCAGGGTCTGGCTCAGAGCCTGACACAGAGAAGGTGCTTAGTCAATGTGTTGAGTGAATGGATGGGTGGATGGTATAATTATCTATCAAGGAGTGAGTGATTAACTTTTCTAGGGAGTGCAATTTCTGAATAAGATGGAAATCTACCAATTTAGATATGAAACTGAGTACATTTTAGGAATCTGGCAGTTCCCCTCACCCTGCCTCAAGGAGTGGCATTAGAGTGCTCTGGGGTCTTTAAATCCCAGATCTGCCATTTAACCTCTCTGGGCCTAAGTTTTTCTTGATTTCTAAAAAGGAAATAATATTTGGACTAAAATATCAGATTACAAGTAATTGATAATTTTTATTATTATCATCAAGATGTATAATTTATGGTGGACCAGAACATATTATAAATACACATCACTTCTCACATTTGGTTTTACACTTGTATATTTCAAAGTCTAATCTTATTTTAAATTTTCATAAATTATTTCTCAAAGAGCTCAAAAAAGTTCCATATCATCTTTCATACATCCTACAATATTTGAGAACAAGCATGATGAGTTTGATTTTACTGATGTGGAAAGGAAAACAGAAATGCTAGGTTTCCAACAGTCACAAAACAAATCACTGGGCGAGTTGGTCTTAGAACTCAGGTAATCTATTATCTAACTTGGTGTGCTTTCCTCTGAAATGTGTCTAGGATGAAAACTATCACAAGAGTGTTTGGTGTGACATGGTGGGTGTGTAAAAATAGCAAACCAGAGCTTAGGTATGTAGAAGTCAGTAGATGAAAGTACTAATGCTAATGGCTAAAGAAGTTAAAAGACAAGCTTATAGTTTTTACATTGGCTTGTTTCTGTGGTTTGGCTCTTGTTACAGCATGTATGTAATTTGTCCTGGTAATAAAACCAAGTCTGTTTCAAGGTCACTCAACAACACGTCAGTCCAGAAGCTGAGACTTCGGGATGCTTCACTGTCCTACGTTTCTCAGCCCCCTGTGGTCCAGAGGATGCTGTTCCATTCTCTCTCCCTCTCCCACTCCTACTCTCCCACCCTCTCACTCTAGTTCTCCCTCTCCTTCCCAGTCCATTTGATATTCTCACAGGGTCAAGTTACTGTCTACTGAGACATTAAGACATTCTATTTTATTGTCAACTGGCTGAAACTGAATAAACAAATATTTCCAGCAATTTTATTTCCACTCACTCACTCTGACAACCTAGTTTATACTGGTACCTAGGATAATATATTTTTCCTCTTGTTTCTTCAGGGCTTTGTGTATAATGTGTTAATGCATAACAATCAGTGAGAAATAACTGAGAAATACTTCCAATGTTTACCAACTATCTAAAGTCATTTACCTCTGTTGACATCTTAGAAAAATTTATGAAAAAATAATTCAGTTTTTTTTAACTATCTTTATCAAGTTTGGCAATAGAACATTTAGGTTTATTTTGTTTTCTTCTCTCCTTCCTCTTCCCTTATGCTAAAGGCTACAGATATTACTTTGCTCCTCAGCTATGGGTTGAAAAGCTTAGAATCACAGATATATACACCATCCAAATACAATTTGAGCTCTAGGAAATGTTGGTAGCAAAAGTAGCATGCTTTTCATTTCATCAAAGTATTATTTCTTCTGTTCAGTTTCCAGAAGAGACTCTGGGGAAGATGCAGTGAGTGTCAGGAAACTGCTATGAGGAGACCGCTTGAGTTTCTGCAAATGTTCGGTATTAAGGCTTGAAGCTCATTGTAGAAATGAGGGGGAATCACTTCCAAAGGGTTGTTTTGTAATCTGAGTGAAGGCGCTAAGGACCTCTAAGCTTCTGTGGCCATGCAAGCCTGGCATCAGAAAGATAGGTGGCCAAGACCAAAACTCTTAGGAAAGGAGAAGATGCTGGGCAGAGAAGGGTTTCATTTAAGCCAGAAGGAGGGCACTGGTTATAAAGGAAGAGGGTAAGGTTTTTCTGCTTTCTTACTGCTTTGAATGTGATCAAGGAGGCTTGGGATATCCTGGGCTCCTCCTGCATTCTGAGCATTCCAACCAGGCCCACCTCCTCCCTGTCACTGGCAATACCTCCAACCTTCACTCTTCTTTCAGCACTTTCTCTGGGGACAGTGAAGCTGAAGGAGATCATGGCTCCCTATACCTTATTGACTTCATGAGCCCACCCACTCCCTGCTCCTTTTTTCTCTTTCAATTTCCAGTGGGAAAAGGTAGAAACAACAGGATTGAACTTTCTTATTCTATTGTATGGGTATATTGCAAATTTGTGTTTTAATACCGGCAACTAAGACTATATATTTTATCAACACCATCAGAATTGGAGACTATTTGTTAGAGTTATTGCTAGCTCCAGTAATTTCCCCCACATTTGCTCTGTCTCTTTGCAGACTCTAAGAGAAGAATTATCGAAACAAGAGAAAAGGCTTCTTTTTGCTGGGGCTCACTTCTGATGAGTCATCAAAGTCTGAATCCAAGATAGTACAATATTTCACTCAATAAATATTTGTTGAGACCTGCTGGGCATTATTTTAGGTACTTGAAACAGAGCAATGCATATAATGGAGGAGATAGACAAGGTCCCTGAGGCCCAACCCCGGTCTCATGAGAGGAGACAGACAGTCTGAAGTTAATATAAAAATAAGTTAACTTTAATGCTGGCAAGTGAACTGAAGAAAAGTAAAGAAGGTTAAATAAGAGGTTGGGGCTCAGGTTGGGCAGGATGGAGGAAACATCTGAGCTTGAACAGCAAGCTGGCATAATATGGGAGGCATTCTACAAGTTCAATTTAGGAAAATGTAATATTCTTAGAAATTTCATATGAAGTGGTCCTTTAAAGTCCCCAAACACAATGTTTTTGCAATGTAGAAGTCAGGATGCTGGGAGAGCCCAAGTTAAGGACAATTTTGAGTCATGCTATTTTATGATTTAGTATTGCTGGTGTCATGAAATGAACCATTAATTAATTTTTTTAAAAGTTAATATTTAAAAGTCTTGTCTTTTGGTCTTTAAGATAGTTACTATGCTATACACACCATATAGCAATGCTGGGACAGCATTACTTGGAAACTTTCCTGACAGCAGCATTAGAAAAATGAGAGATGTAGCTCTTAAGGCTGGCCCAGCATCATGGGGTATAAATGCCATGAGGGTCTGTGAATGACTATGGAATGTTTGAGAAAATATTGGATAAAGTGGAATCATGAAAGAGAGTGAATTCTTATTCTCTCACTTTAATTTTTTTTCATTCCTTGAGAAAGGGGAACCAACCACAGCTTGTGTTTGAAGAAATTAATAATCCCAAGAGTCACTTAACTCTCACTTTCTCCATAAACAGGGTGGAATGCACTTGTACCCTGAGAGCACTGGGTCCTTACAATTTGAGGGCTGTCTCAGGGGTGTTTTGCTGAGAATCATTACAGTCATGTTGTTAACTTCTATAATTCTATAGCTCTCAAGAAAATTTCCAAATGCTTTGAACAAAAGCCACACTGACACTATGGGATTTAGTGTCTTTGTGTACTAAATGTCTTTTGGTAAAAGGTCTCTGGGATTTCATTGTTTTCTTTTTTTTTTTAAAGGTTTTATTTATTTATCTGACAGAGAGAGATCACAAGTAGGCAGAGAGGCAGGCAGAGAGAGAGGAGGAAGCAGGTTCCCTGCCGAGCAGAGAACCCGATATGGGCCTCGATCCCAGGACCCTGAGATCATGACCTGAGCTGAAGGCAGAGGCTTTAACCCACTGAGCCACTCAGGCGCCCAATTTCATTGTTTTCTGTCTACCTTTTAAAATCTAACATACTTCTATTTCACTGAGTTAGGCTAAGTTTCCTCCATGGTGCTTCTCAATGACATTTCCCTGAATTAGGTAAACACATCCCTTTTCTCTGTCGGCCATCATGTTCCTTTCACTCGGGCTTTGGGAATTTTAAATGATGTCAGGAACAGCATGTTTATATTCTCTCGATGTAACTGTTAATGGCAATAGAGAAATTTAGTGGTAAAAATGCTAATAAGTTTATGGCTCAGGGCCTCACTTTCTTTACCAATGAAATGCAGAAGTGGGTACTTAAACTGAAAATTTTGCATTTCGGTGAAAGACAAAGCTATGTGACTTATAAAAATAGAATTCACATAAAAGGTCTTAAAGAAGGGAAAAATAATGAAACAAGATGGGATGGGGAAGGAGA
>LNAC01000152.1:3373293-3482775 GCA_002007465.1 Ailurus styani
GGGGTGGGAGGGTAGGGATAGGGTGGATGGGTTATGGACATTGGGGAGGGTTTGTGCTTTGGTGAATGCTGTGAAAGATGTAAGCCTGATGATTCACAGACCTGTACCCCTTGGGCAAAGAATAAAAATAAAATTTAAAAAAAAAAGGTCTTAAAGAGAGGGTGGTTATTGCTGTTTTGTTGGGGTTTGCAGGAAACAATTGGAGCCGGACTTCCCTCTGGACTAACTGGATGGCTTCCATTTTCCAGGTGTAAGTTATGAAGCTGTCTGACCTAAGGCTTTCTTTCTGGAAGGTAAAATTAATCTTTACATCTCTTCCCTTCCTTACCATATTCTACCTACTATGTCCTGGTTTTAACCCTATTTTTCCAATGGACCAAGTTCAAAACTACTTTAGGTCTTTCACACCTGTTTTGTTTTGTTTTGTTTTGTTTGTTCTTTTCCCTTTTTGCCTGGAGTGCTCTTTCTTTTCTCTCTTCTTATGCTGGTTGTTTCTCATAGCTTCCAATTAGCTTCTTAGTTCCTAACTTTTAGTTATGAGCCACCATTCAAACTTTACCAGACAGCAAAAGAAAGTCTCTAATGTTGAGTGTGACTAAAAGTCAAAAGCAAAAAACTACTTGAAAGAAACAATGTGTGCATGGAAAAAAATGTTAAAAGTAAATGAAAAAAAAAAACCAGTGATAATAACAAAAGAATTATCTTTATATATTTAAAGAATTATGAGATACTACGATAATGAACTACTAGATTCTATTGAATATGCAACATTCAGAGAACAAAAAAGAACTGTGGAAGTTAAAAAATGTAATAGCAGAAATGAAAACTAGGAATTTAAGAAGTATAGAAAATCTTCAAGAAAAAGAGCACACAAAGACTGAAGAAATAAATAAATATGAATATCAGGAATTCTGGGAAAAAATAAAAACAAGAAAATGAAAGCAAGGAATTCATCTCAAAAATAACTCAAGAGAACTTTCAGAACTGAAGAACAAGAATTTGAGGATTGAAAGGGCCTGTCATGTGGCCAGAACATAAGCTAGAAATGGACACATTATAGTAAAATTTTAGAACGTGGGAGATCAAAAAATGATTCCACAAACTTTCAGATCAAAGAAAGAGGCCATATATAAAGGACCAAGAGTCAGGTGTATTTCAGATTTCTCAACAGAAATACTAGATTGTACAGAACAATGGATTAAAAATTCTGAAGGAAAAGGATTCTTCTAACCAGTCTGTAGATCAGGCATAAATGGTATAAGGATGTGTTTGAATAGGCAGATCTCAACATCGCCCAAACAAGAGAGAAAACCAGGGAAGAATCTGAAATAAAGATAATAAGAGACCTAATACCGGCTGAAGTAAAAGAGAAGAATGGTGAAAAAAGATTTTGCGAAGACATCTTTTACCAAATTGGTAGAAACAAACAGAATACTGGACACATTTGAACTTCTTTTTTTTTTTTTTAAAGATTTTATTTATTTATTTGACACACAGAGAGAAATTACAAGTAGGCAGAGAAGCAGGCAGAGAGACAGGGAGAGGAGGAAGCAGGCTCCCTGCTGAGCAGAGAGCCCGATGTGGGCCTCGATCCCAGGATGCTGAGATCATGACCTGAGCCGAAAGCAGAGGCTTTAACCCACTGAGCCACCCAGGCGCCCACATTTGAACTTCTTAAAAGAAGACTTAAACAATGAAGAAAATTTTGAGGTTGAATAAGTGCTAAGTACACTAGAAATTAGACATGAAAAATTGAGATAATTATTGAGTTCAGGGATACAAAAGGTAAAAGAAAGGAAAAATAATTATAATTTTGTTAAATGGATGAGCTATGAACACAAATATCCAATATATTATTATTAATAAATTATAAGAAGAAGTTGGGGAGATGGGAAAGTTGTAAGTATACATGGCAGGAGCAGGGGAGAGGAAGAAACTAAGCTCTTATCTTCCAGTCAGAAACAATAAAGCCTAAAAGAGAAATCTCAAAATTCATCCATGACATTTTAAAGAAACTATTTTGGAGTAATTTTGGAATTATAAAAAATTTGCAAAGGTAGTAAAGCATACTCCTATACACTTCAATGTTAACATCTTATGGTACGTTTGTCAAAACTAAGAAACCATCACGGGTACATTTCTATTAACTAAATCCCAGATTTTGTTCAGATTTTACCAGTTTTTCCATTAATGTCTATTTTTACCTCCCACTCCAAGACCTCATCCAAGATACTACATGGCATTTAGTTGTCAACATTCTTTAGTTTCCTCTGAACTGTGATTGTTTCTCTATCTTTCCTTGTTTTTTAAGACTCTGACAGTTATAAGGATTGCTGGTCAGGTATTTTGAAGTATGTATTTCAATTTTGGTTCATCTGGTGTGTGTTCTCATTATTAGACTGGGGCCATGGGTTTTTAGAAAGAATACCAGGGTAGTGGAATACTCGTTTTATCACATCATATTGGGGTACATGGTATCCAGATGACATCACTGATCACTTGGTTATGGTAGTATTTATGATTTCTCACTATTTTTCTTGATCCACACTCTTCTCTTTGGAAACCAGTCACTAAGTCTAGCACACATACAAAGAGGAGTGGGGAGGATAAAGCTGTAGGGAGGTACCACCTACATATATTATCTAGAATTCTCCTATAATGAAGGTTTGTTTCTTATTTTTTATAATTGTGTAATTATTTTTATATATCTATATATTATATATTTATAATATATATGCTTGTATGTATTACATATACTTTATATAATTATTTACTGTACATATATTTTAGAGTTTGAGTTATTATCCAATTCTACGTTATTTATTTTCTTTTTCAAATTGTTCCAGTTTGAGCAGTCGGAAGATGTTTCAGGTTTGCTCCTGTGTCCCTTTGACACACCCTGTGCTCCTTTTGTGTTTTGGCGCTTCCTTACTTTTTGGCATGCTCTAGATTCATTTTCTTTTTTTTCCTACTCCAGCTTTAAAATCAGCCATTTCTCTAAGAATCTCTGAATCCTTTTATTGAAGTACTGTATTTAGAAACTGGGATTTGGGTATTTAATTATAAAGTAAAGAAATAAAAACCTTAAAAAGAGAAAATATAGTAATGGAATAAACTTGAAGTTTCTTAACAAAAATATTTGTTTATACAATGTCATGTTGAAGAAATTTTTTAGTGTAAAAAATCCTTAAAGTAACCTTACCTAGAAATGATTGATATGTTAAAATTTGTTTAATGGCCATGTTATGGAGATAAAAATGAGATGAAAGAAGAATAACAGGAGAAAATAAGTAAATTCTGATATAACCAATGGTAGAAACAAGGGGGTAAATATTTAGGATTAAAAGATAATTTTTATGGGCTTGTTCTGAATTGTGCTTCATCAACAAAGGATGAGGATTAAATTTTTCTAACACGGATGACAAAATTAATGCAGAAACAAGACGTAATAGTGACAATGTGTCTGGAGAGTTGACACATTTTTGCAATTTCTATCCAATCAAATATAATTTGTGAATGAAATCTTGATTTGCCTTTTAGCCAGTTTTATCTCATAGGAACCAAGCAAATGATGAGAAAGTCTGCTACATAAGATTTAACTTAAAAAATACTAAAATAAAAATGAATTATGTCTTCTTTTGTCAATTCACACAGAACTTAATCTGTGCCTTTCTTTGGTTGTAATTATCACTTTTCACCATGTATCACAGACTTTTATGATTTGTCTTACTAGAAGGTAAAATTCCTTGAAAATACAATCTGTGTCATAATATATTTCTCAAAAACGTGCCCAACTCAAGAAATGTAATTGAACTAAATAAACACCAAATAAAAGCATAAATTAATAAATCAAGAGATTACTACTTGGTGAGAAGGAAATCACAGGAAGGTTACAGAATAAATTGTTGCTTTTGGTAAGTTCGTAATGACTGTGGAAAGTTATGTTAGTTCAAGTTATTTAAACATTTCAGTTTTTAGGAGAGCATTTGTTTTTTATTCCAGAGAATAAACATAATCCCATGGTTATGTATCAGAGTTAAGATTTTAAAACACTATGAAACATGTTCAATTATTTTGCTCTCACTTAAAGTATTGACCTGATTTTTAGTGGGAAAAAAATTACAATAAATACAGTACAATTTAAAATTATTGCTTATTTCACTTTTCACATTATATATATAATTAGAAATAAGGAAAGGTAACTATATTAGAGAATATAGTCAATAATTTTTATTGCTAGGAGTGTATAATCAGCAAAATCTGGAGACCCTTACACATTGAACAAATGCAGATGTGATTCAGAAAGTGCTATTGACAAAATTTGAGAGATCAGTGGTGTGGTAGAACTGAATGATGTTAATTGGGAAAGTGTTTTAGTTTTCTTTAAAAAGGGTTAATATGGGGCGCCTGGGTGGCTCAGTGGGTTAAGCCTCTGCCTTTGGCTCAGGTCATGATCTCAGCCCCACATCGGGCTCTCTGCTCAGCAGGGAGCCTGCCTCCTCCTCTCTCTTTGCCTGCCTCTCAGCCTACTTGTGATCTCTCTCTCACTCTGTCAAATAAATAAATAAAATCTTTAAAAAAAAGGGTTGGGCGCCTGGGTGGCTCAGTGGGTTAAAGCCTCTGCCTTCGGCTCAGGTCATGATCCCAGGGTCCTGGGATCGAGGCCCATATCGGGCTCTCTGCTCGGCAGGGAGCCTGCTTCTTCCTCTCTCCTCTCTCTCTGCCTGCCTCTCTGCCTACTTGTAATCTCTCTCTCTCTGTGTCAAATAAATAAATAAAATCTTAAAAAAAAAAAGGGTTAATATGATTCATGGGCAATATTTTGGGGCTCATTTTTTAACAAATATTTTATTTCTAGATACTTGGAAAACAGTGGTAATTATAAGGAGCATCTTGTGTCCATTAAGAGTAAGTCATGACAAATTAATATCATTTTCTTAGTGACAAAACTATTAGACTGGAAGTTATAGAGAATGTAGTAGTATCTATGTATAAATTGTAACATATAGCTTAAATATACATAAATTCAACAGGGTATTTTAAATTATTTTTGTCAATAAGAATAATGTGTACTGCATAATAAGATGGAATAGATTTTAAAATAAATCAAGCATTTTATGCAAAATGTTACTATTTCATGCATTCATGTCAACCTTAGGCTCTTACAGGCCTCAAACTTATCCTCAAATTCAATTTTCTTTTGAAGGCTTTAATGAATATTTGTTAGGTATACTTCACAAATTTACATATAACCTAAAGCTGGAAAGAACAGAAAAAACTGAAGAGCAATTTTAGAGATATTAGTCAATATACTTTTTGCCTTCGAGGAACTGGATGAATAAGCAGTCCTATTAGGATCTAAGCATTTGAGTAAGTACTAGCTTAGTATGTGTTACCTTTATGGTGTGGTTTTCAAGGTACAGCAATACATACGTGTCTGAGTTGATCAGACCAATGTACTGAAAGTATCGTGTTCAGGTTTGGAAATATTAATTTAGGAAAGACATTGAACAAAACCACTTATTGGGAGGAAAGTAAATTTTCAGAAAAACATGGCATCTGAGAAACAAAGAAATGCTTAATTTAGAAAGTAACGATTCAAAGTTGATGCTAAATATTTGAATGGTTTATGTTGTTTAAAGGACAACCAGAAGCTATGCATGGATGATATAGGGAGACAGATTTTGGCAAGTGTGAGAAAGGCTTTTAATAACTGGATTGTTCAAAAGTGAAATGAGTAGGTTTGTAAGACGGAGAAAAGAGGTTTCTACACATCAGGGGACATTAGAATCAATCATTCCTGAGGTCTTTCCTGGTTCTAATGTTCTTTGATTCGCTAGTCAATAAGTAGTTTTGAAAAGCCTCCTAAATCACATTTTATAGTTACCCTTCTATAAATCCTAAATGGAAGGCAGGCCTAATCACAGAACCAAACACCCAACGAAACTGTGATGCCCTCGACATTTCCCACTGGCAGTGGTTTCCATAAGCCCACTTTCATTCACTATATCTTTTGGCATTTCTGTCTAAATCTTTTATCCTGCTTTTCTTGGTCAAGACTTTTGTTGCTCACAACCACCTGGGGTTTATTGCTGGGCTGGTTTTAGATTGAGATGGTATCAGGTTGACTCAAATACTTGAAAGTCAACTAGATAACCTGATAAATGATCCTACAATATTCCAGAGGCACAGAAGCTGCCCAGCAAAGCTCTCATTGAATATGAGCTTTAATAAAGCTATATATATTTTTGGCGATACTCATTTAATTAGATAACATATTGGTTAAAGAAAGGTAGATTAAGAAAACAAATAGAAATGACAATTTTACATAAAATTAACATCCCCTAGCAAATGACCCAAGTAACGTTTTCTTAAGTGTGGTAACTGTTATAAATGAGTAATGAAGCAGTGGCTGGAAAAAAAATATAAATATCAATTTCCCAGAACTGTATATTTTGAATTCTAAAATTTAAAGACTGAAATTTGATACACTTACAATGTTTTGCCCAAATAAATTTTTATTATATAAAAAAGAAACCATATAGGCTATTTGTTTTTGACCAATTCAATTTTATTTGATAATTTTCAGTATCCTTTAGATGCAAAAAAGTATTTATTCAACAAATATTTATTGAGAACCTTCTATGTTTCAGGTACTATTCTAAGTTCTTGGGATATATCAGTGAACAAATAGGGCAAAAATTCTTGCCCTCATAAAGCTTTCATTTAGTGCAGGAAAACCACTAATAAATAAAACATGTAAGTAAATTATAAATAAGAAAGTTGTGTATGCTATGGTGAAAAAATAAAGCAGGGAAGGAGTATATGAAATGCCAAGGTATTGCATTTTTAAAAAGTGGTTAGGGAAGATCTCAGCGAGAAGGTGATTCCCTTCAAAAATGGTGAAGAAATAAGTCACAAAGCTCTGGGGTGGGGTGGGGACTGGGGAAGACCATTCCAGGAAGATAATTCAGCTGGTGAAAAGGTTTTAGGTGGGAATTGTGCTTGGAATGTTTAAGAAAAAGCAAAGAGATCAGATAAACCATTCATCAGAAAGATAACAAAATGGAAAGGCACAGATCACGTTCCACCCTATAGGCCATTGTAAGGATTTTGGCTCTTGCCTTGAATGAGATAGGGAGCCATTGGACAGTTTCGAATAAAAGAATAACAGGTTCATTTAGATTGTTCTATTGAAAATAAACTGTGGCAGACAAGAGTAAAGAAGCAGGGAGATCAAGTAGGAAGCTATTACAATAGTCCAGGAAAGAGATCATGGTTGTGTGGATTAGAGTAATAATAGCAGCAGAGATAGTGGGAAGTTGTATGTGTTCTTAAATAGAGAGCCACTAGGATTTACTGATGTATCAGACATGGGATGTGAAGGAAGGAAGTCAAGAATGACTTCAAGACCTTGGGACTATGAAATTTAAAAGATGGATCTGCTCCTAACTAAAAAAGAAAAGATGAAATGTAGAGCAACAGTTGAGTGCTAGATATAATAAGCTTGAAAACTATATATTAAACTGTATATTAAAACTATGATATGCAGAGAATATCAAGTAGATAAAGACTTTTGGCCAGTTAGAGTGTTCAGCTCTCACAAAATATTCAACGTAGAAGATGTGCTTGTTGGTATAGGCAAACACAAAAACGAAACAATAAAGCAATTCTAAGGCTCTAGATACAGCTTCTGATTTTCAAATAGTATATTACCAAAATATATACGAAAGAGTGTGGACAGGTCTAAAAAGTGTGGCATTGAAAAATGAGATTTGACTTATATATTATTGTGTATATTATGTGAAGCAGTTTCCAAAAGCAGCTAGATTGACAAACTTAATTAGCTCCTCTAAGGTAGAAAAGGAATTTCTATAAATTTGCATATAAGTATTTAATCCTAAGTCTCAAATGGAGAAATGATAAGTAAGACTATCGCTGTTGCTAGAATTCCATAAATGTGTGTATCCTTTATGTGTTAACATGGTGAAGGAGAATATTGATATTTTGAGCTGAGAAGCTGATAGAAGCTTCTTTTGCTTCACAACTTGAGTGCAATATTTCACTTGACTGTAATTCGTAAGTTTCCTGTAGCTAAATATTTTATATGTGGAGTTAAATACACAAAAGTATTAAATGCAATATATTTCTGACAGTGATATAATTTGAGGCAGAAACTTTCCATCACATTTACATACTGCTGAGGAGATGGGGCACTCAAGATTAACATACCAGGTGAAAATCAACAAAGGCATTCTGGGGGCCTCACTGTCAGAGAAGGAAAGGACAATGGGTGTGTGTGTGTGTGTGTGTGTGTGTGTGTGTGTGTGTGTGTTTTAAACAGGTAACAAACTGAAGCTCAGGGTCTTAAAATAGAAGTATTCACTGAATTTATATTGATTCCCACTTCTTTTTATTTTTCCATGTTTTAGGTTCTATTTTTCTCCTGTTGGGGTGAGTTACAAATTATGTACTACATTTAGGGAAATTTGTTAGTAATTTCTCAGAATCATGACTAGACTTCATGGCTAGTTTAGTGGGAAGTTTTGGATGCAAACTCCATTTCATTTCCCTCTAGAGTCTAAACAGAAGCTTACATCTAATATGTTATCTTGGACTCTTAAAGAAATGGGTAAGAGAGAACCATTTGATAATTGTGAGATTAACAGGTAAATTCTCCTAAAGCTTTGCACAAAATTTGTAACTAATTCTAACAAAGAAAAAATAAGTTTAAATATAGAAAAAATAAGAATTCAGGAACAATCTTCCTGGGCTAATCCAATGGGCACATTGTGTTATAATATGGTTCAGGTATAAACTATGCAATCTGTTAACAATTACATTGTGTGCGTGTGTGTGTGTGTGTTTACTGTATACAAGCACACACCATTGATTTATATCAATATTGGCAGAATCATTCATCGTGCTTGTTTTTGTATGTTATCTAATATAATATTTTAAATTTAAAGATTAAGAATGTTCAATGACTCTGTCTGCCTTCGTGCCTTTCATCTTCCCCATTTTCCTTCTTCTTTCTTTCTGATTTTGTTTTCTGTCTCCTTCTCAGGGCTTAGACAAGGACGAAGTGATTAAAGTATTTGGCTTGAGCATCAAATTTAAGGGAGCACCAAACTGAATAATTAAGTAATATCTTAATGCAATATTTAAAAAAATCAGAATTAATAAAAAGTCCATAATGAATAAAATATCAAAAATTTAAATAAAGACTGGATCTGCTAGTGCCATTTGAGTCATGTCTATACATAGTGATTATATACTTTTTTGGCCTCTCTTAAATTACGCACCTGAAGTTAATACCAAACTTACTTGACCCTAACCTGGCCCTATTCTGCATTTCTTGCCTTGCTTCTTGTCTTCTAGACAAAAAGCATAAAACAAGCACATAAAACTGATCATGTTACCAACCTAAATACATGAAATTATACAAGTCAATCCCCTCTGATCAACGTACTAGATCTCAGTTAAATAAACATATACAATGAGACAAAGATCATTTAAATTCTCTTGAAAAATGTTTGAGATCTATTTTATTTATAGGACAAATTATTTTACTGAGAGCTTTTTAAGATAATAAGTAAGTTGTATCATCTAGAATCTAATAAAAAAACAAAAGTATCTCATCCCTTTAAGAACTTTCTATGAGGACTCAGGCTTGTAAATTTGGGAGGATGAATTCATGAGCAAACTGAAACTGATTGCTATCAAAGATGATCTTAGTCATTTAAGCCTAAAAGAAAGACTAAGTATCAAGCTTGAAACTGAGGTATTTAGTTCACTATTTACAGAACTACTTCTACATATGTGAGTTGCTATAGGGAAATAAGGATAAACTGACAAATCAGGTACGGATACTGACCCGAAGTGATATGCAGTCTAGAAGGACAGATAGACACAGACAATTATTATGCTCAGAAGAAATCATATGTGGGGATGGACAAAGTATTAAGAGAGTTTAATGGAGAAGGAAAATATTTTAGGCAAGAGAATTAAGAAAATCTTGGTAACTGAGATAGACTTTGAAAATGAATAGCCCATGGACAGAAAAGGAAAGTCAGTGAGAGGAGGGCATTCGTGATTGGAAAAAAAAAAAAAAGAAATGAGTGATTATTTGGTACGTAAGAATATTGAGGCATTTAAAAGAAAGTCAGTAACTTAGTTTGGTAGAAATATAAAGCACATAAATGAAGTGGAAAAGAAGATACCCAGATGTATATTTAGTACAGATATTCAGTAAATTATTTTTCAACAAAAATAATGAATAAACGAAAACTGAAAAGAAGGAAAATGCCAAATTGCAGAGACTTTTGAATGCTAGGGTAAACAAACTGCACTGAAGATAGAGCAGAACACTTAAAGGCTTTTGAGCACAGAGGGGATTGCTAACAGAACTATGCGGAGGGAAGATTAATTCATGGGAGGGGGCCAGCCAGTAAGCTCGTTCTAGAGTCTAGGAGGGTAATAATAATGACACGAATTGCCAAACCAGAAGCAGAAAAGGAAAGGAGCAATTAATGGAAGAGACGCTGAAGAAGCCAGATTGACAATTAAAGCAATTAATTGGCTCTGGTAAGAAAGACGAAAAGCAATGAAAATGACTCCTCAATTTCTAGCCTGGATGGCAGGGAGGGTACTGATGTTTTTAACAGAAATAAAAAACACAAAAAGATAAGCATCAACTCGTACAGAAGGATCATTAGTTCAGTGTTAGACATAAGGTGGGCAGGAGCACTGGTAGGGCAATGCAGGTAGAGACGCGCAGCGCGCAGATAAGAGCTGTCTTGTTTCCCCAAATTAAATGCTGTCACAAAGGGAGAGGCAACATTTGCCATTTGATGTGCCCCTCACTTAACCTCTTCTTCCTGATTAATTGCATATAAGGAGCAAAGATAGGAAAGGTTTTGTTCCTTAGTGTTGAAACATTCCAGAAAATCGTGTATACATATAAAAAAGCCTGGTAGTATCAATTAAGATGATACAAGATTTTAGATTACCTAGATGTACCTGAAGCTCTGGTTATCTAACCATCTGGTTGGGAGGATGGCATGGAATAAGGTGATGGAATAAGGTAAATGGCTTTCCCATATTAAATATCAAATTGTGATGCAAATTTTAATTATCTTTGGGGAAACATTAGAGTTTTAAGTTCTATAATTGTGATAGAACAAGTGAGCAGGAGTGAAGAGATGTGGGCTGTAGTTATAAATCTTGACACTAATTAGTTGTGTGGCCTGAGGTAAATCACTTAACCTTTTTAGGTATAATTTTCTCAACTATAAGATAAAATGATTAAACTGAAAGATCTCCACATTCCCTTTCAGCTGTATGACTGCGATGAATTCTGGGAATAGGAGCAGGTAATAGAGATAAACATTTCCAGAGAGTTTAGGAAAATGAACACTTCTCAACTGGGCATGTCAGAATAGCATTTGTTTTGTTTTGTTGAACTACGCATTCTTCTCCTATTCTAATGTGCCTCTCTTGCTACTTCCAATAGGTTGTTAGATTATTGGTCTCTTTGGCCATTGAGAACTACCCATGGGTGAGTCATTTCTTTTTTTTTTTAAGATTTTATTTATTTATTTGACACAGAGAGAGAGATTACAAGTAGGCAGAGAGGCAGGCAGAGAGACAGGGAGAGGAGGAAGCAGGCTCCCTGCCAACCAGAGAGCCCAATGCGGGCCTCGATCCCAGGACGCTGAGATCATGACCTGAGCTGAAAGCAGAGGCTTTAACCCACTGAGCCACCCAGGCGCCCAGGGTGAGTCATTTTTGTGGGTTGGATTGAGTCCTACCTCTCATGAATGCTGGGCTTTATATGACTACCCAGTACAGCCTAATTTCTATAAGAATAAATGATGGAGATTATAGCAATTTGAGTTTGTTAGCCAAAATAGTGTTTCTTAAAAAATGCATATTAAAATGGAACCTAAATTTATATGTACCACCTTACACCTATTAGGACAGCTGCCATCAAAAAAAAAAAAAAAAAAAAAAAAAAAAAAAAAAAAAGAAAAGAAAAGAAAATCAGAATAAGTGATGTTGAGGATGTGAAGAAATTGGACCCTTGTACATTACTGGTGGAAATGTAAAATTGTGCAGCCAATATGGAAAACAATATGTATTCCTCAAAATATTAAAAATAGAGTTACCATATGATCAAGCAATTCCACTCCTGGTATATATGTAAAAGAATTGAGAAAAAGGACTCAAATATACCTGTACAACCATGTTCATTAGCCCCATTTTTCACAATAGCCAAAAGGCAGAGGAAACCTAAGTACCTATCAACAAATAAATGGATGAACAAAATGTATATACATACAACGAAATATTATTTAGCCTTAAAAGGGAAGGAAATGAGAACAGCATGCTAAGTGAATGTCACAAAAAGACATTTTCTGTACGATTCCACTTACATGAAGTTCCTAAAGTAGTCAAATTCATAAAGGTGGAAAGCAGAATGGTGGTTTCCAGCGATTTGGGGGAGGAAGGAATAGGAAGCTATTATTTAATGGTTATAGAATTTTAGTTTTGCAGGATGAAAAGAGTTCTGGAGGTGGATCGTGGTGATAATGATTGTATAATAAAGTGAATGTACTTAATGCCACTAAGCCATACAAATAAAAATGTTTAAGATGGTAAATTTTACATTACAAGTATTTTATAATTTAAAATAAATAAATACATAATTTCAATAAAAATGTGTATATTGAATGTCAAATATGGAAACCATTAATGTGAAGGGCCAGATTGCATCATAAACTAATTCCTTAGGACATAAAATGAGAAGCTCTATTTTTAGTTACAGAGTTTTAAAAACCTATTTTGTACTTTTGAATTCCTGTATTTAATATTATATGTAATAGAAGAAATAAAGAGAAAACTGAAAAGGCAGGTTATTTTCTAGCAAACATAAGTATGGTTTTATGTTATAATATATTTATTGTCCCCAAATACTATCAAGGCATTGAAATTTTATTTATCTTATTATCTCCTAGACTGAGCTGGTGCCGGGTGGCAGAGCCCTAAAGGAGTTTCCAAAACATAGTGATTTAAAATAAGAAAAATAATAGTCTTATGGATATTTAACAAGAAAGGAGGAATTTATAATCAGATGCTTCAGCATTCAAGATGACAATTAATCTGAGAAGTGTTAAAGCAGGAGGATATGGTAGCAATCATGGCATTTAAGCTTTAGTAGCAGAAGTGAATTTAGCAGTTGAGAAGCAGAAAAATCGCAGTAGAACACTGAGCACTCAAATCAGAGTGAGAGGAGAGAAAGGGCGCTTTGAAGATATGAAAGGACAACCAGGGGCTGGAACTCACAGGAATACAAATAAAACCTATATTGGCTGCTAATTCTCCTACTGAGGGAAAGAGGGTTTTGATGAGAAACTAAAAATTCAAAGTATGTGTGAAAGGTCTACAGCTTAATGTAATGGAAACGAGTATGTCCGCACGAAAGTCCAGTATCTTCACTATAAAAAGACATTTCAAAAACCTGGAGCCCTCTCAGCCTGGATCTGTTACTAGGGCACTAAGTATCATAAAATTCTTATTTATATTAATATTCTCAGGGATAAAAGGGAAGAGAGCAAGCAGTGGCCAGCTTAAAGGCATATTTACAAAGTCATTTAGCTTTTCCCATTTTTCACAAAGTAAATGCTGCTCTCTGAAAGTACTGTCTGGCAAAAGAAATGTTGTCTTATGAAGTGTACACTTGGGCATGTGGATTTATATTAAAGCCTGACGAAATCGTGTTCTCTTGCCAGCACATCTGTTTAACTGACAGTGTCAATGCGGCTGTGGACATGGATAAGAAAAGTCTGGAGGGCTAAAGGTAGAGTGACCCAAAAAACCCGAAGTACTATTATTCATCTTTTAAAAAGAGGTATTGAAATTGACAATAACAAGTCAAGAAAAAAGGATCAAAGAAATAATTTTGCATTATAAAGATGAATAGAAGTAGTCCACATTTGAAAAAATGCTTAACCTAGTAATTAGAAAAGTGAAAATAAAAATGAGAGAATTTTTATTCATCATTTTGGCAAAACCAAAAACATAAAAGAGTAGTAAGTATCACTTACATTTGACAATTTCAGGTATGAAAGTGGGAAACTAGGCCTCTCTTTTGTATTGAAAGTAGAAATTAGTTCAACATTTTCGGACACTATTTTAAGAATGGTTATTAAATTTGTAAATGTATATGCTCCTTAACTTCAGAATCCTGCTTTTATGACTGTATATTTATGAAGGAAAATAATAATGTATAAAAATAAATGTTCATCATAGCTGCTTATAGGAGATAAACATATGAAACATTCAAAGTGCTCATCAAGATTAAAATTTGATAAATTATGATAGTTCATAGAATATTTTGAAGGTATTACAACGGTGTATAAATATATATGCTAACTTCAAAGATTTTAACGACAGAAATTGCAAAGACAAAGGCAGAGAACATTTCATTACAAAAAGTCCAAATGGAGACCAAACAACTGTAGCATATATGTGCCCTTTAGATAGAGTCACGAAGATGTACACCCTGCTATTTTAGTGGAGGTTAACTGAGGGTAAAACTGGATGGATAGAGCGAGCTGATTTTAAAATTCTTGTGGAATCATACTTTTTTACTTTTTTGCATTTTCCAACAGAAATATTTAAAATGTATGAGCATTTTCCAATTTGGGAAGTAACTCTCGAGAGTAAGAACTAAACCAAGGCAATGAACCATTTACACTACTTGTTGGATAAAGAAGTTTGTGAACCTAATGGAACCACAAGGAAACAAAGATGCACTTGCCTATGATTTTTCATCCTGGGGAACTACAAAGCTGGTCTTCCTTTGGAGAAGGAATGCTTGAGGGCCAGGATGTGCGTTAAATGAGGACTGGCAGCTGAGGCTTGGCGCTCCAGCTAGGGGCCTCTGCGGTCACCTGGGAGGGGCATTCCTCTCGCCTGGCTATTAAACAGTTTGAAATTAGGTTCCTAAGACTTTCTGAATATTAGCTCCAGAAGGATTCTCAGAATTCATCTATTCCATTTCCACAACTTTTATGATAAAGGAAGAAAACTGAGGTCAAAGTACCTATGTTGTCTTTCCAGTCCAGACATTTCTTTCCCAGTATTTTTCATTATTCTTTTCACACCTTCTTTCTTGTTTAGTTAAAAATATACAGTTAACATCCAGTTGGCAAGTTCAGATGATATGCATCCCAGCAGGTGTCTCTGATCCACCTGCACAAACTACCCCTCCAACCCCCTTTCACTGTACTAGAGCACTGCCATCGTTAATCTATGTGTCAACATGACTAGGTTGTGGGATTCCCAGATTCTGGTTAAACATTATTGCTGGGTGTGCCCATGAGTGTGTCTCTAGAAGACATTAGCATTTGAATTAGTAGATTGAGTAAAGCAGATTGCCCTCCCCAATGTAGGTGGACTTTATCTAACCTGGGCAGTGCTGGAATAGGACAGAAAGGTAGAGAGAGGAAGGTTCTCTCTCTCTCTCTCTCTCTGCCTGACTCTTGAGCTGGGACATCAGTCTGCCCCTTCCCTTGAACTGGGATTTATACCAGTCGAGCTCCTAGTTCTCAGGCCTTCAGAATCACACTGGAATGTAAAACATCAGCTTTCCTGGGTCTCCGGCTTATAGATAGCTGTTGGTGGGACATGTTGGCTTCCATAGTTGCATGAGCCAATGCCTTATACTAAATTTCATTTTGTATACAAACATACATCCACACAAATATAAACACAAATATATGAATGTAATACATGAATATATATATTGTTCTTTTTCTCCAGAAAAACTTGATCAATGTAAGCACCTTATATCTAACTGTAACTGCTTTTTATTTCCTGCATGTACTGTGTTCTTCTTACCTCCATGTTTTTGTTCAGGCTGTCTCCTTATTCCACTTACTCCTATCTCTTTACTTCATTAAATCCTACTTACTCTAAGATTAACATTACTTCCTCTTGGAAGTCTTTGTGATCTGAACTAGCCTCATCCCTCAGGCTATGATAAATTCCCTTTCTCTGCATTCTCTTGGCATCGGGTACATTTCTCTGTAGATCAGCTGCTACACTACAGTTCACTGCCCCACCCTCACTAGACAAAGCCATTGCTGCATCCTCTGTGCCTGTCATACTTAGCAGCCACTGAATAAATGTTTGTTGATTAAAGGAATGAGTGAATGAGTAGATGAATTGGAATTGAATGTAGCTAATTAAAAGAAGAACTGGAACAGGTCTGGCTTTCATCATGGATTAAGTCACTATATAAAAAAGCAATTTTTAAACTACATGCTCTGAAATGGCAGCTTAGTACTATCATCTTTATATACAAGAGACATAACTTTATTGTTTTCACTTTAATTTACAGAATCTACATCTATATCTATTTTATCGGGACATCTAGAAAAAAATCTTTCCAGTTTTCAGTTTGCTTTGTGTGCTGTAAGAACTAACATATTCTAATTCAAGTTAAAATGCTTATGACTGTTTAAGAAGAATATAGTTTTGGACTTCACCTTCACCCTTTGAGAACATATCTAGTCAAGATTAATTTTGATCTCAAACATCCATGAAGATTATTAGAAACAAAAATAAGTTTTATTTTTTTTAAAGATTTTATTTATTTGACACAGAGAGAGATCACAAGTAGGCAGAGAGGCAGGCAAAGAGACAGAGGAGGAAGCAGGCTCCCCGCTGAGCAGAGAGCCCAATGCAGGACTCGATCCCAGGACCCTGAGATCATGACCTGAGCCGAAGGCAGAGGCTTTAACCCACTGAGCCACCCAGGTGCCCAACAAAAATAAGTTTTAAAAAATGTAAATAATAGGGGCACCTGGGTGGCTCAGTTGGTTGGGCCTCCAATCTTGGTTTCTACTGAAATCAAGGGGTCATGGAATTGAATTCCGAGTCAGGCTCCGTGCTCAGCAGAGTCTGCTTGAACCCTCCTCCTCCTTCTCTGCTCCTCCCACTGCTCCTGCTCTTTCTCTCTCTCTCTCAAATAAATAAATAAACTAAATATCTTAAAAAATAATAAAAACACTCAACCCCAGGCATTAAAAATGCATTGTCAAGGCTTCTGGGAATGATCTCTATGTGTGTGTGCATGTGTGTTTTTAAAGATTTTATTTATTAATTTGGGGAGGGAAGGGGCAGAGGGAGAGAGAATCCCAAGCAGACCCCACACCAAGCATGGATCCCGACATCGAGCTCCATCCCAGGACCTTGAGATGACCTGAGGTGAAACCAAGAGTTGGATTCTTAACTGACTGACCCGCCGGGGGTTTTGTTGTTGTTGTTGTTGTTGTTTTATTGTTGCAGTGATTCTCTTCTTTCACTATGGGATAACTGACATGGACTTAAAACCTTTGATTTTTGGGGAGCAGAAAACATGTCAATGGGATCTGAGCTCCCAGATTCCTGGTGAAGTGCTAAAGTAAACCATATCCTGTTTGTTGAAATCATTTGGCAAAAGGGCAAATGTAGCAAATGCACAGCTACTTCAAAGCCCAGTGGTATGACAGCCTAGGACTCCTGAAATTTTCGAAGATCCAAAGTTGTTTACTATTTTGTTTTGATTTTCTCCAAGTTGTGCTCAGTTTGATTTTTCATTTCTGTAATGGGGCCTAACCATGATTTTAAGGTCATATAATTAGTATATTACCAAGTCACTCACTGAAGCCCAAGTTAGGTCCTATCCTCTCTCTGCTCATAACTGTCATCTACTTAGGCATTCTTACCCAATGCAAGTGATGCTATAGAGCTCAGAGAGGAAGGGGAATGGAACAACCAGAGAAGAGGGCATGACCAGTGTGGTTCATGGGTTTGAGATGCATAAGACCAGGAATTACTGTATGTAAACCTGTAACAGTTGAAAATTGTTTTCTACTCACAGCCTTTTTTCTTTTATGTAATTTGGTTCCTGCTAGCTTCATTCTCATGACCCAAGAGATCATTACCGGAGCTGAAACCAAGAGTTGGATGCTTAACTGACTGAGCCACCCAGGTGCCCAGTCCCCCTTGGGAGTAATCTTGAGCCAAAGGGTTTTAAGAGACTGTCCTAATCCCTGCCTATATCCTCAATCTGTTTTTTGTTTTGTTTTGAAATTTCCTTTAACCTTTTTTGCTGAGTAGAGGTTGGTTTTCTTCTGCAGATACTACATTGCTTTTGGTCTTCTCAAATGATGGTTATTTTTGTCTTCTACAACATCAATATCACTGGGGCTGGATCATGGGTAGGTATCCTTCTTTCCCCTTGAACCAATTCTAGAGCCTTGGCTTTGAACCTCATGCTATCAGACTACATGCATTCCTACTGTAGGCATCTGCTGACTCTGTGTCACTCCAGTGCTACTCAAAGATTTTACCACTTAGCTCTCTGTCACTCTTTCAAATTCTAGTTCTGTGGTTATTCTTAGTGATTTGATTATTCACATAGACATCCTTTTCCAGTACTTGGCTTCTTCTTCTCCAAAGACTGTGTCTTTCCTCCTACCTTAGCCACCCACTCCCATGTCATATCATTTCCAATACTAGCACTCTCTTCATCATCTCAATTTCAAATGTGTCATCTTGGAACCAACTTTGTATTATTTCCAATCCTGTCCTTCTGGTTCATGGACTCCTAAAGTTCTTTAGTCCCATCCAGACCAACAGTCCATTGTTCATGTCATCCTCTTAGTATCTTAATCTCCTCACGGTCACCACTTACTTCCTTCACAGCTGAGATTCCATCATTCATAATAGTGATAATTTCTTTGCATATACTCTCAACTCCCTCACCCCATTGTTTTCTATCACGCTTATCTGGTAAACACCAATTTTGGTGAAATCTCTTCCCTGTGGACTCCATGTTTACGCTTAGGCAGCTGAAGATGGCTACAAAAAAGCCCATAATCATGCTGATTGGTTTCAATTTATAGCCATGATTACTATTGCAAAAGAGCCTTTAGTCTTTTTGAGG
The DNA here is from genome assembly GCA_002007465.1 of Ailurus styani. NCBI lineage: Eukaryota > Metazoa > Chordata > Mammalia > Carnivora > Ailuridae > Ailurus > Ailurus styani. The sequence goes on from LNAC01000152.1 coordinate 3,392,294, forward strand.
AATACCATTATATTTCACTTGTTTACTGTTCCTCCCATTCTCCAGAACAACTATTCCTATCTTCTCTCTCTTCAAATATCCAGAATCTTTATCCCATTGCTTATATTTTGGTGATGGCTTTGGTTCCTATTTCTCTGAGTAAATACAACCAATCAAAAATAATTTTCCATATACTTCCACTACCAAATCTTCCAACCTATCTGTATATATGTCCATATGTTCTAACTTCTCTCTTCTTACTTTGGATGGACTGTGCTGCTAAATCCAAACCCTCCACTTGTGCATTAGATCTCATTACTTATCACCCACTCAAGGACAGATCTCCAGCAGTTCTCCTGTCTCTCTCCTACACCACGAATTTCGCCCTCTTTACGGTATCATCCCATTAGTGTGGAGACATTGTATATATCTTTTTTCATAAAAAATTTTTCCCAAATCTCACATCCCACTCTAGAACCCTTCCCACTATTATTCAGCATTTCTTTTCAGCAAAGCACTTTCACAAAGTGTCCAGTCTAACAAAACAAATGAACAAAGAAAAAAAGAAAACAACAACAAAAAGACTCCTAAATATAGAGAACAAATGGGTGGTTGCCAGAGGAAAGGTGGGTAGAGGATAGGTGAAACAGATAAAGGGGATTAAGAGTACACTTGTCGTGAGCACAGAGTAATGTATAAAGTTGTCAAATCGTTATATTGTGCACCCGAAACTAACCAAACACTATATGTTAATTAGAATTGAATAGAAAAAAATTAAAATAAAAAGGAAAGTAAATAAAAAGTACCTAGTCTTGTAATTTGCACTGCCTCTCTTCTTATTCTTTTTTCTCTTCATTCTAACTCTAATTCCTGCTCCTTTCCCTCTACCAGATCTGCTTTCGTCAAGGTCACCAGTGACTGCTGGTTGCCAAATAAATCATTAATTCTCAGTCTTCACCATATTTAATCCATGAGCATCATCGACAGAGTTGAACATTTGAATCTCCTTGAAACACTTGTTCACTGGCTTCGAAACAAGCACTCCTGGTTTTGCCCCTGCTTCCTTGGCTGATCCTTTCCTGACCCTGTTACACCCTGTTTAACTCTCCCTCCTCTAAATAGTGCATTGCCCCAGGGATTAGTCTTTATGTAGCTTTCTTCTCTAGATAGATAAACACATCTTAAGTGATATCATTGAGTCTTATGACTTTAAGAACAGACTCTATGCTAGTAATCTCCAATCTCCAGCTAGAACTTACTCCTAAACACTCCACTCATATATAGAAAGCAGCTTTCTTGGCATCTTTCTTGGATAATTAATAAACATTTCATATTAACTATCGTGCCAAAGGCAAATTCTCATTTGGCTTCTCAAATATGCTCTTCCCATAGTTTTTTCAGCATCAATAAAAGCCAACTTCATTCTTCCAACTACTTAGGCCAAAGACATTGGACTCATTTTTAACTTCTCTTTTTCATATCCCACATTCAGTCTTTTAGAAAATTTTGTCAGAGCTACTTTCAAAATATATTCAAATTCAATCACTTCTCACCACTTCCACCATAAGCACTCTGGTTCATCCACCATCACATCTCCCTTGAATTATAACAGTAGTCTCTCCTCACTCTTCTCCTTGCTTCTAGCCTTGACCTCTCCTATTTTCCACACAACATCGTAAGTGGAGCTATGAAAAGTAAGTCAGCTCATGTCACTCTCCTGCTCAAAACCTCAGAATTATTCAAAAGTCAAAGTCATTTAAGTGGATCCAAGGTATTATATCAGTGATTTTCAAACTTTATTGTGAATCAGAATCACCTGAGAGGATTTAAGATATTCAAATGCTTTCCATTCCCCAATTAAGACACAATGGGTAAATGGGGTTGAAAGGTACAAAATTCTAGTTATAAAATACATAAGTCATGGGGATGTAATGTACAGCATGGTGACATAGTTAATAATACTGCATTGCATAGGTAACAGTTGCTAAGAGAATAGATCTTAAAAGTTCTCATCAAAAAAAGAAAATTTATAACAATAGTGACTGAGGTTAACTACACTTACTGTGATCATTTTACAATATATACAAATATAGAATCATTATGTCGTATGCCTGAAACTAATATCATGTTGTATATCGATTATATCTCAATTAAAAAAAAATACAGTTGGAACTTTGGCGGGGCCCCACGCTTGAACATTTTTAGTCCACCATCCTAACTCCCGCCGGGATCTGATTTCCTTTCCCTCTCCCCTGCATGTCTTATCCCCCCCACGCACCCTTCTCCAGCCACATTAGTCTTGACATTTCTCTCATGCCAAGCTACCTTCTGCCTCAGGAATTTTGCAGTAATATTCCTTCTGCCTGGAGTACTTCCTGTCCTCACTGTCTCCTCACCATCTTCATGGGTCATACCCTGTCCTCTTTCAGGTCTCTACTCAAATGTCACTTTCTCAGAGATGCCTTCTGAGAACCCTTTGTATGTGATGGCAACATCCCTCTTCCTCCTCTGCTTTCTTTGATTCTTACCTTTCCAATTTTTCTTCATAGCACATGTTTATGTGCTTGTCTATTATTTCCTCTCCACTACAAAATAACCTCCATTTGGGCAGGGACTTTCCTTGTTCTGTTGGACTCCCAATACCCAGAACAATGCCTGGTAAATAGGTGCTCACTACATATGCGTTGAATGAATAAATAAAACAATAGCTTCGATCTATCCAGTTTTTTTCAGCCACAGAGCAATAAAGAGAGTTGGCTTACCCCACCATTTCATAAGGTCTAGAATTTGTCTTTCTGTGCCAGTCCTCAAAAATCCTTGATATTGGTCCATTTGACATGACCAATCTTTTGTCTTGGTTTTCATTTCAATACTCCAATTTTCTAGCTGGCATTAGAGCTGGGGCCTGAGCCCAGTGGCTTTGCTCCACATCTGGACCTTGTCAGGTTCCCTTTCCCCATACTGCTCTGGGACTTGTGTGGCCTAATTAGCTTTGCAAATTGATGCTATCTTTCTGATTGAAAACTGTGGCTGCCGACACCATCCCTCACTTCCCTGTTGCCATAGTATCCATCAGATTTTTATATCCTCTTTGAACTCTGTAGTCTGAGGTATTATGCAGTTACCATTGGGATCCCCTGGCTAGGATTTTAATCCTACCAACCCTGATTTTCTTTTCTTCCTGAGTAGTCTTCATTGCTGGGGTTTTAGAATAATTTGTTCTTTACCACCTGAGTTTAATAAGCTCTCAGAAAATATTGCCTTCTGAATAACGAGAGACTTCTCTATTTCAGTACTACGCACAGATCCTTCATTCCTAGTCAGATCTTTACCTTGATTTGCAAAAATATGAGTTATAGTATGCTACTTTTCTGTTCAAAACCTTCCTAAGTTTTGTATCTCCCACAGAGTAAAAGCCCACTTAGAATGTTTTATATAGCTCTGTATTAGCACTTTCAGACTTAAACATGCATGTGAATCACCTGGGAATCTTCTTAGACTGAGATTTACATTGAGAAGGGCCCAAGAGTCTGCATTTCTAACAAGCTCCCAAGATACTGATTTTGCTACTTCACAGGATTATGCTGTAGGTAACAAGGCCCTGTATGATATGTCTTCTCCCCTACCACCTGGCTCTCTACATCTCGGACTTTGTTATTCTTCTGATGTTACACTGTATTTCTGAGTTACAGTAGCCTCCTTTATAGTCTTAGGATATCCAGGCATGCTCCCACCTCAGGGCCTTGCCATTCATTGGCTGATCCTCTGTCTGAAAACATGTCACCCAGATATACAACTCTTTCTCTCCAGTTTGCTTCATCTCTTTATTCCAATGTCATTTTCTTATGCTTTCTCTGGCTATCTGATCTAACAAGGCAGATCATCTCCCTCTCGTCCCCCCTCTCCCTCCCCTACTTTTTCTCCTTAACACTTATCACTATTGAAATACTACGTAGTTTACTTATTTTATTGTCTGCTTCCTCCATTAGAATGTGAGCTCTATGAAGGCATTTTGCTTTCATTTATGTTCACTCTAGTGACCAAAATACTGGCTGATACATAGGAGGTGCTCAATGAATAACTGTAGAATGAGTGCACTAAAAATTTGTTATATTTTGTATACATTTTTTCCACTTATGCAAAAAGCCCTGGGAAAAGGAAGACAGAATCAAATTTTCTCTAGTTTAATTAGGCTAGTCTGATACAGGTGAATGTCTCCCAAGAATAGCATATCAGAACTCATTTATTTAATCCTCATTCATACAGCTTTCTTTGGTACGAGCGGAACGATGTTAGAAGGGATAAAGCTCTACTTTCAAGTAAGAGAAACTTAATGAGACTAGTAGCACAATTAAGAACAAACATAACCTGAGACATTATTGGTATCTATTTAAAGTTATAATTAGATTGCAAGGATTGTTTTCATAGTGATGTAGGCTTTCCTGGAAGGCAGTTACTATATATATGAACTCTTGTCAAAGACACTGCAGAAGAAGTTTGGTTTTTTTGTGGAAAATTGACCTAAAAGACCTCTAAAGTCTTTCTGCCTGAACAGATTAGAAACCAACGACAGAGAAGAGGAAGCTGCTCTATGAGATGTACAAGACTAGTAGCTAAAACAAGAATCCATAACCACATTTCATGTGCTGTAGTTCTCAATCTTATAGACTCCCAGTGAGCTTTAGCAGGTGAGAAGGTTATTGGTTTTTGGTTGGTTGGTTTTGTGTTTTAAGAGAAGCTGGCCAAGACTTTGCAAACTGAACCAAATACATTTCATTATTATTACATATTTTTTTTGTCTAATCAATTTTCAGCTGTCTCTGATTTTGGTTGAAAGAATATGTACAACAAGCAAATTTCACTTTGATATTTTTCATTATGAATTCATAAGAACACTCTTCACTGCTCCTCTCGTAAATCAGAAAACTAAATAAATACAGCGTAATACTAGGTGACATGATTTGCAGCCTTAAACTCATAAGCCCTCTTTATCAGTAGACTATCAGGAAATAGAAATTTTTCTCTACTTCTTTTATTAATTATCCTTTTCGTTATGTTACAATTTTAACTTAACCTTAGAAGATACTATATAAAAAAGCTTTGTAGTTATAAATTGCTCACCTTTACATTCTTTTAGGTAATCTTAAGGATCATTTTATGAACTTATGGCTCTAATCATATTAATTATTGATGCTTCCATATATATATATATAAAAGGACAAGAAACATGTGATGTAGGAATTCTTATCAACATGATAAAAATCCTGGGGCCCACAGATTTTGTCACTAGTTACATCTACACAGTTTAAAAAATGAACTGTATTCAAACCCAGGTTGAAATGCCTTTTGCAGGCTTTTAATTCTCACACTGTGACCATCTTACAGATGAGCAGAGTGAGTCTTAGAGAAGCCAAGTGACTTGCCCAAAGTCGTACACCTAAGAACTGGAAGAACCAGGAAAGAAAACCAGATATTCCCTCTCCCCCACTCCCTTAGGAACAGGGATCTTTCTGTTCTTCATAATAGACTAGTTTTTTTTAAATGTATGATATTTAATAACAGTATTAGTAACACTATCCCAAGTTGAAAGATGATGGAATGGCTGCATATTTAAAGCAAAAAAAATGGCAAAACCTACAAGAATTAACTAAATTTCTTAGGACATGATGCAAACTTATCAATAGCCTAGTCTAAAATACCTTTATTTCATAGAATTTCAGATTGAAATTTTCTCAGGGTAGGTATCTATAATTTCTCTTTACAGATCCACAAATGTCAAATTAAATTCTATATGGTTAAAAGACACAAGTGTAAAAAAGAAAAGAAACAGAAAATATAGGAAACTGTATGTACATGCTTTGAAATGGAGAGGTTTTCTTAAACAATCCTGAAGGCCTTGGAAGATATATATGTATATCTTAACACATACATGACTATTTAAATATCAAATGTCACTTCTACATGACACTTGATATTCCATACCCTTATGATTTATTTATTTTGGAAATGCTAGGATCTATATATATACCCAGTTTGCATTACTACAAATAATGCAAGGTATATGGGCTGTGTGCGTATGTGAGTGTGTGTAAGAACATAAAAATGAAGCAAGACCTTATCTACATGTGTCCACTTGACTGCCTACTTCTGAAATTTACAAGAGTCTCTTAGGGTCTCACTATTTTGGCTCTGTATACTCTTGCCCAATCCCTATACATTAGCCATAGTGACCTTCTTGAAAGGTAATAATGAATCACAACATTTCCTTATTGTGGTAGCATTTTTGGCCATTCAAATAGAATCCAGATTCCTAACTAAGGGCAACAAGGTCGTTCATGATCTATCCCCTCCCTCCTAACATCTTTCCATGTTCTCTCATTGGACATGTTCCAGTTCGTGTTGATTTTCAGCTGGTTTCTTGAATGTAACTTCAGGCTTCTGCTGAGGCTGTGCTTGGTTTGGATGCCCTGTCACCTTCTATTCTACATAAACAGCTCCTGATCAGCAGGTCATCCCTAATATTTTATCTCTTCAGGGAACCATACTTGATCACTGTTCTGCAAGTACATGTTCTCTTTAATTTCAGAAAGAGAACCCAAGTTTTTTTTCCAAGACACTTATCATGATTTAAGTCATTTTATTTGATCACATATTTTAGTTTTCTTTTCTCACCAGACTCTACATTTCACAGATCCAGTGATCATTTCTCTGCGGTGGAGTTATCTATAGTTTCTTGATCAGTGCCTAGTACACATTTGGCACTTAGCAAATATTGTATGAAAAAATGAATACATAAGTGATGAGTGAGTGAATATGTATCTTTTAAAAATTTTTTTGAGAATCTGTATGTCTGCTTGGAGAAAAAAGTAAATTTTCTCTGGAATGATCTAGTAGAGAAAGAGGTTGTAAAGTATGGAGAGCTTTGGCTTCTAAAATATAATAGAAATATAAACTATGAATATATTTATCCCCAAGAAAATAAAATTCTTCTTAACAATTAACAATATGAAGGAAAGTAACTCTTCCCAAAATGACTTAGTATTCTTTCTCTGAGGCTTAAGGTCATTCACATCCCATGAGTACCTGGTAAAGCCTAAAATGTCTATCCTCCCATTTCCTCCAGACAACATATAGGTCCACTCACTCACCCACTCTCACCACCCCCATCCTCCCAGTAATCGTTGAACTTCTAGAAGCCAGTGGATTTTAAGATCAATACTTGGGTCCTGGGAAACTGGGGTCAATGTAATAAAGGGTGAAGGAGTTGGAGGCCATTGCTAACATTTCAAGGAATTCACATCCCACTGCATCATTAGGACTTAGAAAGAGGTTCATATCAGCACCATCAGTGTTTAAAAAAATGATGTCAACTAGGCTGACTCTAGGGAACCATGATAGCAGGTGCAGATGAAGGACATCATATGGAAAGACACAGAATAATGCTAGAACCTGTGTCAGAATATTTTTATAGCCATCAAAACATTCTCCAACATAATATTAATAAGTTTGCCTTTTGAACAAGGAACTCAGACATGGGGTCCAAATTATTCTGCTGTGGAAGGTTACAGAGAAAAAGTGTATACCACCTTTGTTGTTATAATTGACATTCATGCATTGATTCACTCATTCATTCATCCCACAATTATTTATTGAATGTCAACCATTGTGATTTTCACTGTGCTAGCCACTGGGATAATTTTAAACAAAAATCATTCAGTTCTCTCATGCAGATTGATGGGACTTGAGGAAAAAAGAATTACTTCTGTATAGGTGTTTATAAACCACAGCCCAGAATAAAAACTAGCTTCATGTTTTACACAAAGGACTGCTTTGTAACCTTTTTTTTTTCCTGATAAAATATCTTCTAAACGATGGTTATTTAAAATAAGATAGAAATAAAGATTTTCACTTTTGAAATAGAAATAGACATTTGCAGGAACCTTATTTGTTGACAAGATTAAGTTTTACCCACCACATAATCATAAGTAAAGATAAGGTTTTCATCTAAAAGCAAATGCAGTATAGAAAATACCCCAAAGTCATTTGAAAGAATTAGATAACCATAATGATATTTGGAATGGAATTTATAAAAACCTTTTCAGTCTTCATGTGCATAAGTCCCTGACCCATACTGAACAAAATACTAGCTTATGTTTTCTGGCTTTGGAATTCCAGTGGAGACAGATCCATTAGACACAGCACAGAAGGCTTTGAATTTCCTCTGCTTAAGCACTCTGCCAGCTCAAAATCTTCTTTAAATCAATAGGAAGTATAATTTAATTGCAAACTCTGTGTCAAGGTTAAAATTTTAAAAAAGAAATAAGCCAACCTCTATGTAGCAATTCCAACATGGGAGACAAAACAGTAGACTAGACTACTATAGTAGAACAATCACCAGTACCTTTTGAATGCCTGCCTGGGATTCCAGAACGTTATTCTCTGATCCATTGCTTCTGTTGATCATCCGCCACATTTGGGCATACATGCCGTCCCTTTCAAAAGGATTCATTCCCTTCATGCGAACATGTTCATATACTGCAGAGTCCAGTACTGTGCCATAAGGGATGTCTGTTTGCTTGGAGAGGTCCTGGAGAGATCTTTATTATTAGGAGAGAAGAGAGACACAAGAAAGAGTACTGAATATTTTCAACTGGAAATAGAGTTATAGGAAACAGAATAATATATGTAAATATAAATGTCAAATTGCTTTCCTATTTTGTGGTTTCTTTTTTTTTTTAAAGATTTTATTTATTTATTTTGACAGAGAGAGATTGCAAGTAGGCAGACAGGCAGGCAGAGAGAGAGGAGGAAGCAGGCTCCCTGCTGAGCAGAGAGCCCGATGCGGGCCTCGATCCCAGGATGCTGAGATCATGACCTGAGCCAAAAGCAGAGGCTTTAACCCACTGAGCCACCCAGGTGCCCAATTTTGTGGTTTCTTAATATTAAAATGTAATATATAAGGAGAATTGCTGTTAGGGTGTATGACACATGAATCATTAGAAGACTAAATCATTACTGAAAGAAAAATGAAAATTTCTCATGATAATGCACTGCTTTTGTGTGTGTGTGTGTGAAACTTCACTGTGAAAAAAACCAAAACCAAAACTAGATCTAGCAATCTCATCAAGGCAAAAAAAAAAATTAAATTAGATTGCTGGATAACCACATAATCATTTAGTTTTTTAAAAAAATTCTTCATGTTATAAGCCTTAAGCCTATGTTCTTTTAGGTGGCAATGTTTAAATATTTTTTAAAATAATTACATTTTGCATAAACAACACATTTTGAGGTCAAGTGTATACTTAAAAATTAGTATTTATGATAGTCACTATTTAACAAGTGGCTACCACATACATGCCAGCAACTGACATACATTATTCTCACAACAATGCTCCATTTCTCTGAAGTATTTCACCCATTTTATTGATGAGAAAACTCAAGTCGAGAGTATAAAGCATTTGCTCAGTATGGCACAGTCAGTGAGGGATGAGATAAGATTCAAATGTAGATGGGACTGGCTTCAAAAGCTATAGTATTTTTACTGCAAGATGCTTCCTCTTATTTCTATATTTCTTTTGCTACATTTTCTTTGTGTGTGTGCACGTACGTGTGTGTGTCTGTGGGTGTGAGAGAGAAAGAAAGAGAGAGAGAGAGAGAGACTGTATTCAAATAAAATAAGATTCATGCTTCTGGAAAGCTGAATATATTTTCAGCTTTCTCTTCTACAGAATAATAGTTAGGATTTTCATATCTATCTTTGAGTTGTATAGATAATATCTACTTGTCCTAGATTATTCATCTTAAGTTGGTGGCCAATTTCCTTACATTTAAGTTTCTGAGCCACTCTATCCTTTGTAACTTGGAGAACCAATTACTGCTGCACTGAAACTCATTTGAGTTTGTGTAGATGCTCAACTCTAGTGACTGAGGTTTAAGAAAAACTATGTGTCTTTGGCACACTGTTCAAAATTGGACACTTGCATATTCAAGCTCACTAACCTCTGAGAATGGCAGCAGATGCCTTGAAAGGCAGTACATTATACTGTATTTTGAACAAGAATATTCATAGCCCTCCACAGCCATGGGTCATGAAACTCATGTTATGTATATCTCTGACCTTTTGGTCTGTTTCTAGATGGAGTTTGCTAATGATTTCCTAGGGGCCTTTGCAAACAACACTAGCATTGGCCAAGGGTATTGGGAATACTCTTGCAGGTCACCAGTTTCCATCATGTGCAAAACTGTATTGCAAACAATAAATTATGGGCTGTGTTTGCTAGGGGAGTATTCACGCCAATTTCTGATGGTAACTTCCAGCAAACCTTATACATTTTATTGAGTTTTAGGTTGTTGATGTATATCATTTACTCTATGGAAACTACCATGATAATTCCTTTTTGTTCTGTACTTCTGCATAAAATGATGCAGAAGTATTTTAATCATTAAAAATGATTTTAAATGATTTAAAAATGACTATTTCCAAGGAAAAATTTGCTGGAATATTTTACAACTATTAAACTAACTCTGCATTTGTAAAAAGATAAAATGACAGTTTGAAGAAAAATTGAGGACAAAAGCAGGAATAAAAGCAAGTTACACATAGCTAGGGTGCAACCTCATAGGAGAGTAACAGGGCACTTGCTCCTAGGACATCCCTCAATTATCTTGTTAACAGTATAGCAATAAGACTTTTGTTTCCAAAGACCATTTACTTCTCATCGACTGCTATTTCCAGTAGTAGGAGTGAAACTATTCAAAACATTAATATTTTAACATATTTCCCACTGTTTAGTGGAAGACGATCTAAAGTGGTAACACAGGAAAAAGAAATGAAACATTATCAATACAGGTTATAATAGCAATAGCAAATAGCACTTTGTTCAATACCTATAAATACAACAGCCTATCCTAGGTAGTTGTATGGAGCTTGCACCTTCTGGATCCAGAAGGTCCAATGGCTGGAGAAGGCCATGTCATAGTTCATCAGAGACCCTCCCAGGATAGGATTGACCACTTGCTGCTTGGAAGGTTCAGCAATCAATCTCTGTTATAACTCTCAGAAACTTTCAATTTGGTGGTGGTGAGATCATAATCTAGGGGTAAAATTTTTGTATGCCCACACCCGAACATATAATTTGTTTGCCCAAATAGTCATACTAGTAAAATACTGTTAAATAAATGAATATTTCCTCTTAGCTCTTCATGAGAAGAAAATTGAAATCAAATGTTAGGATCATTAATAGAATCAGGATTCTATGGCATAACATCACCTTCAATATCAACTTTACAACTTGAATATAGAATTGTCATACAAACAGTTTTGTTGGTGAAAATGATTTGTACACAATAAAAATTTTAAAGGAATTTTTTAATATATTGCCTATGTGAAATTCCTGATGTCGGGGGAAAAAAAAGGCATTTTGTTTTCGACATACCTCAAATTTAGAAGAGCAGGGCATTTTGTAACTTAGAACAAAGGCATGTTCTCTCTAGCTTCATTTCTGATATCAAGTTCAGCTTATAAATTTGCCTTGAGATATGCTTGCAATAAAAATTACAGCTTGTCTGATTCAGCATCGCTCTATTATAGTACACTGAGATAGCACCAAAAGTGACAAAAATAAAATGAAGCAAAATGAAGTGAGCACAAACAGTTTATTACAGAAAGTGAAGGCTGTTTTAGGAGCCCAGCACAGAAAGAGAGTGACCATTTTATGTGGTCATTCTGTTATTTTCACACTAGTAAGATTTTAGAGTAATATCAGCAGAAATGGTATGGCCTATAGTATGAAGCCTTAAAAGAAATCTAGTAAATTATTCTATAAGTGGTAATCCTCAAAAAAATTGTATCTGAAGTTCAACACCTGATCATTATTTAGGTATTCCAAATCATTGGGGTTTTTTGTTTTGTTTTGTTTTGCCTAATCAGTTTTAAATGCAAAATAATTCTAAAATAATTAATAAGTACTTAATATATAAATTAATTTACGATGCCAAATGTCATCATTTCTTTTTTAACAGTTGGCAATGCATACCCAGGCCACAGAGGAAATGGGAAAATCTAGAGCATTTTAGAAAAGGATTAACCTGGAATATACTCATACTAATATATTCCAATTCTCCACTTAATTCACACAACTCACACTTACCCACAGGAAACTCAACAAACGATCACTCTGCAGATCTGTTATACCTGAATCCTCCTCTCCCAACTCCACACCCCCACTCATGTACATAGAGCTTAAAAAAAAAAAAGAGTGTCTATAGTTGTAAGTGGTGAATAATAAAAGAAAGCAAATTGTTTGCTACTCTAATCAGCCTTGTTTCTCCATCATCTTTTCAAAATTCTACTTTCATTTCTCCTGGTGCCCTACACTACTGGCAACCTATGGGTACTAAAGAATACTGAGAGCTGTTAGGTAAGTGATATATACTTATTTGCATGAACATTATATGTACTTAGAAAGTGTAATTTAGGGTACTCCTGTGAAGTCAGTTTCAGGAATTTGGGTGGATCTAGGCTAATTGCAAACTCTTTCCATGAGAAAAATAACACTTAAGGGTTATAAACCCTTCAAGCATAGAAAATTAATTTTGATAAATGTGATACTCTGATATTAGATATGAGTGATAGCAGTAGTTTTGACATTGGGTAAGTTAGATTTTAAAGTCAAGCAGATAGATTATTTATGGGCTGTTAACCCTGTTAACCTGAATTTCCTCATCTATAAATGGAGAGAATAAGAGTATCTAAGGATGAGTACAAGAGGACCTGTCACATCAGCATTCAACCAACTTATCCATTGCTTTATTTTTATTTTATTTTAATTTTTCCAAAAAGATTTATTTATTTTAGTGAGAGAGGGAGAGAGCATGAGTGGGAGGGGCAGAGGAAGAGGGAGAGAATCTTCAGTCAGACTCCCTGCTTAGCCTGGAGCCTGTCTCTGGGCTTGATCTCATGACTCTGAGATCACACCTGAGCAGAAACCAAGTGACAGATGCCAACTGTGCCACCCAGGTGCTCCTCTGTTGTTTTATATGGACATTATTATTAAAACCTCCTAATAATGATACATCTCCTAACAATGTCCTATTTAATAATGTCTAATGGGTTTTTGGTATGTGGCAAGATGACCTCTTTATATTGTTTTATTATTATTATTATTATTATTTGCCCCAGGGGTACAGGTCTGTGAATCATCAGGCTTACACCTTTCACAGCACTCACCATAGCACAAACCCTCCCTAATGTCCATAACCCAGCCACCCTATGCCTACCCTCCTACCCCCAGTCACCCTCAGTTTGTTTCATGAGATTAAGAGACTCCTGGTTTGTCTCCTTCCCGATCCATCTTGTTTTATTTTTTCCCTCCCTACCTCCTACGACTCCCTGCCCTGCCCCTCAAGCTCCTCATATCAAAGAGATCATATGATAATTATCTTTCTCTGACTCCTTTATATTGTTGAAGAGGAGATTCATGAATCAGGGAAGAATTAAAGTTTCATTTCCTTTCCAAGTACAAGATTTTATAAACCTATGATACAGAATGGTCCTAACTTTGAATGTGTTGCTACATACTTACATTTCTAAAATTGTCAACTAATTAAAAATCTAATGCCTCTTTCCTGTGTAATGAACTTTCTCTCATATTTTTACCTATTTTCCTTTCAGAGAATAGATCTTGCCTATATAAACTTTTAAAAAACATATATAAGTCTTTCTTTCCCCTCTTTGTTTTCTTTTTTCTTTTTAAACATTTGAGCTTGGTTTTGTGTAATGCTCATCAACAAACAGCTGCCAGCGTTATCTCTGGGGAATTGTAAGTCTAGTCCCATTTTTAATGGAATGGAACAAGGCAACTTAAGTTACCACATCAGAAGGGATTTTTCTTCAGGGTGAAAAAAATGGAAAATGGTTGATAGGGTAGGTTCTAGATGCTTCAGGCCAAGGGGCCGACAGTGGAAGAGAAACAGACAAGTGGGGATGTATTAAAAACGTCTTTCAACTCAGTTCGGGTTTTTTTTCTCCCACAGTTTCTTCCTCTAGATGCTGATTTCAGCATCTACCGAAGGAAAAGATACTGTTATGGCTCTAAGAGCCCATCAGTAAACACATTAAAATTCTGTCTGGTGCCCACTGCTGTTCAGTGGGTGTAGCTGAGAGTTTGGTGGGTTCAGAGGCAGGTTTTCCAGAAAAAAAAAAGTATTCCAAAATTTAAAACCTAAAAAAACCTAATATGCCAAATAAAGTTCCGCTAGACTGATATTTAGTGTCATTGAGACCTAAGAAGAAGAGATAAGTATTGAAAAATGGACTGAAGTGGTCAGGTGAGGCAGGCCTGCCTCCGAGAGGCACAGCCAACAACCAGCACTGGGCAACCTCTTAGTTTCTACAAACCTGGGCTTTGAAGAGGCAAAGATTTGAGTTTCAATCCTTGGACAAGTTATTTAATTTTCTCTAAATCGTAATCCATTCCCCTATTAAATAGGGAAAATAATAAATTTGTAATAAGGTATGTGGAAATTTGACATAGATATATATGTAAGACACCTCAATACTTAACAGTCTATAAGTGCTCCATTACTGGTAGTGGCAATTATTAATTTTATTATTATTTATTATTATTATCACTATTACTATTATTATTACTATTATGCTGTTATAATTTTTGGAATTACTTTCTCCTTATTTTTCCCACCAATTAAATTCATTTCAGATTCCTCATCCATGGCCTTTTTCACTAAGTCCCCTACCCCATCTAATCTCTCATCAACTTCTGTACATTTTACTTCCCAAATATTATAAATCTGTCACTACCATTGTCCTCTCATTGCTAATACTCTCATCTTTTCTATCTAGAGGACCGTTCTTTCTTTTTTAAAAAGATTTTATTTATTTATTTTAGAGAGACAGAGAGAGAGAGAGAGAGTTCAACCAGGAGGAGGGCAGAGGCAAAAGGAGAGGGAGAGAGAATCCCTACGCTAAGCCTGGAGTCCGATGAGGGACTCAATCCCAGGACCCTGAAGTCATGAACCTAGAGGAAATCAAGAGTCAGACACTGAACCACCCAGGCTCCCCTAGAGAATTATTTCTAAACCTTTTCCCTATCTCTATTCTCATCCCTCTCCAATCCACCCTCCATACCGCAGCGAAAGTGTTCTGATATATAAGTCCGATCCTATCCCTGTCTTATTTAAATACTTCTTATATGCCCCATTGTTCTTAGAAAAAAATCTTCCAACTCTATAGCATTCGGTATCTTGCAAAAATTTGGCCTAACATTTTTTTCCATTCTCAGAAACAAACTTTTGCCTCATTTATACTCCTATTATAGGACAAAGAGGCCATTTCATCATTCCTTGTTCGGTAGGCATTTGCACTGCACAAGATGTTTCCTTGTCTACCTGGTGAATTCTTTCCCTTCAAATTAAGGTCAGACTTCACAGCTTCTTTGTGCTCTTCTAACACATAGAATATGTTCACATTTTAGCATTTTGTTATGAAAGTTTACTTCTTTGTTTAGCTCATTAGGATGCATGCTACTGATTCCCATAATTTTTCTTTAAGTTCATCTTTGAAACTCAGAACCTAGCCCAGGGTCTGGAAAATAGAAGTCAATGAGGATCATGTATTTTGGCTATTCTTTTTTACAGAAACATGCTTTCATCTTGGAAAGCCAGCATTCCCATTAACTAGCATTGCATAAAAATGGGATTTTTATTATATATTACCAGCCATTCTGTGGGTGACTAATCATGGCCAGCAGTATTTTGCAGTTAAAAACAACAACTAAAAAAAAAATAAATAAAATAAAAACAGCATCTAATTTTTTAAGGGAGATTTGGAAATTTCCCCTGTAATAAAATCAGCAGCAAAAGTTTTATCAGATCACCAGTGAATTACTTAACAAGACATTTTGCCATGCATGTAAAACAAATAAATTCAGAGGCAAGGCAAATAAAAAGAAAACCCAAACAAATAGAACTGAAATAAAGTATTTGGAAAAGTTAAAGTTATATTCCATAGTTCTGGGTCACATGGGACCTGGTACAGAGTGGAATGTCTGTTCGTGAAAGGGATACTTATCTAAGCATTGTGGAAAGGGAGCTAGTAAGTAGTGGTTCATTTGATGAGTGATTTCTGATTAAAATTTCAGAAGCAAGCTGAAATGGTGAAGAAAATTGCTCAACTAAGTCTGCTAATTGAAATGATTAAAAATATAAAAGAACTCATGATTATAGCAGCTAAGGAAGTGATAAGCACTAGAACAAGGAGAGAATAGTCACTTTTGGTAATAAAACTAAAATAAAACTAAATTAATTATTTTTCCAGGGTTAAGTTCTTATATAAAGAGGAAGGAGAATGTATATGTTCTGTTTATAAAGAAATGGACTGGGACATCTGGGTGGCTCAGTCAGCTGGGTGTCTGCCTTTGGCTCAGCTCATGATCCCAGGGTCCTGTGATCAAGTCCCACATCGGGCTCCTTGCTCAGCAGGAAGCCTGCTTCTCCCTCTCCCTCTGCCTGCCGCTCTCCCTGCTTGTGCTCTCTCTCTCTCTCTCTGACAAATAAATAAAATCTTAAAAAAAAAAAAAAGAATGGACTAAGCACCACAGAAAGGCTTCCCATCTTCCTATTTGCAGCCCCTCTGAGAAACCACATTCTGCATTTTAGTAGCTCCTTCTCCTCAGTGATGTTTTCCAAATCCTCTCAGATACAGGTTTATACAGAAAATCTGATGAAATATAAGGGGATCAAGGGTTAAGGATGAGGCAAACAAGACTCTAATGTTTCTTCATGTCAGAAGACAATTTGGATTGCCAATGGCTCATCCCTACTGAAGATTCAGTGAGACCTACTTTAAGTGCATGAGGGGTGCCACTACTTACTGAAAACAGGTTCAGGGAAGAGTTTAACGTTCTTTACCGGAATAATGTTAACTTCCTTCTTTTACAAAGATTAAGATCAAAGTCATGTTTGTGGAAGAAATATCGTTTTCTCATTAAAGATCAGATTGTATAGCCTGAAAGTATAATTTGTGGGGCAGGGTAATTCACAAAGAACTCAGCCACAGCATTCTCTGGTGGAGCAGTGAAGTGATTTTGTCTTCCTTCCTCTCAAAGTGTCATATTCTCTTCCTTCTCAAGACAGAAGAAGGCGAAATTCTGGGCCAACAGATTTGAATGATACCAGGGAAGACAGAGGACTAGGATTTTTTACTTGTGGACACAAGGAGAGTTTCCCAAGGGAGGACCCCTGGATGGAGAGGGTGCTTCACAAGAGGGGCTGTATGAGGACCAAAGAGCAGTGAGGACTTCTAGAGGAGGCTCAGAGGATAAGGGTGGCTCCCTGTGGGACACTCGAAAGGGCCTGAATGGTGCAGTCTTTTACCGTCTCTCTGTGCTGTCCCCTCCACACTCCTGTCCTGCACACCTCACCTGCCCTCAAACCTGCCCTTATGGGCCTCAACGGAGTAAATTAGATAAAAGAGCGCTTCAGGTCTTTGTGCTGTGAACTTCTTTAGAATATTTATTTGATCTTTACTTTTAAGAACCACTTATTCATTTAATTACTTAGGTATTGAGTTGTGTAAGCTTTTATATATTTTGGCTATTAACCCCCTATCAGATAGGTCCTTTGTAAGTATCTTCTCCCATTCTGTAGGTTGTCTTTTTGTTTTGTTGGTGGTTTCCTTTGCTGTGAGAAATCTTTTTATTTTGGTATAGTCCCAATGGCTTAATTTTTCTTTTGTTTTCCTCGCCTGAGGAGACATCTAGAAAAATGTTTCTATGGCTGATGTTTCAAGTGTGCTTGGTCTAGAAAAGGTGTAGTAGTACTCATGAAGAGGACACTTCTCCTTTCTGAACGCTGTCCCTGCATGGTGGGTCACTAGGCACCGAGATGACCCTCAAGTCCTCCCTGAGAGATTTAGAAATATTTCCTGCACCTTCTCCCTCACAGAGTAGTCAGGGGCATCCCCATCTGCCATGCGATCTGGATAAGATGGTCGCAGGTCATATTGAAAATTCATATATGATAGATGATAAAGCTGGATGTCATGAACTCCTTAAGGGAACATCCTCCTGCACTTGGGGAGACTTGCATTCCTGCACACATTTAAAAGTTGATTTGGTTTGTGGCTATGGTAGGTCATTTTAGAGACCATGAAGAAGGATGGAAATACTCTTTTTTATTGCTGTTAGGCATAATTAATAAAAATGATTCTTAAATTCTTTCCAAAATGACAATGCTATGCAGATGAGAGAAAATATGGAAAATCTGGTTGGTTTCTCTGACTCGCTGACCCACATTATAAGCTAGGAACTAATTTTGTCACATCATGAATCCTGAATCCTGGTATGTGAAAGATACTGTATTTTTCTACCTGTTGACAGAATTGTCATTTATGACCCTGATCTCTATTTTAAATAGTTTATTAGTTAACTAAAGTAGCCTTTTATGATATATATATAGATAGATAGATAGACACTGATGTATACACTAATTAAGTAAAATTTCATTACAAAAGGCCCCAGTGTTCCATGAATTCAATTAGCCTGCAATTACCTGTGTAAGGTAGAAAGTATGTGCAGTTTATTCCTGAGATACCATGAAAAAGATGCAATATTTATTTACCCCAGGACACTATGAACAAATATGGAAATATCCTAAATTTGTATGGTCAGAATTTCATAATGTTGCCATTGACTATCAGCTGATTATAAAATTTATGTTAATAAATTACATAATTTATTAATAATTCAAATAATTCAATAGACTTCAATAGAATAGTAGATTTTTATGTTCTTACATCATTGAAAATATAGGAAAGACCTGGCTAATTCCCATGAATTTCCCTGAGGATCAACAAATTTCTAAATGGTGTTAAGAGAGAACCCTAATAAAATCATAACATCAGAGAGTCTGGAAGAGTTCCTGGAGGTATCCGGTAATTCGATGATATATCTTAAGGTATAAAAGCCAGCCTCCAAAATGGACTTTATTCTTTTTCCTTAGGCACTTTACTGCCTTAGAAAACTTAATGCCAGGAAGTTCTCATTCATGCCTAACCTAAAACTTCCTATTTCACATAAGCCTCTCATTTTCTCCTCAGTGAAAATGGACAATAGCTACTCATCACCTCCAGTACAATATTTCTTTATGTGATAAGACACTTTTTCGTTTTCATCCTTTAACTTTTTCCTCATTGCACTAAATTTCTGTAGTTCCTTTTTTTTTTTAAAGATTTTATTTATTTATTTGTCAGAGAGAGAGAGCACAAGCAGGCAGAGTGGCAGAACAAAGGCAAAGGAAGAAACAGGCTCCTTGCCAAGCAGGGATCCCAATGCAGGACTTGATCCCAGGACTCTGGGATCATGACCTGAGCTGAAGGCAGCTGCTTAACCAATTGAGCCACCCAAGTGTCCCAAATTTCTGTAGTTCTTACCCACAGGATCTATTACTCATTTTTTTTTTTACATGGTTATTAGCTAAGGGAATCTTTCCCTTTTCTATGGTAATTTTTGCATAATTTATGGACCTTATAAATAGGCCATGATAATGCTTAAAGAGCCCTAACAACTTTTACAGTGGTAGGTGACTTTGGCCATTTTGTTCATAAACACCAACATTTCATTTCAAATTTGTAATTGACAGATGATTCATTCTGAAACTGTCTTCACCTCCAGTTTTAAATTATCATAGATACACACGCATACACACACACAAACAGACACATGGTTTGTTTTTTTCCATCTCTGAGTGAATTATTACATATTTGTCCCTATTAAGCTCTGTCTCACTTATAATCACCTTGTTTAATTTGCCAAGGTCTTTATGAATTCTTTCAGTGTGGTTCTAGTCAATAATCACCCCTACTCAATATAAAGTAATCTGCATGTTTAATAAGCTTACTCCCTATTCTATACTTCAAATCAACACTGAAAATGTTCATTAGAACCAGGACCAGTGCTGACTTATGGGAAAAACTTTATTCAATATACCCTCCAAGGCTGACATTGAACCATTGATCATAACCTCACACATAGCCTGCTAACAAGCTGTGATACAATAATACATAATATTACTACACAAAAAAAGATCCAAAGAAAATACGATGTAGATTCAAATGAGGAATCAATAGTAATTTGTAATTTTTTCCCCTGTAAGTTCTTTTAAGGAGCTCAAAAACTTTAATCACATTATCAAATTATTTGTAGAGGAAAGAGATACCCAAAGAGAAAGAAGTAACCAAGAATAACAGTAGGGCAAATGTAATAGCCTATATGAAGACCCAGTAGAACACTACAGTCAAAGTAAGGTGGAAGGTCATTGTTTCAGGGAAGATGCTAATGAATCTATCTAAAAACAAGGATCCTGGCTCTTCATTACACAGAGCAGGAGACCAGGTTTCTACTGATAACTTAAAATTTCCCAAATACAAATATATTTTCCTTCTTCCTAGTGCAGTAGGTCTATGGATATCTTCAAAAAAGTTTCGGGTTTTCGTTTGTTTGTTTATTTGTTTGTTTTTTAAATCATTCAGAGAAATTATGCTCTATCCCCAATTAGGCATTTTTTTAAAAGAAATTTCAACTATAAGTATGCACAAAATGCATGTCCTGATGTTCACAGTCAGGTCTTATTAATAGCCATTCAGATTATAAATGCCCAAAATGTTTTGGAAAGTTGCCCCCACTCCCACCCCTGATCCCTACCCCGTTCAGGAGCAATCCTGAAGATTCTGTAGCATTGCTCTGAGAAAATGGCAATCTTCATCTGAAAAAGCGGCATAGGAAGTCACCAGCAGATCTGTTCTTTATCTTCTCCATGACTTGCCATGACCCAGGGCATCTGGTGATTTTTAAACTTTTTAAAAGATCAGGGTTTGAGAAGTAGGGGCTGTATTAGAGGGTGTGTGTAGTGAATGTGTGTGTGTGTGTGTGTGTGTGTGTGTGTATGTGTAGGAGTGGAGGAAAAAGTCATTAAAAATAAATTGACTGTCTTTAGATAACAGGAGCTTGCAGAGCAACTAAGAGAATCAGAGAACTAATGGGGTCAAACAGACACTTATTAGAGGGTGGAGGTCAGCCCATCAAGATTGCTGGTGTGATGGAGAGGGCAGGGAAAGAAAGGTAAGACAAGAGAAAGAGAAAGAAAGAAAGAAAAAAGAAGATATGGCAAACCAAGAGTTTCCTTTCAGTTCTGCCTTACAATCTAGGATTTCTTTTATAAAAATAATATGTGAATTTATTTTTATCTGCTACCTCGTACTTTGTCATTGATAGAGAATTGTCTAGTTGAAGGGACATTGAAAATAACTTAATCCAAACTATGGAACAAATATTTGTGCAGTGAGAGGAGGAATGGATCACATTTTTAAAGACAGAAGTTAAGGTACAAAGCGGTTTGAAAACTTGCCTTGTGCTTTAGTAACAAGAACAAGGCCTGAACCCTTGAAGTAGGTCTCCAGTCTCCTTCATCATTGTTCTGCCCTACAGTCCTGCCTGCGGATCCCACTGTCACTATTTCTATCACATACTCTTCCTACGTTAGTTTCACAAAAGCATGCCCCATACTCCAATTCATTCTTCTGAAATGACTCAGCCAAGTACTCCTGAGTATAGGGCTTTTATCATATCCACATACTTGTGAGAGATAGAATTTATTGATTCAGCTGTTTCAGGTAAGGAAGGAAAACAGCAAAAAATAGAGAGGAGACAGGAATTTATATTTTCAGGCTCTTAATAGGTTTCTGGGTTGAGATGATGAAGCCTGGGGAGAAAGAGCGAGCAGAGGACTTGACTTGCTTAGAATAATCACTTGCCAAGAAGAAGATCATGTTAGGGGTTGTGGGCATTTATTAGTTTGGGAAAGTTTTCATCTCGGTGAGCTTAGTGTAAATAAGAGTCTATAACGATGCTAATATAGCCCTGTTCCTGGAAGTCACAAATAAAATGGGAGACAACTTTTAATTAAATGCTCACTGAAGGGTGGCTTTGAAAAACTCTAAGAGTTTTTATTTTTTCAAAAAGGGAGAAACTCATGGTCTATAATATCTAGATGGCTATCTGTTTATAAAGCATCCATCGCTGAGGTACTTAAGTGCCTTGACAAGTAAGCCATTTCAACACCAAACAATATAGAGGAAGGAGATGAATGTCTTCCTCTGTCCGTAGTATCTGTGTACTCTGAAGCTAAGCCTATACAATTCTGTACTAAACTGAAACATAAAAGTGATATGAATCAGGCCCAGCTCACTTCAGCGACCTTGATTGTGGCTGTTCCTAATAAAGTGTGCAATTCCCTGCCGAGAGCTATGAAGTAGCCTCCCACTGGAAGCCTGAAGTGGGTGAGACACTAAGAAAACCTCGAGGGCACACCTTTTGGGAGCTCCTTCTCTTATTCTGGAATAACGGCACACAAAAA
The DNA here is from genome assembly GCA_002007465.1 of Ailurus styani. Classification (NCBI taxonomy): domain Eukaryota; kingdom Metazoa; phylum Chordata; class Mammalia; order Carnivora; family Ailuridae; genus Ailurus; species Ailurus styani. The sequence continues at coordinate 3,414,701 of LNAC01000152.1, forward strand.
TGGCTTTTCTATTTCTTTCTGATTTGTTACAAGCTATATAAACAAGTCTTGAGGTTCCACAGTCTCAGGCCAGATTCTAAGAAACCCCTTTCTGGTTCATTATTTAATGAATATTTACCTGCAGCCAACTAAGTACTCAGTAGGTTACTACATAAGGCATTATGCTGATGCAAAGGTGATGAAACCATGTTCAAGAATGTATGTTTTGACTGAGAAGGTAAAACAAGCAGAATACTGCCCCAGCACAAGGTACTTCAGGGTGTAAGCCAGGTAGAGACAAAGTGGTTAAAAGTAAAAGAGAGAGACACTGAATCTGGTTACGAACCCTGGGGAAGGCTACACAGAGGAAAGAGCATATGAGCTGTGCTAGGAGAGGGCCAAAGAATGAGAAGTTAAAAGAGAAAACTTGCCTGACAAACAGACGTCCTGACCCAGGGTCGGTGCAGTCACTATCAGCAGCAGCTTGACCTTGACCATAGTGATGGTTAATCAAGCTAAGGTGAGACAACAGTGAATTATTCAGCCAAGTCCTTATTTATATTTACATTCTGATAAGGCTTCCTGACAGTCAGTGTTTTTTTTTCTTGTTTGTTTGTTTTGTTTTTTTTAACGTTTGGGGGCTTGGAGGATTAAATAGTGTGACAAAAAGACAACAGCCACGAAGATGGACTATGAAGAAGGACAGGGGCAGCTGTGCCTGAAGCCAGAGCAGCAACAACAAGGAACTTTTAGGTCTAGAGGAGTAGGTAGAGGGAATAACTGAGTGTATGGAATTGTGGACAAACTAGTAAAAACGATAGTGATTAGCACCACTGAAAAGGGTGGAGGGAAGAACAGTCCAAGTAGTCCACATGACCTCCTAGAGAACAAGCAGAAATACGGAAGCAAATGCTGGCTGTATCCCCGAACTGTGCTGTTATTTATGTCTCTTTGTTTTCCATTTATTCTTTATATTAAACCTATGAAGTTGAACCCATTATCTTTTTACCCTTAGGGAGAATAAGGCTTAAAATGATTATGGAAAATGACAAGATCATTCGGCTAATAAGTGGCAAAGGATTTGAATGCAGATTTATTTAAATTCATGGTCTCCTGTGCCTGTTTCTAGGATACCACGTAACTTAGAAATATCTGAAACTAACTTAGCTAAATATAATTCAGCCATTGATTCTTTCCTCCAGAACTCTTTATTTTTCAGAAAACATACAGTGACCCTTATGGTTTTCATTCACTCATTTATTCATTTGTTTACTTATTTCATTTGATAAAGGTTTAGTGTATTTGCTAATTGTACATGATATGATCCACCGATTAGGACAAGGTTTCTAGTGCTAGATTGCCTGGGTATAAGATCCTAGCTTTTGGTTTATCATCTTCAAAATAGATGTGAAAATAATACATCTCTCATGGGGCCATTATGAGGGTTAAATGAGAAAGTCTAAGCAAAGCGTTTAGGGAGATGTCTGTCATATAGCAAGCACCCAGTCATGTTATCCGCTATTATTATCAATACCATGCACCAGGCATTCTGGGACACACTAAGGGTACAAATGTGAATATGGCATAGCCCTTGGCTTTGAGGAATTTATGCTTTCGAAGAGAAGACACACGTCTAATGGCTAACTGTGCTTGTGCCCATGGATGATGCCAGAAGAGAAGGGCGTCTGGGTCATTTCAGGTAAAGAGAACAGCATGTAAGCTCTATGGAAGTATGAAATGTCCTCCAAGAGTGGCTTAACAACTGGAGTATGAACAAGTATGAAGATGGATTACAGTTGGTGCCAATAAAGAAATGAGCCCGGGTCAGCTTTTGAAGGGTTCAATATGCTGGGCTCTGGAATTGCATTTTATTTTGATTGGATGTGGTAATAATGGAGGTTTCCAAACCAATTTTAAGGGTGGAGGAAGGTAACCATCTGGACTCCACACTCTGGATCATATTTTTGAATGAGAAGAGAATGGCGTAGAGGGGATTAATAGTTGAAGAGAAAAGAGAATAAGAAGTGAAACAGTCAGCAGGGAGACAAGGGATGGTAACCCTGGGCATTTATGCAAGAGAAATGAAAATATATCTATACAAAAACAGAAATGCACATAATGCCCTTAGCAACTTTATTTGTAATAGCCAAAAACTTGGAATCAACAATTCCATGCAATAGGTAAACTGTTAAACAAACTGGTCCATCCATACCAGAGGTTATTACTTGGCAATTAAAAGCAATGAACTATTGATGCATGCAACAACTTGGATAGATCTCAAGGGCATTATGCTGAAAGGGGGGAAAAAGGGCTATTTCCAAAGGCCACATAACTTTATGATTCAACTTATAGAGCACTCTTGAAAGGATAAAAATCACAGGAATGGAGGACATATTAGTTATTATTAGGGTTGGGGATGGTGGGGAAAAAGAAGTGAGTGTAGAATGAGGGAGATTTTTGTAGTGATAGGATAGTTCTACATCTATTGCAGTGGTGGTTATTCATTCTGTACATGTAATAAAATGGCATAGAACTATTTTCATGCATTGTATCCATGTCAATTTCCTTGTTTTGATATTGTACTATAATTACTTAAGATGTAACCATGAGTGGGAGACTAGGTGAAGGGTACATGGGACCTTTCTATGCTGTATCTTCACAACTTCCTGTGTATATACAATTACTTCAAAATAAACTTAAAAAAGAGCTTGTTAAATATTAATAGAACATATTACAATATGACAAGCTATGGATTATTAATACTTTGTCCTTCAAAATTTACGGTATTTTCCTATTTTCTCAATATAGCCCTATATTACTTTGAAAATGCATTAAATTTATTAAAAGTAAGTCTAACTTATTTTTTGATGGCTTAAGTCTAAAAATAATTAACAGGCAGGATAAAATCCATGAATAGCAGACATTGAGATGCAACTTTTCTGCAAAATTGCATCTGAAAAGTCATCCAACCAGAATGATTTCTAGAATTTTCTCGCAACTCTCTTCTTCCCTACCTCTTTAGTTATGAGGTAATCAACCACATTTTCTCTTTAAAAATCTTGAAAAATAAACTAAGTCAATATTCCTGCATCTGCTATAAATGTAACTGTTAGCCTAGAGATACAAAGTTTCTCAAGTCACATTTCTCTTAAATTCCCTTAAACCTTTGGTATTTTCAAATTAAACAACCCTGAAACAAGAAGACATGTGGTTCAGGTTTATATTAGATAGAAATCTGCTAGTTTCCATACACTTCCACATCTTTTCTTTCCCACCCAAGCTCCTCTCCATAGATAAAACTGTCTTTCTTCAATGATGTCACTCTCCATTATCCCCAGGAAAAATTCCAAATTCTTCAACAAGCTTTATCATGCTCTTCAGGATTTTGTTCCACTTCCCTTTTCTATTTCATTTTCTGCCACTCTCAAATCAGCCATCTCAATCCAGGAAGGAAATTAACAGATTTTGATCATCTACCCCTTGCTAGACACTCTCCTGGGAATTTCATATCTCTCTTGCTTTTGCAAATATTCTCCAGTAAGCCACCCCTTCAGTCTTTTGAAATTCATCTTCCAAGATCAAACTCTCAGGTGATACCTCTGTGATGTCTGATAGTTTTTTTCCTATCTCCTCCCACTCTTCTCCAAGTTATTGAATTAAATCCTTCCTTTCCTGTGTTCACACAGCATTTCACAAATAAATCTATCATAATTCCTATGTCATTAAATTCTACACTGCTCTGTCTCCAACTAAATTGTGACTCAGGGATGATATCTAAATATCTTTTTAGACTCAATACCTAACCTACTGTGTGTGTGTGTGTGTGTATATATATATGTATATATATATATATATACATATATACATATGTATATATATATTTAGTTGAATTAAATGAATGAAGCTAATATATTTATTTAGTTTTTATAGTTAGAAATACCTCCATTTCCAAAAAGCAGGATTGTAATGATCTCTTTGAATAGTAACTTGCTAAAGATGGTTACATAGTTTTGTGAGGGCAATGGAAAGAAAGAAATAATTTCATTAGAGAGCACCTTCCAGTTCTACCATTCTCTCTGTACCCAGACCTGGTGACAGACTTAGACTTCTAGGCCCAGGGCTAGCTCATAGTCTATTCTGTGGCACTGAGAAAGACAACTGCTGAATATTTTTTTCTTTTCCAAATGTGAGCAGATGTGGATATAAAAGTCCTGTTATTGGTATGCTAAATAAAAAGGAGTATCCTCCAGTGATAGGATAGAATATGGATCTCTTTTTGCATATACTTGGAAAGCAATTTATACTAAATGAGTTTACTCAGTGACTACATGAAGTTGATATTTGTTTAGTCCAACCTCAAACATTTTGGTGAATGAATGCTTTAAACATAAAAATAGGGGAAAAAACCCCATAAAAATAGGTGAGATTTGGGGATCCCTTTGAATAGACCTAAGCTAACTTATAGCCCCAGGAACTGAAAGACCTCAAGTTTCACCACCAAAGACCAATCTGATTCTAAAGTTATTAATGACTATAATTGTACAACTGTAATTTCCCTCATAGCTTTTTTTCACATTTTATGTGACAGAAGCAGGTTTTTGAAAACTGCATCATAGCAAGGACTAATGGAACTAACGTTCATGATGTTATTATCCAGTGTTTACTCTGAAATTACCTTCAAAACTTCACATGCTCCATATCACCATGGTCAATTTTAGCCTGGTTACCAGTAGAAAAAAAGTACATTCCATTTGCTAGGTATCCAGAAGCAATTAGCTACATGTTTTTACCATTCGATCACAATGAACAAGTCCAAATGTCACTAGAGTCTTGTAGAAATTGCCTATTTTTTCCTTTAGAAATTGAATTGTATACCTCAATATTATCCACCCCAACTGTGTCATTATCTGTCATGTGACATCGTATCAAGCAGCAGAATATAGTTATCATTGAAGGGGTATAAAATTAAACTTGGGAATTATCTTTTCAGGGAAAATTTACTTTCAAAATTTTAATTAATGGCAAGTGCCAACTAGAAGGTTAGATGTGGATAAATATCTAATTTGGAAAAGGAGTAAATTTTGTAAAATGTATTCAGTTTGTCAAGAATAAATATACTGGATTTCTCCTACCAAACTGTAAGAGTTTCTGTCAACCATCTATTAAGAAGTAGCAGCTTTTCCCCTTTCTCTCACTGACTTCTTTCTAACTACCTCTGTCCCTCTGGGTCTGGAGAAGCAACTTTGAATTTTGAGAATGAACATGTGGCTGGTGTATGTGTGCCAATGACATAGCAAAAATGAGCTGATAAAGGTACATTGATGAGCATTGCTTCATTTAGTGATGAGCAAGTCTTATGAATATAAATAAGGAGCATGACATTGGATGGTATTGCAAGTTTTGTCTTTTCTAGGAAAAATTAAACTTAGAACTTTCCAAGAAAGTTTGACATTAGTTGCAAATAGAAGTTTAAATGTTTCCAAGAAACACTGCCGGCAATTATGTTTACCAATGCAGCTGAGGCATGAAATTAGAAGATAACTTTAAGTTTGTGGAGAGAATCAGGCTTCTCTTAACTGCTTTGGCTCTGATTTTTTCCCCTTTAAAATTAGTCTAGTGATAAGATTAGAAGGAAGGGAGATTTATTATACCCACTGTTGACTTTTAATAATGTGAGCTGGCATTAGAAAGAAATAATTTTTTAAGAAATGAAGGCTCAGTTATTGTGGATTGTGGAACTATACTTGTGGGAAACATCATGTGAAATTATGATCTTTTTTCCATTAGGTTTTACCTTTAGAGAAACCTTATGGGTGTAAAAATTTGATAGAGGTTTCTGATCTCACTGCTCTTGCATAAAAGTCAAGATACGAACTAATGCTGGCAAAGTTGGTAATGATTAAATAGTTTCTATACACACACACCAGGAGACGTGCAACCCCAGGGAAGCAGATTAGGCAAACAAACTGTAAAAAAAAACCATCATTAGATAAGGAAAAATTTCTGTGGGTAAGACCATGGATTGGTATCGGATTGACATGGGTTAGATTTTCAGCTCTGACACTATTGGCTACGTGGTCTTGAGAATTTAATTTGCAAACTTCTTTTCCTTCATCTACTTTCAGTAACTGGATGAAATAATTAACTGTCTGTTATGATTATTAGTTGAATTTGGGGGTTTCAATTGTATACCACAGGCAACTGAAAAAAATATTCTACTTTTTTATAGATCATTCATTCTTGATTTTATTTTTAGCATTGTGTTATAATAGTTTCGTGACTATTAATGGGCTTCATTTACAAATTTTTCTAAAGGGTAGAAGAACTATTATGTTTTCCTTTAAGGATGAATTAAATCCCTACTAAATTTCTTAACAAATTTAATTACTCATAATTTTGAATTGTTAGTTTTGTTGAGAATGAATGTTCTACAATTCTAAGATGATTCATACTATCTCGTTTTGGGATGAATAAAACATTTTTAGGAAAATGTTTCTTAAAACAATATACAGAACATTATGTTCTAATAAGGCAGAAGTTGCACTGCGGTGCTGCTGGTATGGCGTGAACCCACAAAAGCTGAGCTGGATGTGCTAGATCGTAGTCCTTTGGGCTCTCAGAGCTTGTGGTAGTGGTGTTCATGAACTGAGGCAATGACTTCAGTAACTTTTAGGATTTAAGTAAGTACACCATAGTTGGTGATAACTCACCACTTGCACCTGAACCAATAGCAGTAATAATGACCACAGTAGCTATGACATTTGCTACAATGTAATGAAGAGACAAACAGGGCGCCTGGGTGGCTCAGTGGGTTAAAGCCTCTGCTTTCGGCTCAGGTCATGATCTCAGGGTCCTGGGATCGAGGCCCGCATTGGGCTCCCTGCTCGGCGGGGAGCCTGCTTCCTCCTCTCTCTCTCTGCCTGCCTCTCTGCCTACTTGTGATCTGATCTCTCTCTGTGTGTCAAATAAATAAATAAAAATCTTTAAAAAAAAAAGACAAACAAACTTATAAAGCGTGACTGGGTGGCTCAGGTGGTTAGGCAGACCTTCTGCTCAGGTCATGATCTCAGGGTCCTGGGATGGAGCCCTGCATCGGGCTCTCTGCTCAGCAGGGAGACTGCTTCCTCCTCTCTCTCTGCCTCCCTCTCTGCCTACTTGTGTTCTCTCTCTGTCAAAATAAATAAAATTAAAAAAAAAAGAGACAAACAGGATGTGGTTTTCTCTCTTTAGAGATTCTTTTATCTCTTTCCCTTGGCCCCCTGCTCCCTTCTCTCTCTCTCTTTCCCCACCTGTCATCTATCAATCATCTAATGTCTATCCAACTATTTACTCCAACAATGCATAATGGGGCAGACTCAAGACAGAAACCGGTATTGTCAAACTGGAAATATATATATTTTAGTATGACTCCTTTTCCTTCCTTTTTACAACATTGCCTAAACATAGTCATACTTTGTGGAAGCTGAAACACTGAATATGTATTTTTCTTTTTTAAAGATTTTATTTATTTGACAGAGAGAGATACAGCGAGAGATGGAACACCAGCAGGGGTAGTGGGAGAGACAGAGAAGCAGACTTTCCCGCAGAGCGGGGAGCCTGATGAGGGGCTCAAACCCAGGACCCTGGGATCATGACCTGAGCCAAAGGCAGACACTTAACAACTAAGCCACCCAGATGGCCCTGAATATGTATTTTTCTTCAAGGAACACATAGGAAGCAATATTAAAATTATATCCAGAATTCTACTTGATAAAAAATGTTCTACCAATATAGTGGTCCTTGCATATCACAAAATTAAGCCTTTATTCAAAAGGAGGGTGTAAAGTTATTATCAGATACCTTATATTTATTTAAATAGCTTTGGCTACTCTTGTCATTCCTCAAGCCTTGTATCTACTGAAATCTTTGTTTACTTACTGGATGGAGCTTTCGATGCGGGTAATAGTGAGGAAAGCAGCAAGATTTGCTGTGTAAGATGAGATGACAATCAATGCAAAGAGCCACCAAGCTCCCATCATCATTCGAGTAGCCAGAGTTGTGTATGGGACCTCTCCACCTATGGAAAGAAGCAAGTAGAATAAAAGAATGTTAACAAGTATTTATTGAGAATGTGAGGTCATGCACTGTCAGTACCAAATTAACTTTTAAGTACTGAAAAATCTTTCGACCTAACAACATCCACATGGATTTCTGTATTTTGGTTATGTTTATTACTTCATATTTAATTCCCTCTTATGATACGATGTAAGACCCAGCCAAAAAGAAGCATGATAAATATTGAGTATAATTTGTTTCAATGATACTTCTTCCTTTTTGTTCAACCCTAGAATTAATTACCCTCTTATTATAACCACAGATAGCTACTTTATTTTCAAATGTTTCATTATTCAGTAGTTAGGTGCTATTAATACTATTATGCTTATATTTAATATAACTTTTCAGATTTCTACTTCAATAAATAATATTGAAAACCATTTTTGGTTACTTTCCCTAAAATCATAGGTTACTTTTATATATAGGTATATATATATATTTCTATATAACATATAACATATATATATTTATAAATATATATCACATCTTCTTTAACTATTCATCTGTTGATGAACACTTGGGTTGCTTCTATATCATGGCTATTATAAATAATGCTGCAATGAACATAGGGGTACATAAACCTTTTTAAAATTAATTTTAAAAAATTCCAGTATAGTTAACATACAGTGTTATATTAGCTTCAGATGTACAATACAGTGATTCAGCAATTCTATACATTACTCAGTGCTCATCATGATAAGTGTACTGTTAATCCCCTACACCTATTTCACCCAATTCCCCACCCACCTCCCCTCTAGTAACCATCAGTTTGTTTTATATAGTCAAGAGTTTGTTTCTTGGCTTGTCTCTCTCTCATTTTTTTTTTCTTTTAGTTATTTGTTTTGTTTTTTAAATTCTACATATGAGTGAAATCATATGGTATTTGTCTTTCCCTGAGTAACTTATTTCACTTAGCATTATACTTTCTAGCTCCATCCATGTTGTTATAAATGGCAAGACTTCATTCTTTTTTATGGCTGAGTAATATTTCATTATATATATATATATAATGTGTGTGTATACCACATCTTCTTTATCCATTCATCATCATAATGGGGAGTTGGGTTGCTTCCCTAATTTTGCTATTGTAAATTTTCTACAACAAATATTGTGGTGCATGTATCTCTTTGAATTAGTGTTTTAGTATTTTGGGGGTAAATAGTCAGTAGTGTGATTACTGGATCTGAATTAGCGTTTTCATTTTCTTTGGGTAAATAACCAATAGTAGAGTTATTGGATAATATGATATTTTTACTTTTAATTTTTTGAGGAACCTCCATATGGTTTTCCAGAGCAGCTATACCAGTTTACATTTCCACTAACAGTTCACAAAAGTTCTCTTTCTCCACATCCTTACCAACATATTATTTCTTTTCTTTTTGATGCTAGCCATTTTGATTGGTATGAGATACATCAGTGTGGTTTTGATTTAAATTTCCCTGATGATCAGTGATGTTGAGCATATTTTCATGTACCTTTTGGCTATCTCTATGTCTCCTTTGTAAAAAGATCTATTCAGTTCCTCTGTCCATTTTTTAATTGGCTTGTTTGTTTTTTGCTGTTGAGTTTTATAAAGTTACATAAATTCTTTAACCTTGATTAGAGTCATTATCACACACACAAAAGAATATTTGTTGAATTTTATTTATCCATGGCATAAAATCTTCAACTTGGATAATTCAAATATTCTTGTGGAATCCCCCCAAATTATTTGATATCTGCACTTAGAAATCAAATGTTAAAAGTAATAGGGCTGTTGACTTCCAATTCTGGTAATTCAAAACAATCACTCATAGCAACTAGACAAATTAAACATATAATGCATTTCAGAGCTAAAGAAGCAATAAAAAATTAGAAGACCAAGATCCTAGAGAAGAAGATAATTCAGAAATATGACCTGGTATCTAGAACTGCTTTTTCCCTGAGATGTAAATGCCACTTTAACAAGAGGAAGCTAAGAGACTGAAAACTTGAACAATGATTTTGAAAGCCGTCAGATCTTTAACAATTAGGGCTTAGGTTTTGCCAAATGGAGGGAGGTGGGACAGAGAAAAACCAGAAAATCCTCATTTATTTGGAAACCAATAATTACAATTGTATTAATCCATAGATCAAATAAAAATCACAGGAGAAAAAATATTTTAAAATTGATGATAATAAAATGTTGCATACCCAAATTCCTTAAATTTTAATAGCTAATGGGATGCAACGAAATATGTGTTTAGAAGAAATGAGATGACATGTTCAAAATATTGAAAGAAAATAACTGCCAACCAAAAATTCTATATACAGTGAAGCTGTCCTTCAGAAATGGGGGAATAAAGACTTTTCCAGAAACAAAGGCTGAAAGAATTTATTACCAATAGATCTGCTTTACAAGAAATGCTAAAGGGATTTTTTCTAGTGGAAGCAAAAGAGCACAAATTCTCAATATAGAACCTTAAAAGTATATTGTAAGGGGTACCTGGGTGGGTCAGTTGGTTAAGCAGCTGCCTTCGGCTCAGGTCATGATCCCAGAGTCCTGGGATCCAGCCCCACATTTAGCTCCCTGCTCAGGGAGTGCCTGCTTTGCCCTTTCCCTCTGCCTGCCACTCTGCCTACTTGTGCTCTCACTATCTCTCTGTCAGAAAACAAAAACAAAAACAAAAACAAAACAAAACAGACTTAAAAATATATTGTAAATCTCACATGTAATGGTAAATGTATAGTCATAGTTAAATTTTGCAATATGACAACAGTGGTATATGATTCAATTACAACTATAATTTAAAGGTTAAAAAACTAACATAGTAAAAATAATCTATTATAATGTACAATAATAATACAAAAACCTACAATAATCTGTCATTATTTACACAATATTAAAAAATATAGTTTTAACAGAAATAACCTAAAGTGTGAGGGGGAAAGGAAGTAGAAGTGTAAAGTTTACAAATTCTATTGAGGTTGTTATCAGTTTAAAATAGTGTGTTATAAGCTTAAGAGGCCTCCTGGTAACCGCAAAGAAAAATCCTGTAATAGTGACATAAAATAACATAAATAAGTGAAAGCATAGTGATACCAAAAGACATCAAAACACAAAAAAAGACAGCAGGATAAGAAATACGGACAAACAGTTCTATAAAACATTCAGAAAACAGTGAGCAAGATGGAAATAGTAAGTTCTTACCTATCAACAATTTCTTTAAATTTAAACAGATCAAATTTTCCAATTAAAAGACACAGAATAGATGAATGGATAAAGAATCAAGCTCCAACAATATGTTGTCTAAAAAACACTTACTTTAGTATTAAAGACACATATAATGAGACTGAAGGAAAAAAGAGTATTTCAAGCAACATTGACAACCACAATAATAAAAATCAGGGGCAGCTATAGTTATTTCAGACAAAATAGACTTTAAACTAAAAATGATAAAAGGAGACAAAGGAGATCATTATGTAAAGATAAAGGGGTCAACACATCAAGAAAATATAACAATTACAAATATTTTATGTGCCCGGTACTGGAATATTTAAATATAAAGCAGAAACTAACAGAGTTAAAAGAAATAAACAGTAATACAGTAATAAGTGGGGACTTCAATCTCTCTCTCTTAACAATGGGTAAATCATTCAGACAGAGAATCAATAAGGAAAGAGTGAACTTGAAAAACACTGTAGACTAAATAGACTTAACAGAAATAAACTAAACATTATATCCAAAACAGCAACTACACATTCTTCTCAAGCACACAAGAAACATTTTCTACAATAGAAAATAAATTAGAATACAAAACCAGTCTTAGAAAATTTAGGAAGATTAAAATTATACCAAGTATCTTCTATGACCACAATGGCATGAAACTAGAAATCAATAACAAGAGGAAACCCAGGAAGTCATGAACACATGGAAGTTAGGCAACATTCTCTTGAACAACCAATGAATTAAAATAGATATTAAAGAATAAATAAGAAAGGTTTCTTGACACAAGTGAAATTGGACATACAATATACCAGAGTTTGTGGAATACAGCAAAAGCAGTTCTTTTTTTTTTTTTTAAGATTTTATTTATTTATTTCACAGAAGGAGAGAGATCACAAGGAGGCAGAGAGGCAGGCAGAGAGAGGAGGAAGCAGGCTCCTTGCTGAGCAGAGAGCCCGATGCAGGCCTCAATCCCAAGACCCTGAGATCATGACCTGAGCCAAAAGCAGAGGCTTTAACCCACTGAGCCACCTAGGCACCCAGCAAAAGCAGTTCTAAGAGGCATGTTCATAGCCATGAACACCTGCATTAAGAAGCAAGAGGAATCTCAAATAAACAACCTAACTCTATGTCATAAGAAAATTGAAAAAGAAGAAATTGAACCAAAATTAGTAGAAGGAAAGAATAAATATTAGAGCTGAAATAAATTAAATATAGAACAGAAAAACAATTGAAAAGATTAACCAAACTAAAAGTTGATTCTTTGAAAAGATAAACTGAATTGACAAACCTTTAATTAGAATAAACAAGGGGAAAAAAAGAAAGAACCCAAATCAATATAATTATAAATAAAAAGGAGACATTACAACTGATACCAGAGAAATTCACAAGGTCATAAGAGGCTACTATGAACAACTATTCACCAACAAACTGGACAACATAGAAGATATGGAAAAATTCTTAGAAATGTGTATAATTTTCCAAGACTGAATCAGGAAGAAATAAAAAATCTGAATACACCATTCACTATTCACTAATAAGGAGATTGAGTCAATAATAAAATATCTCCCAACAAAGTAGAGCCCAGGACCAGATTGCTTCACTGGTGTATTTTACCAAACATTTAAAGAATTAACACCAATCTTCAAACTCTTCCAAAAAACAAAAGAGGAGGGAGTCCTCTTAAATTTATTTTAGGAGGCTAGCATTATCTCAGTAGATGCAGAAATGCTTTGATAAAATTCAACATCTATTCATGTTAAAAATTCAATACATTAGGCACAGAGAGAACATATCTCAACATAATAAAGGGCATATACGATAAGTCTACAGCTAACAACATACTGAATGGTGAAAGGTGGAAGGCTTTTACTCTGAAATTGGGAACAAGATAAAGGTTCCCACTCTCATTATTCCTAGTCAACATAATATCAGAAGTCCTAGCTAGAGCTATCAGGCAAGATAAAGAAATAAAAGGTATCAAAATTGGAAAGGAAGAAGAAAAATTTTCTCTATTTGCAGATGACATGATTTTATATATAGAAAATCCTAAAGATTCAACCAAAAACTATTAGATCTAATCAATGACTTCAGTAAAGTTGCAGGGCACAAAATTAAAATATGAAAAACATTAGCATTTCTATACATTAACAACAAATTTCCTAAAAAAGAAAGAAACCAATTTCATTTACAATAACCTCAAAGAGTGTAAAATGCTTAGGAGTAAATTTAACTGAAGAGGTGAAAGATCTCTACTCTGAAAACTAAAAGACATTGATGAAAGAAACCAAAGAAGACACAAAGAAATGGAAAGGTATTCTATGTTCATGGATTAGAATTAATATTGTTAAAATGTCAATAATATGAAAATCCATCTATAGATTCCATGTAATTCCTAGCAAGATTCCAATGGCATTTTTTAAAGAAGTAGAAAAAACACGTTTAAAATTTATATGGGACCACAAAAGACCCCAAATAGCCAAAGCAATCTTGAGAAAGAGCAAAGCAGGAGGGATCACACTTCCTAATTTCAAGCTATACTATAAATCCACAGTCATCAAAACAGCACTGTACTGGCATAAAAATGGACAAATAGACAAATGAACAGAATTGAGAACCCAGAAAAAAACCTATGCATGTACAATCAACTAATATTTGAAAAGGGAGCAAAAACACACAGTGGGAAAAAAATATTCTCTTCAATAAGTGGTGCTAGAATAATTGGATATTCACATATAAAAGAATGAAATGACTATATCTTAACACCACTCACAAAAATTAACTTGAAATAGGTTAAAGACTTAAATGTAATACCTGAAACCATGAAACTCCTAGAAAAAATTTAGAAATACAGTTCCTTGACATGGGTCTTGATAATTTTTAGATATGACACCTAAAGCAAAAGCCAAAAAGTCAGAGATAAACAAGTGGGACTACATCAAACTAAAAAGCTTCTACACAGCAAAATCAACCATCAATAAAGTGAAACATACAAAATGGAAAAAAATATTTGCAAACCAAACATCTGATAAGGGTTCTTGTAAAAATATATAAAGAAGTCATACAACTTGATAGCAAAAAAAAAAAATAATAACCCAATTAACAACTGGCAAAGGACCTACATGAAAAGATGATCAACATCACTAGTCATTAGGGAAATGAAAATGAAAACAGCAATGAGATAATTACTTCATGCCTGTTAGAATGGCCATCACCAAAAAGATAAGAGATAACAAATACTGATGAGTATGTGGAAGAAAAGGAACCCTCCTGCATTGTTGAGGGAATTGCAAAGTGGCTATTTCCATAGCCACTATGGAAAATAGTACGAAAGTTCCTCAATTAAAAATAAAATTATCATAAGATCCAGCAATACCATTTCAGGGAATATATCCAAAGGAAATGAAAACTACTAACTTATAGTTAGTAGTTTGTTCACAGCACCGCTATGGTCACAGCAGTGTTATTTACAATAGCTGAAACATGGAAACAATCTAAGTGTCCACTAATGGATGGATGGATAAGGAAGTTGTGATATATACATATACATATATATATATCACACCTACAATGGAATATTATTTATCCATAAAAATGAGGAAATCCTACCATTTGTGACAACACGGATGGAATGTGAAGGCATTATGCTAAGTGAAATAAGTGAGATAGAGAAAGACAAACACTATATGATCTCACTTACATGTGGAATATAAAAAAAATAAAATAAAACCTCATATAAATCTATATCAGACTTATGGGGACCAGATGCATGGGGCGGCAGGAGGGGGAATTGGAAGAAGTTGGTCAAATGTACAAACTTCCACTTATAAGATAAATAAGTACTAGAGGTATAATATACAACATAATAACTACAGCAAACACTAATGAATCATACCAAAAAAAGTTGAGAGTTCATCTTAAAAGATCTCATCCCAAGAATGTTCTTTTTCTTGTATCTATATGAGAAGATGGACGTTAGCCAAACATATTGTGATAATCATTTCACAATATGTGTGAATCAATCCATCGTGCTGTATGCGTTAAAGTTATACAGTGATGTATATCAATCATTTTCCATAAAAAAGAGATCATTGGAATTCACCACATCAGCACTATAAAGTAGAAAAATCCTATAATCATTCTGGTAGATGCAGAAAAACCAAAGGTAAAATTTAACATCAGTTTTTAAAAAACCCTAGAAATAATCCAGCAAACTAGAAATAATAGGATTGTTTTTAGTTTTGCAGAGAATTTTCAGAAAATCTGTAGCAAACATCATTCTTATTAATACAATAAGTATATATATTTTTAAAGATTTTATTTATTTTGAGAAAGAGAGAGAGAGAGAGAGCCAGAGGGAGCACAAGCAGGGGGAGTGGCAGGCAGAGGCAGAAGGAGAAACAGGCTCCCTGTTGAGCAGAGTCCGATGCGGTGCTTGATCCCAGAATCCTGGGATCATGACCGAAGCCAA
Source organism: Ailurus styani (assembly GCA_002007465.1). Taxonomy (NCBI): domain Eukaryota; kingdom Metazoa; phylum Chordata; class Mammalia; order Carnivora; family Ailuridae; genus Ailurus; species Ailurus styani. The sequence goes on from LNAC01000152.1 coordinate 3,430,429, forward strand.
AGGCAGACGCTTAACTGACTAAGCCACTCAGGCACCCCCCCCAAATTTTTTTAGAGACTCTGATAAAGGCTACAAGTTGTTACCATTTGTATTCAACTGAAGGTACACAGTATAGGGCAACAGCTGAACAACAACAATAAAAAAAAAGAATAAATACTTAAGAATTGGAAAAAATGAAATAGAATTTATGGATTGGAACTAGTATGGAGCATTTCTTGTATGTAGAAAAGCCAAGATAATATAGGGTAAATTACTAAAATTAATGTTAGCTATCTGTTTACTATAGTACAGACTCAATTTTCAAAAATTATTCAGATATGTATGCCAGCAAGAAAACCTTAAAACATGGAATTAAAAATATATACCATTTGCAACAGCATTGAAAATATCAAATACCTAGGAATAAAGATGTAAAAGCTCTCTACATGAAAATCTATTAACTTTCTTGACTGAAATAATATTAAATAAATGGATGGATATATCATGTTTATTGATCCAAAGACTCCATATTATGAAGATATAAAGTCTTTTCAAATTGGTCTATAGATACACTGAACTGTCAATCCAAAACCCCCAGGTTCTTTTTGTGAGAGAGACAGAAAGAGAGAGAGAATGAAATGCTAAATGTAAAATTTATATGAAATTGCAAAAGGATAAAAATAGCCAAGACAATGTTCAAGAAGAAGAAAAAGCTGACTGTAGTCAGCTGCAGTCAGCCTGTCTAGCTGACTATAGCTGTATACAGTAATTAAGACAGCGTGGCATTTATACAAGGATAGACCATATCAATGAAAATTATCCATGTATACAGAGACACTTGATTTACGCCCAGCTGGCATGGCAATATATAGAGAAAGAGAGGTCTTTTCAGAAAGTACTACTAGGTCAATTTGGATATACATGTAAAAAATAGTAAAAATTGTCTCCTAATTTATAACATACACAGAAATCAATACCAAATGGCTTATATATAAATATATAAAATATAAACAGTAAAATGTTTAGAAGATAACATAAGAGAATGTATCTAATACATCCATAAGATACATGGTAACAAAAGCTTTCTTGAACAGAGTACAAACGATTGACAGATTTGACTACAGTAATAGTTTATAGTTCAAAAGACACCACTAAGAGAGTGCAGATAAGTCACAGTAGAAAATATTTGCCATACACATATCTAGCAAAAATAACTTCTATAAATCAGTAAGAAAAAAAGACAATAATTAGAAAAATGGGCAAGAGTCTTCATAAAAGCAGATAAACTGCAATAAAGGTGAAGATGTGGCAACCTCATTAGTTATTAGGGATATGCAAACTAAAAGAAAAATGGAATACTACCACAGAACCACAAGAATGATTAAAGCAAAGAAATAAACAGTAACAACTTTTGGCAAGGATGTGGAGTTACTGGAGTACCGTTGGTGGGATTGTAAATTGATTCAATCATTTTAATAAATAATTTGGCAGCATCTCTGAAAACTACTATATACTTTTCTTAAGACTCAGCAATTCCACTCCTTAGCTATACCCCAAAGAGGAATATGTGTACCAAGAGACAAGCACAGAAAAGGTTCATAGCAACATTATCTATAATAGCCTCGAACTGGGAACCTAGACACTCTTTGAGAGTAGAATGCATAAATTACATTATGTTCATCCAATGGAATATTGTACATAAATGAAAACAAACAGATTTCATTTAAATATAGCACCATGGGTGGATTTCACAAACTAAATGTTGAGTAAAAAACAAACAAAAGAACTGCACGCTGTATGATAACTGTTCAAAAACAGGCAGTGTGAATGGGAGGGCTGGTAATCCTGTAAGTGGCCACCTTTGGGATAAACAATTAATGGTTGAGACAGGGCAATGGGGGCTCTGTCACTAGTAATGTTCTATCTTTTTCTAGGTGTGATTACACAGGTGTTTCATTGTTGGTAGTACCTTACTGAGTTGCACATTTAAATTTTGTACACTTTTGTGAATGTAAATAATATTTCACAAAAAAATTAAGGAATAAAAGAAAGTAAGGAGAGAGAAGCAAAGACCACTTTTTCCCTTTCTTTTTTTTTTCCTCTGTCTCCACAATTTGAAAAAAAAATACTTTCCCAGATTCAGGATGCTAAAGGAGACCATCAGATGGAAGACGAAAAATGATCTATTAAATCAAAAACACAATCCGAAATGGCTAAGGTATGGCAGAATTTAGACTGGCAATTCCCGACAGTTCAGGATGTGCAAAAATCTGACTCTGGGGTTGGGTATTTTGATTTTTATAACTCCTGGTGTGTTTGAAGTCTCCCAATATCACTCTGTAGAAGCACGTGAAATTTGTATTTTCCAGAGTGACCCCTCTGCTATAGAGAAAAATCTTAATACAGATTTGAATGTTGATGAGACTGGTCTGCTACATCAAAAAATATTTCAACTTTGCTACTGTCTATATTATCTTGCTTATAAAAGTTGTTAAAAAGATAAAACAATGTTTTTTCCCTCAGGCAAGATTTTAAAACTTGATAATTTCTCTTGAGTCAGGCAAAATTTTGTTGCTCTAAGTCTTATTTTGTGTGAATGTATATGTATGCGTCTGTGTGTGTACCTGAAAATATGGAAGAGTGATCATTTAAGACTCTCCAGTTTGGTTGTGTGGTATCAGCTTCTCACAGGTTTTAAAACTCACAGAGTGTTTATTATATAATCTTGGACTGTGGAACTCTTTTATGAAGTATGATTAAGAAAAAAAGAAAATTATTACTTTTCCTTATAAACATTCTTTTTTCAAAAGTTGGATGCTTATTGGAACTAGGTTACTAGCAGAATGGATAAACACTCTCACAGCAAATAGGAAGTTTCCAATATTATGGGTGACTGAATATGTTCAAGTAAACTTGCTAATTGGAGTGTCAGTAAATATTAAAATGTTTCACACTTACAAAATCACAGTTTAGAAAATATAAAGGGTATTGTTGGCAATTAGCCATTGCCAGGGCAATCCCATTTAAGGATGGGAGAGAATGTACCAATCTCCTAAATGGTTGAGGTATGTATGTCATATTTATATATTAATCAATTCCTTGGAACTCATTCATAAATAGTTACATTGACAGACTGGCTGTGACTAGATCTGAAAGTGCTGTAATACTTGCCCTTTGGTAGAGGGTGCAGGGCTAATGAGAAGGGGCTTGTGAGATACAGGTAAGATTTGCTGTTGGCCACTGCATTGTAGGTCTACTGTTTGAACCCATTTGCAAGGTCAGACAGGTTTCTACAATTTGGCATGTCAATTACTGCTACAACAGTTAGCTTTAGGTGGTAAAGAGGAATAATGTAAAATCATATTGTGTTATGGTGTGAAAATTGTGTCATTTAAAATTATCCTTTGGTATTTTTATACCATGGCAAGAACAAAGCCTCTGCTTGGGGATAATAAGTGTCTTTGAAATTTTGTATCTATTCTTTATAAAGGTAAGGCAAATCTTAAACTCTCTTTGACAGACAACATAATCTAACTAGAATGTAATAATGGTTCAGTTACATCATACTTATGTTTTTTGCTTAACGCAAACGGCGCTGGTTTTATATTTCTATCTGCAAACATAACCTTCATTAACAACAACTTTGACTCCTCTAGAATCTCAGTCTCAAATACTCTACTCTCTTATGCCATCATCTATCTTTTTTGTCTGTTTTTATTTTAATCACTGGGTGTTCATCATCATCTATCTTTTGAGCTTCCTTCTTCCATCAAGCCTATAGACCCACAAACAAATCCTGCAATGAATATAGGGATGCTCAGATCTTTTTGAATTAGAGTTTTCATTTTCTTCAAAGAGATACCCACTAATGAAATTGCTGGATCACACGATAGTTCTATTTTTAATTTTTTGAGGGACCTCCATACTGTTTCGCAGAGCGGCTGCATCAGTTTGCATTTGCACCAACAATGCATGAGGGTTCTTTTTCTCCACATACATGCCAACATTTGTTACTTCTTTCTTTTTGATAATAGCTATTCTGACAGGTAGGAGATGATATCTCATTGTGGTTTTGATTTGTATTGAGATTTTCATGTGCCTGTTGGCCGTCTATATGTCTCCTTTGGAATAATGTCTCTTTAGAACCTTTCTGCTCATTTTTTAACCAGATTGTTTGTTGTTATTGGATTGTATGGGTTCTTTATGTATTTTGGATATTAATCCCTAACTGGATATATGATTTCCATATACCTTCCTCAATTCAATAGGTTATCTTTTTATTTTGTTGTTGCTTTCCTTTACTGTGAAGAAGCTTTTTAGTTTGATGTAGTCTCATTTGTTTATTTTTACTTTCATTTCCCTGACTTTTGAAATCACAACCAAACCAAACCAAACCAAACAAAACCCACAAAACATTGCTAAGACTGATTTCAGGGAACTTACTGCCTGTTTTCTCCCAGGAGTTTTATAGTTTCAGGTCTTATGTTCAAGTCTTAGTCCCTTTGAGTTAATTTTTGTATATGATGGAAGATAGTGGTCCAATTTTATTCTTGTGCATATAGCTGTTAAGTTTCCCCAACACCATTTATGGAAGAGACTGTCCTTTTCCCATTTTATATTCTTGCCTCCTTTGCTGTAATTTAATTGGCCAAGTATGTGTGGGTTTATTTCTAAGTTAAAGATTGTGGTTCCAGCTAACTGCTTGGAAGCCTTCAAATAATACAGAGGGTAAGGGAGAAATTGAAGGCAATGAATTATCAACTCAGAAATAAGGTAAAATTTGAAAGTCTTGTTGGCAGCTTTGAAGGAGTCTCTTAAATTATATAGTTCCAGGGCAGATATGACTGAGGACAAGACTTGGGCTTGACTGTAAAAGCAGCAGAATTCAATCTCCAATTAAATCTTCTGCCTTATAAAGTGTCTCATGGTAAGTGAAGGGCACTGATGGGAAATTTGAGTTTCAACATCCCTCTGAACCTCCTTGGTATAAGAAGCAATCTCTCATTGACTGTGAAGGAATCAGCCTTCCTCTGCATAAAAGATTCTCAATGACTAGGGAATCACAGTTCTCTCCTGGACTCACCTACCTCACCCTTTACTGCCTCCAGATACAAGTTAGATCCAAAATAACTGTCAGAGAAGTATAAAACCCACTTATAAAAGTTTTCCACCGTACAGGATGGATTGTAAGTATCATTTAGAGCAAATACGTTGCCTTGGGTGGTAATGATTTGGGATTTGATATTTAAGATATTGACTTGATACTGGCGAGTGGTGGTAGTAGTTTGTTAGATTGGCTAATTGAAGGATGGACCAATAATGAATGGATTTTTGAGGTAACCTATACACAACTTTGCTGGTATTCTATAGATTCAGGGAGGTGGGAATGTTGGAATGTGTTTGTTCTGAACAAACTTTCATCTCCCTGACTATCTGGGAAAGAGACAATCCCTTCACAAAACATTAAGAAGTGCATGGGAGGGTTTTTTTTTTTTTTTAACCAGATTGTATAGATGGTATTGCACAAGCATCTCTGAAGAGCTCTGTATGCTGGTATTCACAGGCAACGTATCGCAATGTAATGGTAACTTTTATAAAACCTTTGTAAAGTGAGATAATATATGGTAGTCTAAACCTCTAAATTTCCAAAAATAGAATACTTAAGTTAGTGATAGTGTATCTGACTGGGAAAATATTATTTCACCAGTGAAAATATAATAAATAGGATATAAAATTATAAATGTGGCATGACTATCAGTATAAAAGATTGAATTTTTTACATCAAGTTGAATATAGTATCCCAGGTTGGCAGAGGCTAAGTAGAGATGTTTACCTCTCAGAGCAAGGTAAAATTACTATAGTATGACATGGCCGTTTATGAATCGTAATTGGAATGTACGGTCTGTCCTTCAGCAATAGCTTATCTCAGGGTTCCTAAATATGAAATAGGTAGGTAGGTAGCCTACCAAGGAGTTTCTTGATATGCATAGGAAAAAAAGATTCTAGATCTGTGGGCAGAAACGTAGCCTCTGAATTGCTGAGTGGGAATTTGGAGGCTCTTAGTCAAGTTCCTAGGACTCATCCAGTTTATCATTCAGAAACCCAATATTAAAGAAAAGGGCAGGTTGATATGTTCCTTTTGAGATTTTTCTTAAGTAATTTTTAATACCAATAGACCACATTTATAATATTGTATTCTATTTTTTCACATTTATAAATATTTTAATTTTATTTTAATGTTTTTATTTTAATTCCAGCTAGTTAACACATGGCATTATGTAAGTTTCGGATGTCCTAGAGAGTGATTCAACACTTCCATACATTACCTGGTGCTCATCACAATTGCCCTCCTTAATCCCCTATAATATTGTATTCTGTCTATTACATTTTCACTGGTTGAGCAATATTTTCCCAGTCAGATATACTACAGCTTGCTTCAATATCATATTTTTGGAAATGTAGAGGTTTTATGCTACCATATATTACATTGCTATAAACATCTTTTTTGACAGAATCCATGAAGAGAATTTATTTGGCGAAAGAAATGAAATTTTTTATGTCTTATACAAGTGTTAAGCATTTTCAAATACATTTTATAATATTATTGAACAAATAGAGACAGGTAATGTTATTCCTCTTTTGTTAACTTACGTCTTTCTGAAGTGTTGACATTTCAGTCGAATGACGAAATACTGTTCTGGACTAACTGATAAGTCTATTTGCAGATTGGCAAAAGTAGACTAGGAGGCATTAGATGATATAATTAAAATGGCAATTTCCTATACATAAGACTTCTCTAACTTAATATTTATATTTTCATAGTAATTATAATACATGTAAAGCTGCTTATAAATAGCAGTTCCTTCTTCCCCACTCTTTAAGATTATTTATACACTTCTGTTTTGAGGAGTTCTTTATCAGTTAAAGAATAAATCTTGGTTGGGCACCTGAGTGGCTCAGTGGGTTAAAGCCTCTGCCTCCGGCTCAGGTCATGATCCCAGGGTCCTGGGATCGAGGCCCGCATCGGGTTCTCTGCTCGGCAGGGAGCCTGCTTCCTCCTCTTTCCTCTCTCTCTGCCTGCCTCTCTGCCTACTTGTAATCCCTCTCTCTGTGTCAAATGAATAAATAAAATCTTTAAAAAAAATAAAAAGAATAAACCTTGGCCTATTTCACTTTTTCTTAATTAATGACAGTCTTTTATACATACAAATGCCATCTACGCACAAGGCTCTGAAATAAGAATGTCCTTCTGATCAAATAAATAAAAGATCGTTACCACTACAGTGTAGATACAGGCTCTCATCTTCACCCAAAATGTACCTTTGTGCTTCTTTCTGGTCAATCTCTATCCCCCATGCTGGGCACTGGACAACGCAAATCTGCTTTGCTGTCACTGTGGAATAGTTTTCCTTTTCTGTATAAGATTCTTTTAAATTTCATATACATGGAATGTAGTCTTTGGGGTCTGGCTTCATTTTACTTAGCACAAGTGTTTGAGATTCATTCATGTCGTTCCATGTGTTAGTGGCTTATCCCTTGTTAGTGCTGAAAAGCATTCCACTGCATATATCACGATTCGCTTATTCATTCACCAGTAACTAGACATTTGTATCGTTTCCAGTTTGGAGCTATTATAAATACATTTTCTACGAACATTTGCAAAATGTTATTTCAACATTAGAACTTCCTACAGAAGAAGATAATCTTTATAATTCTTGGAATTTCAGGATTAACAGAAGTAGGTAGATTTTACGGAACTCAGTAATGTGGGATATTTCTAATGAATACATCTGAAAAATGCTGAGCTAAAAATTAATTGTAGTCCAATTAAATAACTGCTAGCTATACCACATAACCCAGAAATGTGCTTATTTTAACTTAAGTTCCATGTATCCACTGCTATAATTCATAGTAGAACTAAACTGAATTACATTACACACAAGTAACACTTGGCAGCTTCTTTTCACAATGTTTTTGTTACTCCAGCCCATATAAAATTCCCACTGTTTCTAATGAGCTAAAGAATTAAAAACGGCCAAATGAAAGCCAATTTTCCTGTCTGAGCTTACAAATTAAAACATTTGAGATTTTAGTCATTTAATAGAAAAAGGGATTTCAATTTCCCAGTTTGTAAGGTGGACTACAATATAGTTAAACACAAGTTGTACCCGAAGTAATAGTCAGGGATCTTGAGGTTAAGTGCTACAGTGAAAGGTAAGCTCCCCTAACTGCCACATTGAGGATGTATGGATGAACAATACACGTAGTGTTTACCATGACTCAACTCCCCACCACAAACTTTACTTTCAAATCCGCAAGAATTGGGGCAGTGATGGTATTTAGAAACACCTGTCGTAAATCTCTTCTCTAGATCTTATTTAATCAAGTATCCCCGCCCACAACCTGTACTAACTGCTTTTATTCAATTCTGCTGGAATGATCACAGGATGAGTGAATTGAACTGAATCTACTAAAAGTAACTTATTATATACAAATTTTATTGGGTCAGACAAACCTTTTAGAATACTAATTAGCAAAATCCTTTTTTTAATGGAACTAGCTAACCCATCCTGAATTAAAATATGTACCCTTTTAGAGATTTTGAAATTATACCAAAATTAGAAGTTCTTTTCTACTTTTTAAGGTTTTTGTTTTGTTTTGCTTTTTTAATAAAGCAGCTTCAGTATGTTTGAAATTGACTTGCTAGTCTAAGGCTTTATAGTGTATATGGCTATTTGCTCAGATTTCCACTAATCTATAGATCTGCATTTTATGGTGTTAATGCTTATTTTGCAGCTTCAGCACAAAGAAAATGGGTCAGTGTGCCACATATCTTCCTTGAATTTTTATTTGCAACAAAAAATGTATTTGCTTACATCTTTGCCTGTTTCCTTTCCCAGCATCTATCAAAAGGACCCTTACAAATTTTAATGATAAAAATAAGATTTTGCATCTAAAGAACATTGATATCACAACCAAATTTCAAAATGATGGTGGAATATATCTCAAGCCCCTCATTGACACCAGAATATTTCCCAACATTTGTATGGTTTCACAGTTATGATTTTGCCAAAACATTTAAGAGGTGCCCCTAGAAATATCTTCAGCCTCTGTATTCATGCTGTAATTTTATCTATTTTATTGTACTATTTTAGAAGTCTTGTTAAAAAAAATAAGTAAAAAGAGGAGAAACCAAACAGTTTCATCTTTTCCCTCTTGGTTTGTCTTTAGCTCTGTTAATAAGTGTCTTGCTTTATAAAACTCAAGAGCATAAATCCAAGATTTTGGAAAAATATTTAAGTACCTAGTATACAGAATTTTTCTATCTAATATTACACAATTAAAATATCTGAGATTTTAGTAACTCAATTTACAAAGGGAGAAATATACTAAGCAAAACCTCTAAAATCTTCAGTTTTCAAGTAGTTTGGTTCAGAGATGAACTGAGATTTCTGAAGTCACTTTATGTCACCCCTTTGTTTTCTCTGTCTACTGTATTTGTCCTCATGTCCCTTTAGTTTTTTATTTACTAAGTTATTTGATTCATATTTTAGGTGTTTTGTTTCTATTTTTAATACATTGATATAGATCAATTGCTTATCTGCTCACCAAAAAAGAAAAAAAAAAAGGAACAGTACATGGTTTGAGCAACAAATATATCATGATTTAAAAAAAAATATCTGAGTCCCATTTGCTGGAGGCCCCCAAATTATTCTTTTTTCTTTCTGTACTATTTTGCTTGCTACCTGCTGATTTTACCACAGACTTGCAACAAAATGAGGACTGGGAAAGGCACTCAATGAGGAAATGTCGTCTGGATGACTAGTCATTTGTCAAACAGCATGAAGCAAGACTGCCATTGAGTTTGGCCTGCCACTCCACAGTGATGTATTAGTTTTTAATGTTTTAAAATAATTATAGCAAGGCCTAAGCCACCATATAAAACCACTATATAAATTCTAGTGCCATTATTAACCCCATTTTTCAGAGACCCAATCAATCCATGGTTCTGAGAAAAACTGCACCCATTTACCAATCCCAGAAGCATCAAAGTTCAAAGGGTAAGAAGCAGTTGTCGACAGGAATCAAAAGTGAAGTGGACCTTGAAGTGAAACTTTCCATTTCCTCTTGAATTTCTGAGACTATTTCCTGAAGTAGTCTTTATGTATCGATGCATCACTATTTTCACAAGGTCAGAAAATGCTGATACATATTCGATCAGTTTTAATGATGATATAAGGGCCAAGGGTAAGTCTAACATATATTTTTAAAACTCTAACATGCCATTCAAATCCAGTAACCTGTTAAGTACCATTGAAGATTAGTTTCAAATCTTTACTCATTTATTGAGTATGTGGTAGGATTTATAATATGATAGCGAAAGGAATCATTTATATTGTGAATGCAGTTTTTCAAAAACAACATCAGCATTTTTAATTTTGAACTTTTTCTTTTTCCTGTTTTCCAGAACTCTTATGTTTAAGTTCTTAGGAGTACATCTTAAGAAGCAGAGAGAAAAAATGGATTCCTCTTTGGCTTGCTTTCTTTTTCTTCCTTCCTTTCTTTCTTTATTTCTTTCTTTCTCTCAGAGATTTTATTTATTTATTTGAGAGAGAGAATGAGAGAGAGAGAGAAATAGAGAGAGAGAGAGAGAGAGAGAGAGAGCATGAGAGGGGGGAGGGTCAGAGGGAGAAAGAGACTCCCTGCTGAGCAGGGAGCCTGATGCAGGATATGATCCCGCAACTCCAGGATCTTGACCTACCTGAGCCAAAGGCTTAACCAACTGAGCCACCCAGGTGTCCCTCTCGTTTCTATCAGTATATTCTTTTGAATAATAGATTGGAAAATGGCTAAAGAAATTAGATTTTTGTTGTGTTGTTGCTATAAGAAATTTAATGAGATAAAATATAGACATTTTATTCAGTATATGGGCTATATATATTCAGATAGAGTTCAGTAATACAGACAGACCTGTAATTTAATGATATAAAATAACTCATATCCTAGCGATTCCCCCAATACCACTGATTGAATAAGAACATGTATATGAACCACAGCTCATGGATTTCTGTGTGTGAATGCAAATATGTAAAACTGAATGCATTTTAGAATTCTACATAATGCTTAACTATTTTACTTAATATACTTAAGGAATATCTCCTCCTCCTCTTATTGTCTTCTTCCTTTGATATGCCACATGGGTGTGGTTTGTAGATTCTCTCAGGGATTTCCAAAGGCATTTTCAATCTACAGCCTCAGTAGTCAGAGAGTCAAAGATTTGGGTGGAATGAATGAACAATGGAAAAGTCAGGAAACAAGTTCATATCGCTGGGCTGAAGTGATAAATCCAAACCAGGGATGTAATGAAGTAGGAAGTGAGGTCGGGGAGGAGACGGATCAGGATGAAGTGGCAAAACAAAAAACAAAAAACCCATTAAACTCAAGCCAATATCAGGAAGTAAGAGATTAAAAGCAAAGGTCAGGGAGAAGAGTAATCAAAGCTTCTATATGTTGAGTATTTACTAACATAGCAGGCATTGTGTTAAATGTTTTGTTAACATTTCTTAATCTTTATCACAGTCTTATGAGTTTCCACAGCCAAGGTCAAGATCTGAGAGGAGTAGGGACAGATGATTTTTGCTTACACGTAAAGGAAAATGCTAGGCGGGGAGAGACACATGTTGAAGAATCTAGAAAGCCTCACCGTGTCTCCTTCCCCAAGTACATTTCTTCTGTTAAGGCTTCTGGTTTATTACTGCCACTTAATTTTCTCCCTCTGTTCTCCTCAACAGATAAGGACAAATAGGATAATTGCAGGCTGACAGGCCAAAAGTTTAGGATAGATTTGTGCAAACAAACCAAAATAAACCTGATAATAGTTTAGATATCTACGAAACTCAGAAAAAAAAAATCCTCATTATTTTGTATTGGAAATAACTTACTAAGACCAAGATACTTTCTTCCATGACTGTAGGGAACAATCAACTTAAAACATAACCATTATAATGAACTGGTGATCTTGGGAGTTGTAGCATATCAAGAAGATAGGAGGAAGGTGATACTGCAAAAATAAGAGATTTTTAATGATGAATAAATAATAACGAAAATAGGTGAAGGTTTGTTTGTTTGTTTGTTTGTATTGTTCTGGGAGGTGGGCTATGATTCTATATACCTTAACTTCATTCTTGGGATAATTCAACTGGCACATTTATCATTTCTCTGTTTTAATAATGACATATAAACTTTTCATTGAATCATTAAAAAATTATAAACCCAAATTATTGGCTTGTAAATAACTATTATATATATATTTAAATTACTTTGACAAATTAATTTGTAACTAGTAACCTTAGACTTAATAGGTTATTTGCAGGGGGATAAAACTTTCACTGTATAAGTTTTACATGCAAACAAAATGATGAGTTATTTTTTGTTTCTCTTTTCCCCGGAGACAGTCATTCACCTTGATTTTATGAATAGGCCTATGGAAAATAGAAAAAATAGGTATTTTTTATTTCTTCCAGGTTTCACAGACTTAGAAATTTCTTCTCTGCCCACATGGCAATACACAAGAGACTCCTGCAATTGTTTGAGAATGCAGGCTACTATTCAAAAAACAGACATGGTAGGTAGTTTTTATGTGAAGAAATTCTCCAAGGAATTGTTATTAATATTAATTGTAGTCATATGAGCTAAGTTCTTGTGCAATCTTCTGCAACTTTCCTTTTTATTTCTTTTATTGTGCTGCTCGTGGTACAAACCTATTCTAACTCTACTATATAATGAACTTTTCAGTAGACAGATTCTTTAAAAAATATTTGACCCTTGAAGACAAATAATGAAATCCATACTAATCACTGGATGATAGTCATCCGTGTCGCTTAATACAGCTCTTTGTCGTTGCTGTTTTTTAAAGATTTCATTTATTTATTCGAGAAAGTGAGTGAGCGAGTGAGCATGAGCAAAAGAGCACAGGCAGAGGGAGGTGCAGAGGAAGAGTGAGAAGCAGGCTCCCTTTGAGCAGGGAGCCCTATGCACGGGGCTCCACCCCAGGGCCCTGAGATCCTGATCTGAGCTGAAGGCAGACGCTTAACCAACTGAGCCACCCAGGGACCACTTAATAAAACTCTTTATAATAACTTTTAGAGTCTTCTTCTGCCTAAAAATTTTTGGTGGCTCTGGAAGTAGTAACTTGAAGATTATTTTATGCTGTGTGTGTGTGTGTGTGTGTGTGTGTGTTTTACAAATGAAGTTAAAAAAATTATAATGATTGGATGAGCTACTTCTGGTAAATTTTTATCAGCTACTTTTTTTCTTTTGTCCTCTCTTCTCTTTATGGAGCTGTTGGATTTGGATCCTGACCCCTAAACCCCTGCTTCCCATTATCATTTTGAACATGACCCTCCTTTATAGTTAGGTATATAAAAGTTTTTCTGTTGTATTTTAAGTTATTGGAAAGGCCCACTGCATTACATGGTAATATTACATATTTAAATGGTTGAGGTAACTTTCAGAATGGTTTTTGTCTATGTTCTTAACATTAAGTTATCAGTGATGGACTCTGAGCTTTTGTGTCCAAGTGATTAGGTTAACATTTTTCAGTGTTTTAATGTTGCCATGTGTTATATCCAAGCAATCGCCTCTGCTTGAATATGTTTGAGTGTCTTCTAGGTATCTAGTGAAATGCAGTGATGAAAAGCTAAATTTTCATTACATTGAGTTACTATTGTTTTTTAACAAATCTTTTAAAATTCTATTAAAATTTATATACATTTAATTATTGAAAATGTGTGAATATGGAGTATGGTACAATGTTTGGTTGAAAGTATCAAAAGTCTTAGAAGTGTGCATATACATATCACCTAACTCAGAAGCTGCATATCTAGCAAAATTTCTAGAATGACTTTTTATGATTTTATAAGCAAGCAATAATAAGAAATTTAGGAAAACAAATTATATATGTACACACACATAATATAGGCTCTTATATAGTTAATAAATAAAGCTATATAAGAATACCTAGAATAATAAATGGTTTTCAGAATGTACTGATAATTTAATTTTAAAAACATCATATACAGCATGAAACTACTGTTTTAGATCTATATGTGAATATATTTTCTGTATACTGACACTCAGTATACTCAGTGCTAAATCCTGTCATGTATATTTCTAATTTATTCTCTCTTTTCTATTTTTACTGCTATTTTTGTAGTTGAGGTGGTGGTAGATTATGTTCTTCAGGCTAACATGTCAGCTGATTGACTTTGCATTGCATGAAGCACTGGGTGTTATACGCAAACAATGAATCATGGAACACTACATCAAAAACTAATGATGTACTGTATGGTGACGAACATAATGTAATAAAAAAACTAAATAGGTTAAAACAGAAAAAAAGTCTCATAATCTCTATGCCATCTTTCATACTGTCTCTAAATAGCACAGATCATATAGCTATTTGGATGAAATGCTCTTATTAAATTTATAATCTAACACAACTTTTTCATTGTGATTAATAGGTACATTCTACCAAATCATTCACCAATAATATTCTAACTTTAATCTGCATGAATAAAATATTAAATTTGGGATAAGAAATGACAATGCATAAACTGATGAATAAAAAGTATATAATTTTTAAACCTGAAAAGAAAAAAACCTGAGAATTGTTTCAAGCTTAAATTTCCACATTTTTTTGTGTTAAGGGGAAGTTTTCCAGCTAAAGCATCTTGATGAGCAATAACATGCCAAACTGAAGATCAAAAGTACCAGATCAAAGCACTTTAAGATCAGCCTGGGAGGGTCCCTGAAAGCTTCATCTCTATTTTCAAATCTCTCAGACCCACTATAGGATTCTTACATCACTGGTTTTTTTTAGCTGAGTTGACAATAAGCTAAAAACAGGAAAAAACAAGTGTTATAAAATGCAGCATTGTTGGAGACGTTTATCTTATGAAAAGGTAGCTTAAATGGTGGAGGTAGTGGCATTTTTTCCCCTTATAACTTATCTATAAGATACAGCACAGCCACTGTGACTTTCAGAGTGATTATCAAAATATCATCTGCACAGAAGCAAAAGAAAGGTGGAAAAGGGTTTTAATATGATTTAAAGATTTTTTTCTATGAAACTTATTTCATTTTATTTCTTAGTACCAGATGTTACAATTTAAAAATTAAGTCTATATTTTTAAAAAGGAGAATGATAACTTTATTCTGCTTGGCTTTTCTCATTCTTCACTTCCTTTGAATTCTCTGATTTCAAATATTTTTTAATTCTATTCCCCAAAGAGTTGTAAAACAAATTAGATAGAGAAGATGCATGTCTACTAAACAATGAATTTGCTAGTTTATTTTAAAATCATTGAAAAGAGTAAGTAGCATTTTACAGTATCGTAAAGGAAAAGAAAAAAATAAAAATCTGCAACTTTAAATGAAAATGCTTCTTATTTTGTAAGACTATTTAGCTACTACTTAAAAGCAAAGAGAAAAATTAAACAATATACCTTATTGATTCTTGTTTTTGAAAACCATATACGTTGGGTTACTTTCTGACACCTTTGCCTTACACAATACTTGTTTTCACCTTTATCAGTTAGTGTTGTGAAATATATTAAACTATAGTGACATGTCAGAAGGAGGTATTCTGAAGGAGAAATATATATATATATATAACATATATAAAGTAGAAATATATATAGTTATAATATATAAAACATATACAACATGTATGTGATATGTTGGTTTATATGTACATATATATGTTAATTACATAGTGACATATAAGGAGGAGGTTTCTAAAGGAGAAATATATGTATATATAACACATGTAAAGGAGAAATATATACGATTATATATAGAACATATATAACATGTATGTAATATGTTTATAAACTTGTAACACTTTGCCATGATGGTATTTTTTTGGTATGTAGAATCACCTACACCTTGGATATGTACTTATGTCATTATTTATAATATTCTTCGTTGATAAACTACCGAAATTAAATGATAGTCTCAGACAATCAGATTTGAGGTTTAAATTGCAGTGCACTCAAATCTTGGAGTGAAACAAGTAAGCGTAGCCAGCTTACAAGTTTGACCTCTGCAATTTCTGTTCATTTTCTAAGCTTTCCTGGGTGTAAATGCATATTAAATTGCCTTTTGGTGCCGGGAATGACTTTTTCTCAGCCAAATGACTCTCTTTTGGTTCATCAGTTAGATATGTATTCTATGTAATTTAGTAACACAAAAGTTATTCATTCCAACTTATAAGTGTTCATCCTGGACATAGCATGTGGCCAGCTTCATTATCTTACATTATTATAAAAAATGTGTTTGTGCTACTAAAGCAAGTTTTAATGCTTATCTTTTTAAATGAATTATTCAGGTTATCAAATATAATTTCCAACTTGCTTAACCCAATTCAAGTCAGCATTTGTAGAACGTCAATTGGGTCAATACTAGTTCAGGAGAAAAAATTAAAAAATCAATGAACATCAGAGTGAACATTTTAATTTCCACTTTTAACCTAAACCATGTTCCATGTTTGGAGGACTGAATATTACAGATCCACTTTAAAATATTCAGTTCTCAGAAATGTCACTATCTATACAACTATCTGCAACCTATACAGCTACAATTGTACTATTTTCTGGTCCTGACATAAGATTTGACCTTGTTTTTCCTGTGGCTTCGAGGTTAAGTATAGCCCCAATGGATGAACTGCACATCATTTTCAAAGGAAGGTTTTCTGGGGGATGATGCTGAGTTTACAGGTTTCCAGTGTGGTTGAAGCTAGTGTCTATTTAATCTTATATTCCAGATGGTCTTTTGTGACCAAATGACTGTGAATTTAAAAATCAAGAAATTTTTTAATCAAAGAACTGAACTTGACAAGGAAAACTGAGAGTAAAATGTTATTGATTTATTTTTCTGAGAGAGAAGCAAAAGAATCCGGTATTATTATGATTGTTAGCGGATTTTAAGATCTTTTTGGAAAAAGAAGTATATATAAATTTCAAGCAAATAAAAGTAATAAAGATCTTTAATTACATTCCTTTACAGGAAGTATTTTCTATAGAGAAGGTTACTACTCATGATTTAGGAACAGGGGAATTATTTAATTCTACTCTGAATGCAAACTTTTATTAGAAGTTTGGTTTGGTACAGGGAAAAATTCTCTCTCCATATCTAGATATGGGCATAGATATATATGGATAGATATTTACAGCTATCTCTATATATTAAATATCTATATCTACCTATCAATAGATATTTATATCTAATGTAGATATGTAGTCCAAATAAAGGGCTAAAATAATTTATGTAAAATAACATTTATTGTTTCCAGAAAGATATAGGAAGTTAATCGAGAAGGAAGAAATAAACTGAGAATGCCATTACTGTTGCTCCTCTCTCTGGTCCTTTTTTACCAAGAGCACGGGGGAAGATTACTTACAAGAGAATGGTTTTCTTCAGGAGCTGTCACCACAAATAAAGCTGGGACTAATATGTGCCTTTCGTTTAATGGTGATATGTTGTCTGAAATGGATAACCATAATTACTTGATCTGGAGAATAAAAGAGAGTGTGACTGGCTCTTGGAGTTAAGGTTTTTGAAAGATTCACTGGATGGATATTTGCTGTAAGCAACATATATCTGCCTAAACAGACAGACATTCATGCGCCTACAAAATATAATCATGACTTAGATATAAATTTATGATTTTTTGAAACAGTTCTTAAATCCCTAAGTATAGGGATAAGTATATCCCTACAGAGGATAGTTTGACAGTTAATGCCTTCTAAAACAATTCTTTTTATTTGTCTAAATGTTTTTCCTGCCATTCTTCTACTTAAAACACTCCAGTGACTCTTCTTTATTACAAAGTAGAAGCCAAAAACTATGCAGCCTAATCTCATCTGAGCTCATGATCTCCCTGACCTCCCCTCCTACTTAGCTGTCCTTCTGGCCTCTTGGAGCAGGTCATTGTATTTGTGATTCCCTACACCTGACCACCCTCCACCTCAATATCTCTACAGCCCATTCCTTTCCATCCTCCAGCTCCTTGCTCCAGTCTCAAATGCTTAGATGCTTACTTAAATGAACTTACTGAACCTACTGAAATTATGATCCTTGCACATGTACTTCAAATTCCCTTCCCTCTGAGCTACTTTTTCTATAGTATTTGAGTCCCGATATACTGTGTTATTGACTTATTTATTTATGTATTTATGTATGTGTGTATTTGTTTATTTAGCCTATTGTTTTTAACCTGTCTCCCTTCACCGGAATAACAGCTCCATAAAAGCCTGAATCTTTGTTTTTCTCAGAAAGGTATCTCTAG
The DNA here is from genome assembly GCA_002007465.1 of Ailurus styani. NCBI lineage: Eukaryota > Metazoa > Chordata > Mammalia > Carnivora > Ailuridae > Ailurus > Ailurus styani. The sequence goes on from LNAC01000152.1 coordinate 3,448,757, forward strand.
GAGCTTGAGTAGTGCCTGTCACGTTGTAGACATTCAATAATGTTGAATAAATGAGTGACTTATAATTTGGACCCCCATCACTTAAAGTACATAAAACGTGTTTTAATCTCATGAATTTATAAGAATGTGCATAAAAGTCAGTCAGTTGATTGAGGAAGTGATACCACTTCCTCAGGCATATATGATAGAGCTCTCATATATTCATGAAGATATCTAATTCATTAAGATATCTAATGGAAAAATGCACTTGTCTAATTGGTCAGTTGTCTAATGAACTAGTGCAACATGATTTTACATAAAAATTTGTTTATTTTCTCAGCAGAATAAAGTGGTCTGAAAAAATAACAAAGATGTTTCGATACCTGTTAAGACAATGAATGCATGAAACTTAACACTCCTTTGTTCAAGATAGCATTAAATAAAGGAAGTTTATTCCCAGGGTTAAATTGGTGGCCAGTGGTGTAGTTAATTAAGAGAAAATGTCAATAGAACTTAACATTGTCACAGGATAATGGTTCCTGCTGCTAGATATATGTCAAGAGAAAGATAAATAAGATGAAGTGATTTATTAAGCAGTGCCACGCTCCAGGCAATGCATTTCTAGAGGATTATAGTACTCCTTGGGTGGTTATGTAAGGCAGAGGATTGAGGACTAAGAGGCCTTAACTCTTAGAATAGTATAACAATAGTACAGAAATGTAGTGCTTTCAGGCAGTCCTGCTGATATAGCAAAATTGCTTTATATTTAGAAGGAAAGGAGAGACCCTCATGATATTAGAAAGGATCTAAGGTAGAAGAGAAGACTGTCAATAATTCTTCGTGATTTTACAGATAATTATATGAAATCATACTATCTCAAAATTTCAAATGCAAAAATATTAGGATCACCTCTACTTAAAAGCATCCAAATATCTTTTATTCCTTTTCAATAATTTTAATAATATAATTTATTTTTAGATTATTAATATTGATCAAATAATATCAAAGAGTTTAATATAGAATCAACCTTGTGAATACTGAAATGGCATATTCTTTGCTTTAATGCACAAATTGAACTCACAATACTATTATGTGCTTTGAGTTTCTCAGATAGAAGTCACAAAATTTACTGGTTCCTTAGAAATTGTTTTCATCTTAAAATTAACCTTAAATCTGGTGTTATATATTCCAGTGCTGGAATAATATCAACTAAAGGGAACACATACTTACTATATTATTTATAACTTTTCTATGCATTATATTGTATTTCAAAAGTACCTATAAGCATTATATGTATGTTAATAAGGTAACTATAGTTTAGCAATTCTTAAGTTTAAAGGAATTCCATCAAAGAATTTAAAATTTTAGCATAATACTTAACATAGGCTATATTTATTTATAAGAAACAAGGTTGCTTTTAGTTTTATCAATATATTAAATAATCAAATAGTTATTGATATTGCAAAAGAATAGAACTGGACCATTATCTATACCATACACAAAAATTAACTCAAAATGAATTAAAGACTTGAGTATAAGACCTGAATCCATAAAATTCCTGGAAGAAAACCTAGGTGGTAAACTTCTTGACATTGTTCTTGGCAATGATTTTTTGGATTTGAAACGAAAAACAAAGGCAACAAAAGTAAAAATAAACAAGTGGGACTATGTCAAACTAAAAAGCTTCTGCACAGCAAAGGAAAACACCAACAAATGAAAATGCAATGTACTGAGTGGGAGAAAATAGCTGCAAATCATATATCTGATAAGGGGCTAAAATCCAAAATATATAAAAAACTCATACAACTCAATAGCAAAAAAACAGTTTGAATAAAAATTGGGCAAAGGATCCAAATAGGTATTTTTTCCAAAGAAGACACGTGAAAGATATTCAATATCACTAATCATCAGGGAGATGCAAATTAAAACCACAATGAGCTACTGCCTCACACCTATTAGAATAGCTATTATCAAAAAGAAAAAAATAACAAGTGCTGGGGAGGATGCGGAGAGAGGGAACCCTTGAGCAGTGCTAACTAATGCACATGCTCTGGAAAACAGTATGGACCTTCTTCAAAAAATTAAAAACGGAACTACCATAAGCTCCAGCAATTCCACTTCTGGGTAGTTATCCAAAAATGAAAACACTAACTCAGAAAGATATATGTATTTCCATGCTCCTTGCAGCATTATTTACAATAGCTAAGGGGCTCCTGGGTGGCTCAGTTGTTAAGCGTCTGCCTTTGGCTCAGGTCATGATCCCAGGGTCCTGGGATCAAGCCCCGCATCGTGCTCTCTGCTCTGCAGGAAGCCTGCTTCTCTCTCTCCAACTCCCCCTTGCTTGCGTTCCCTCTCTTGCTGTGTCTCTCTCTCTGTCAAATAAATATATAAAATCTTAAAAAAAAAAGTAGCTAAGAGACAAAAGCAACCTGAGTGTCCATTAAGACAAATGAATGAATGAATGTTATATATAGTCATACATGTTATATATGCATATATATTTTTTCATTCTTTTCCAAGGCTGAATAATATTCCAGTGTATATCTTGGAATATTATTCAGTCATGGAGGAAAATGAAATCTTGCCATTTGTGACAACATGGATAGACCTTGAGGGTATATGCTAAGTGAGATAAGTCAGACAGAGAAAGGCAAATACCATATGGTCTCACTTACATGTGGACTCCAAAAAAGATGAAAAAAACTGAGCACGCATATACAGAGGACAGATTGGTGGTTGCCAGAGGCAGTGCAGGCCAAATTGGTGAAAGGAAGCAAAAGGTACAAATTTCCAGATATAAAATAAATCAGTCACAGGGATGGAATGTACAGCATGGTGACTGTTGTCAATAATACTGCATTACATATATGAAAACTACTGAAAGTAGATCTTAAAAGTTCTCATCATAAACAATTCCATAACTGTGTGTGCATATTAATTAGATTTATCATGGTGATCATTTCACAATATATACAAATATCAAATCATTATGTTGTATACTTGAAACTAATGTAATATATGTCAATTATGCTTCAAAATTATTAAATATTTTAAGTTTCAATACTGGTATTATGAGTGTAATAAACAAAAACTGAAGTACCATCATCACCATTGTCATCATCATCATTTCAATTCTGGAATGGATCCAAATGGTTCTAAGTCGCCATCAATGGCAGTTTGTGAGCATTGTTTAGGAAAATTAGCCTTCTATATGATGTTCATACTCAATTTTTGCTATTTTAGTCACAGATTTCAAAATATAATTCCAAAAACAAAACACATATTTACACAGTTCTTATAGATTAATCCTACTAAAATCATTCAATCTTTTTAAGGACTTAATATATAAAATGGAAGCATCCTGAATCAAAACTTACAATTCCATTCGAGTTCATTATTTTTTGCATCTCGGGCCCTGTTATGCTACAGTTTATGACAATATATGTAATGATGACATACTTGCATGGGAAAAATGCTTTTAGTTTTTCACATCTAGCTGAATGACAAAGTTATTCTGAATTTGTTTGTATGTGGGTTTACTACAAGCATTTTCATCAGCTAGATTAGTTTTCCTACTATCTTTCCTTATGCCTAATTACAATGTTTCTTTAAAATAATGCTTAATTTCTGTGAGGTAATTATGAGTGTATAAAGCCTTAAACAATGTGGTTGATTCTATCTCTTGCTATGGCCTGCAAAAATGTTGAGGTAATTGTAATTATAATGTTGAGTGCCTATTTTATGTCATGCACACAGTTTTAAGTGTTTTATATCCATGAGGGATCAATTTTTCAAAAACCAGGTAAAGCAGGCAATTATTATTCAGGGATCTGAGCCACCTAGAGGTTAAGCAACTTGTCCAATGTCATATAGTTAGTAAATGGTAGATATAGGATTTAAAGCTGAGCTGTATCTCAAGGAAACACAAAGATATGAAAATAGTTCTTAAATTAGATATTGATATGACAGAATCCTACAATGTTAGAGCTGAAAGAAAATTTTATTTTATTTATTTATTTTTTATTTATTTTTTATTTCACAAAGGGAGAGAGATCACAAGGAGACAGAGAGGCAGGCAGACAGAGAGAGGGGGAAGCAGGCTCCCCGCTGAGCAGGGAGCCCGATGCGGGCCTTGATCCCAGGACCCTGAGATCATGACCTGAGCCGAAAGCAGAGGCTTTAACCCACTGAGCCATCCAGGCGCCCAGAAAGAAAATTTTAAAATAATCTAGCACTTTATTTTATAGATCAGAAAGCAAAGATAGAGTGAGTTGATTGGACAATTCATTTCCTCCATTGTCACTAGGTAAAAAATTGGTTCCAAGTCTGTGTTCCTCATTTTGATAGGTATTTGACCTAATCACAATGTGCCAAATAGCAGCATGTCTGTACACTCTAAGCTCATCATGACTTGTGCTTTCCTCAACATGATAATTATCATTCTGTGATGGAGCTATGTGTTTACCAGTTCATTTCTCTTGTATATTGAAAGCTCCATGAAGACAGACACCATGCTGTCCTCCTCACCCTTGTGACTAGATAAATAATTCTTATTTAATAACTAAGCATATATTTTTGGGAGAATAAAGAATTTGAAATAATAAAGGCAGAAGACATACTATAAATACATGCTAAAATACTATAAAGTACGTAGATATAAACATTAAGGGCTAGAAAGCGAGTGAAGCGGACAGGACAAACTACATAACTGTCCCAAATGGATTGCTAATTTAGAGTCAAACGGACAGAGCTGTAAATATAAAGAGACTCTATAAATTTTAGTCACAGCCGCAAATCAAAGAGCAATTTTATATGTCCGCAGCGTGGAAATATGGGTCATGCATTGGTCTTTTGTTAAATCTTAATATAAATACGAACGATTGTAATTAAGAAATGTGGCTTACAAATAAGGGACACTATTACATATGATGAGATATGTGATGTGAATTTATACTTTGTATTACATGTTGTAATTTCTCTGCCTTAAAATTGTGAAAAATTAAAGTAAAGGGTACCACATTCAAAGGTATTTAACAAAAGTATCACAGGACTTTATTATTCATCAATTTTGTAAACCAGAGATTATAGCTGGCTTATAAGTATGCATCTTAGAGCTAGGCTAAATGCTAAGAGATTTACTTTTCAAAACATGCTGATACTGTTTTTAAAAGCTGGGATCAGTTTCCCATGTTTTTTGAAATATAACCATCATTATTAAACTTCTAAATACATATTCATAAGTGAAGGGGGAAAAATAGATTCAGGTCAAACAAAAATTGAATTTCCACATTTACATTCTAAACTGATGGTCTCTATTACCACCTATAGTCTTTTGATCCCAATAGTTTAACTTTGATCAATCCTAAATGACCTTTAGAATAAATTTATCTTTGGTGATGTCTGGCCCTATTCTTGTTACTTAAGCTGAGGGCTTTTGTAACATGGTACTATAAGTACTGAGTATTACTATATCAATGCTATTTTAAAGGACCTGTGACACCTCCTTTTTCATCACTTAAATTTAGATTTTTTAAAAAGATTTTATTTATTTATTTGACAGAGAGAGACACAGCACAAGAGGGAACTCAAACAGGGGGAGTGGAAGAGGGAGAAGCAGGCTTCCCTCTGAGCAGGGAGCCCGATGTGGGGCTCCATCCCAGAACCCTGGGATCAATAACAGTAGCCCAAGGCAGATGCTAACGACGGAGCCACCCAGGCGCACCTAAATTTAGATTTTTAAAACTATTTTTTTTTCTTATAGCACTTCGAAAAAAGAAGAAAAACCAACTCAGAATATCTTAAAGTCAATTTTCATTGTTGATTTTTTTTTTTTAGATGGCTCTCGGGAAACCACTCCTTTGTATTAAAATAATGCTTTTAATTATGTATGCATTCTTAAGTAGTTCAAAGTAGTCAAGAAAATGTTTTCACGAGTTCTTGTTCGATAAGCATTTTATAAGCAGAAATCTGATTTTTTTTTTTTTTGCTTCATGTGCCTTGATTACTTTCAACTCTTCAAAAGCCCAGTTTAGCATGAGAAAGGCTCAAATCATGAGGAGCTGGTATTAAAATAAATGAAATGCAGGGGCATATTACATACATATAATTCATGGAATCATTGCTTAGGAGCTCATTACAGTTCACTGAAAATGTAAACCAATGGATTCCCATCTTAGCATCCCTGCATTGTTTTCTATCATACAAATTACTCATTCCCCACACCCATAAGGGTAGACTTAGAATAGTATCTGAGAACGTGAAAGTTCAACTATTTTTTTTCCTTTGGTGGTGAATTCTGGTGATAAAATGAAAGAAAATGAGCACCTTGTCATGTTTTAAATCAGCATGGGGAAATTCTCAAGTGGATGTGACAGTTCTCAGGATGCTTGGCGCTCCTGTCATTAAGGACTGCCAATCATAATTAGCAACAACAGAGATGTTTCTTAAACCTAAATAAAAATTATAGAGAACTTTTTTGAGTTAATATCTGTAAGAACAAAACGTAAAGGGAAATTTGTCTCTATAGTCCAGTTAGCCTGTCACTGGGCATTACTCTCATTTTCCCTGTGTTCATTAGGGTCAATAAACAAGAGTTAGCCAATATCATTTTTGTTATATTCAAATTGAACGTGAAATATCAGATAACATTACAAAGGAATCGCTTTAGCTACTGCATTACAGGGTTTGAATTCTTTGGGGTTTTGCGACTAGGATGTTGATAAATTTTGTATATTTGATATCTACACTATGAAAATGGATGTCATTTTGAGTTACTCTCCTATGCAAAGTTTTAAAGAGATGCTGTCTCATCAACAATCTCTTTAGTTGCCCAGTTTGATACAGAAGAATGTCTGATTCTTTTTTTTTTTTTGTGGAAATGAGAAAATTGTGATTCTTGTAACACTGCAATCCATCTGGCAGTGGAAAGAGCTCTTTATTTTCTTCTAAAAATTGTCCTGGGATCTCAAAGACTGTGGGTTGCCTCTGCTATTAACTCTTGAGCAGCAGCCATCAAGTTATCTTCAACTATTCCTAAAGGCCCCCTTTCTCTTCATCACTGGGATCTGTGGAGCTATTTGATCTTTAAGAAAGCTATCAAAGGAATTTTCCTTCTTTATTCTTTCCAATAATTCAGGCTGCTCTTCTCATTGGAAGGCATTTTTTGGGGTCCTATTTGACTATGGCCCATTTGGATGATTCCAAGCATGCCTGCAAGAACTGTATCTTTCTTGTTTATGACCATACTTAAAACATCTAAATTGGGCATGACATGCCCAAGAAATAGTAATTAAACCAGTTAATGTAGTTATTCCTTGTTTTCCTTTTGTTCTTCCTGTTCCTGGCATATAGCTGGTACTTAATAAATGCTTGCTGGTAAATAAACATATGTAATAGCTTTAAATATTTTACATGACTATAAATATTTGTACTTTCTACAATCAGCTGAGGCAAACTCTGAAATTTCCTTTTGCAAGTAAACAGCAAACATATTATATACAACGATATGTGTGAAAAAGTCATAGAGGCCTCCCACCCCCAGGCCCAGATGATATCAAGAGTCACTGCGCATAAACTAAACATAAGGGATCTTCAAAAATCAAACCCTAGTTGTTTAAGTATGTTGATTGTAGAGAAATGCATGTAGACATGGAAATAAAGGAAGATATAAAATGACAACAAAACTTGCATAAAATTGGTCTCTCATTCATGCATTTAACTATCTAATTCACAAGCTTTAATGTTTCAGCCAAACAGATGTACTAAGTTTATCTCTATAATGGGCCATACTGCTTTTGCACAGTTGGATTCCCTGAGCTATTTTTCCAGAATGCTTTGAAGTTACAGACTTTTTTAAAAATCAGAATTAGTAAACCACTGGCATATATTTAACATTTTTCTTTTAGCTGTCCTTAAACTCTTTTTTCAGAAATATATCTGATAATACATGAAATGCTTTTTATCCCTATTCAATCTGATCTAGTGACTCAGTAAAGACTGTAATTCTGAGTAACAGCTGTACTTCTTAAAAAGACTATATTTTTATTGAAAATTATCACTAATTTTAACTCCATTGCTATGCTTGGACACTGTCATTGATTCTTTTTTTCATAGAGTTTAGGAGCTTTTTCTTAATTTACTTTTAATCAAAATGTGAAGTTGCTTTCTGTATCTTCTAGCGAATTGACCTTTTTATTGTTAGGAAGTGGAAGAATGGCAGTATTTCAGAGATGATGTAGTTAATCATATGCAATTCCACATTATCCATCACTAGGAATTTGTATTAATGTACAATCAACCTACAAGCTGTACAATTCATTTAGAGGCCCAATTGGGATGGAAAAGCACTTAACATATTTATAATTTTTGATATCTGTGTCATGTTTACACAACTAGAAAATCATGCTAACCATATGGGTAATTTTACTTATCTTTTTCTCTTGGATGTGCTCTAAAAATTAATTTGGCTATCTGGAGGCAGAGTTCAGAAAGCATGTCAACATCCTCAAAAATAAAGGTTCAACAAATTGGATACCTTATTTATAAGTTCCTCATCTTAGCTACTTAATAAAATATGCCAGTAGAAACATTCTGAGTAACTTCCTGTTAGGTTTAGAATTTAGACCATTGGGGAACACATTATAATCTAATAAGCACAATATTGCAGTTAACTCCATGCTTTGTTTTGTTAACCATTTAGCATGTATTTATTCATTTAGTTGATCAGTTTGTATTTATCAAGCACTTAATATGTACAAGACACTGAACTGTAGGCAAAGGGACTATAAAGATAAAACACTGTTTTATGCTCAAAGGACTCAGATAGAGACAAATGAAGAAAAGACAATTACATAATAGTTTATAAGTGTTATGATAAATATATCTTCAGATGTTTACAAGATGGTTCCTAATCCCAGCAAATATTTCCTAAAAGTAAGATCAAAACAAGAATTAGAGGATGCATAGCAAGTTACCATATGAAAGCAAAGAGTAAGAATAAAGATTAAGCAGTTTGGTAATAAAGGCATTTCAGGAACTGAAAGGAACAGAAGCAGTGGCAGAGAGTCATGACACAGTCTTGTGTTCAAGGACAAAAGCCATTTGGAGTAACTAAACAATTAAATGTGAGGCATGAGTGGTAAGAGATGAGAATTGAGCCCTGGACAGGAGCCCAATGGTTGAATACTGTTCATGTTCCAAATAACTCAGACTTTTAAACTGTGAGCATTGAGGAGCCAAGAAAATATTTAAAGAATGGGAATTATGTGGTTAGCTCTCCCTGATAGAAATAACTTGAATATATATGCCAGCACGTGGAGCATATGTTTGCAGGGGACAAAAGTGAAAAAAGAAACACCTGTGGACAAGATTCCTGTGGTTCAGATGAGAAATGAAGTAGGCCTAATCCAGGTAGCAGTGTAGGCTTATCTGTCTAGGTGAGACAAAATTTCCACTTCTAGAAATATTTAGAAGGTAAAATTCACAGGACTTGATTATGGTTGGATATAAGGGATAGAAGGAAGAAGAAATCAAAACTGTTTTCAAACTTTCTAACCTGTGTATCTGAGTGGCTGGCAATGCATCAACTGGAATAGAGAATATGAGAAGCTACAAAGCTTTAAAGTGTAAAATACATTCAGTGTTTGACATGTTGGAATTCATGGTGCTTTTTCTATATCCAGAAAGTGGTCTAGTGAGCAGTTGGATATATAAAACAAGATTTAAAGAATGGGTGATGTAGATTTGAGGGTCAACTGAATACTGGTGGTTGTTAAAACCATGTACAGATAATTGGGTGGACTGGGAAGAAGTAAGGTAAAAACAAAGGTTAATTACATCTAACTATACCAATCTTTATTTTTAGCCAGTGCCCATATCTATCAACATCTCCTAGCCATTTCTCCTCATTTATTGACAACTTCGGCACAGGGCTCAGTTTCTTTCTCTCCAGTTTGAGTTGACTGTCATTGCAGATGGTTCATCTAATCCTCTGGGCTCTCAGTTCCTTGATAAGCTTTGAAGTCCCTCACCAACACTTAATTTCAGGAATCCATAAATACAAACTTCAAACTCCCTCACACTGGTATTTCCACTTTTGTTCTTTAGCCTCATCAAGAACTCTATTCTCTCCCACTACTACTCTATTACTCTCCAGTTTTACTCTTACTGCATTTTCATTATTGGTCTTTCTAATTTTTTTATTGCTTCATGTACCCTAAGAGCTACCATTTTAACCATTATCTTGCCAATAATTTAAAGTCATTTGCTTTGTTATCCTTTTTCCATGTGCCTAACTATCCATAGCTGGGTCTGTTTTTATTTGTTTTTATTTTTTATTTATTTGGTAAGCAATTATGTGACCCTTATACAAGTTATTTTATCTAAGAACGTCCTAATTTTTACCCATTTTAATTCTTATAACAAAGTCATGAGACAGGCACAACCAGGATGTTCCCTACCAGAGGAACTCACACCATCATACAAGTTTGTGATCTCCAACTGGACTAAAACATTTTTCTGTTTCATCGACTGTTTTTCTCTTTTTGGAATGCTCTTTATGGGGAAATTAACTACCATTCTGTGAGAAAAGCCACACTATTCCACGAAGAGAGACCGGAAAAGAAGACTGAAACTACTAGCCCTCAGCCAGCATCAGCCCCCAGATATGTAAGTGAAATGTACAAGCCTTCAGATGAGTTCATTTTCAGACTCTGAGTTGTCTAGTTGAGTCCTCAGACATCACTGAGTAAAAAACAAGCCATCCTTCTTATGTCTTGTCTAAACTTCTGACGCACAGAATCGGTAGGTTTTGGAGGATCTGGTGATGCAGTTATAGTCACTGGAATACTACCAATAAAACATTTATTGCTAAATACAATATGTATCTTTCAAGTCTTAATTTTACTTGATTTTTTGAAAACTTTAACATAGTTGGCCAAACCCACCATCTTCAAATATTGTCTTTATTTGGAATGTAAACCATTACATGCTATACATTGTACTTGGGTCTTTCTCATTACTCCTTGTCAGTTACCACTGAAAGCTTCTCTAACCCATTCCTTTTCTTAAGGCTCTGTCCTAGGCCCTCTCTGGACTAGTGGTCTTAATCAGGAGTATGCAGTTGAGAACAACTACTCAAATTTAATGGAAGATCTAATAGCAAGTGTGAATAAAAAATAAGATGCTATTGAAATTTATAAATATTAAGGCAAAAGTGTCATGTATCTCCACTGTGACACATATTTCTCCTCTTTAATATATGTGATAGGTTTGCAAGAAACTATCAATCCCCTAAGTATTTTATTATTTCATTCTGTATAATGCCAGTATTCTCAAATAAGGAGTTCAATAGGTATTATTCTATTTTAAAATAGTGAGAGTCATAGAATTAACTAGATAACTTTAAAGAATAGGGCAGATTAAATATTGAATAACAAAACAAAGACATTCTTTAGAATACAATGAAATTGTAAGTAAGACCCAACATGTCTTACATATGTAAATAATTAAACAGTGTCTGTTCTGGTACTAAGTTGTTTCATCCCAGTAAAGCTATTTCTCAGAATGTCAGAGAAAGGAAAAAAAAAAATTAGTGGGGGAGGAGGGGAAATCAGATCTTGAGTTTCTTGTGAACCTTACCTCTCACATTCATTTTTGGCTTTGTTGATGAAATTGAGCCTACATCAAAAGATAATGAACCATTTTTGTGGGAAACCTGCTGTGTTTGAGATCCTCTAGGAAAGAGAAGGAAATGTTCTTTTCTGAGCATTGCTGTGAAGATCCTTTAGAACACTTATTGATGTCAGATACAGAACATTCTTAACTGATTCATGGCATTTGAAACATATTTCTTTTTCAGACTAAAATGCATTTTTTTTCTCCTTACCTTGCTGTACAAAGGATCCATACACAAACCACATGGAGTTGTAGAGAGTAGTAGAAGTCATTGATCCCATTTGTAATCGTGGAGGATTAAGCCAATTCAGGAGGTAGACCAGAAGACCCACCAGAAGAACAGTGCCAGCAATGCAAGCCCATAGAGAGAGATCAAATGGTGCAAGACAAGCAAACATATCCACTGTCTTTTCAGCCCTTCGAAGTAGTACTCCCACTGAGTAGTCCATATAGCGTGTTGTAAAGTCCACCACATTCTCACGATCTGGGGTGATGGTTAAAGCAGAAATCCCTATGTCGGCTCTCTGAGAAATTGAAAGAGAAAATATTAAATGAACAATGTGAAAAACAATTTGATTTGTGGTGCTTCAGCCTGCCTTAAGGAAAAGAAAACAGATGCCTCAGGCAACATCTCTAGTCCTTTTATAAAAACTGAAAAACACTGCAGAGATTTCTTAGAGGCAAACTCTATAAATTTTGCATTTCTCACTGCAAATCTTGCCCTACCAGAGTCAGATAAATTACCTTGTTCATATTATCACTGCATGTGAAATCAGTGAAGAATATTTCAAACACAGATAATACCTGAAGGAAATTGTCTTTTTTTCTTGGGTCATTTTATCAAAGCCATCATTAACACAGTAGCAAAGTCAAAACATATTCTAAAGAATTCTTTCTGAGAAAATGTTTCCAAGATATTTAATTATGTTCTTAATATGCACATTATTAGGCAGGTACATTAAAAAAAAATCCCTCAACATAACATTTTACTCTTGGTTTAGATTTCTCTGCATCAGAATGTATATATGTATTTTTAAAAATTTTGTTCATTTATATGACAGAGAGAGGGAGAGAGAGAGCACAAGCAGTGGGAGCAGCAGGCAGAGGGAGAGGGACAAGCAAGCTCCCCACTGAGCAAGGAGCCCGATGTGGGGCTCGATCCCAGGACCTTGGGATCATGACCTGAGCTGGAGGCAGATGCATAACCAAGTGAGACACCACAGCACCCCCAGAATTTATATTATTAAGCTCTAAATATATTACAATTTGTTAGAACTTTCATATAGCTTTAAGCCATAATGTCATTCGCTGGACGTCTCCACCATGATTTTATTGTATAAACCTCAGAAATGTTTTAATGAAAAATTAAAGATTAAGGAAACCTGATTTTTCTTGGAGTAACAACATTTCTTTTCAATGTGTATCTCTTTAGATTTGGTGGTAGCGGGCGCCTGGGTGGCTCAGTGGGTTAAAGCCTCTGCTTTCGGCCCAGGTCATGATCTCAGGGTCCTGGGATCGAGGCCCGCATCGGGCTCTCTGCTTGGCAGGGAGCCTGCTTCCCCCTCTCTCTCTCTCTGCCTGCCTCTCTGCCTCCTTGTGATCTCTCTCCCGCTGTGAAATAAATAAATAAAATCTTTAAAAAAAAAAAAAAAGATTTGGTGGTAGCACTCAAAACTACAGTACATGCTATTTTACTTATTTGAAGCACTTAGCAGATTGCAGTGAGACCACAGAACAAATGGATTACATTTCAATTCCATGATATGAGAACACACATTTAAATATCTAAAAGGTATATTTGTTCAAAATAATGATCTATGACTATGATTAAAGCTGTGGGAAGCTCCTTCCAGACAAATATAAACAATAGTAAATTGTTTGTTGAATATTTTTGTTATTATTTTTTTTCCTTTGCATTGTTTTACGAAGGAGTATAGAAACTGGTTTTATTGCTTTTGGAGACCAAAACAAACAAACAAACAAACAACAAAAACACAAAAACATGAAAAGTAACATACCTAATGGAATGCTAAACCATTTCAAATAAATCTAGTCTCTGAAGTAATAATGGCCTCAAAACTATTCTAAGCTAAATTTAAACTTCATGTGTGTTTGTACATGTGTATATATTTACAATTATACATATAAATCAACCCATATGTATTTGCTGCTAGGCCAAGTTCTAAGTAGTTAAATAAATTTTCTTATTTAATCCTTACAATACATCATGAATTATGTGTTTTCCCCTCCATTTCATAGATGGAGAAACTATAAGAATTAAGTAACTCATTTAGTTCTCATGGTTAATAAGCACATAATCCAATATTAAAGTTTGGTTTTTCTTACTCCCAACCCTGTGGAGTGTTCTTAACCACTGACACACTGCCAAAAATCCTTTGTTTTCCAAGTAACCCATATAGTAGGTGTTTAAGATAACTAGTTTTAGGACAATTTTTACCTTAAAAGAGTCTAAGTTTTGTGGGTTTTTTTTATTACACTATTTACATTGCAACAAGGCCATATTAGTATAAATACTATGAGTTTATAATTATTAATGGAGAGGTATTAAACTTAATAACACTACATGAAAATGAACTTTCAGAGGAATAATTATTGCTTTCAAGCTCATGTATTTATTTTTTCTGTAGCTGGATATTAGGAAATAGATCTTTTCAGGTTGAAAATCTACCTTGGATCCTTATCTCTCTAGTTCTATTTTTTCTGAACTTCAGTATATCCATTTGTGAAATGAATGTACCTAAGTTTAGTGTGATTATTGTGAGTTGACTCATTTATCTTAATTCAATGGTGAATAAATATCTCTCCAAGATTCAATTAGGCTTTCAGAAGTTGCATTTACTTTTTCAGGACATTACAGTACCATGGATCAGTAATTTAGTAATTGATGTACTAGTGACCCAAAGCATTTTTTGACTCAATTAAAATCAGAAAATTTCACCTAAGGAAGAACTTACTGACAAGTTTACTGAATATTTGTAAATGTTCATCAATATTTTGCTGATAAATAATTAAATGTTTAACACTTAAATGTGAATTGCAATATTCATACACTAATTCTACTAATAGATACTTACTATGAATTCCTTCCTTCCTTCCTTTCTTCCTTCCTTCCTTCCTTCACCTTTCCTTTCCTTCCTATCATTTATTTATCTATTTATGCGTACATGTCAATTTACTTGTCCAGTTTCTACTTTTCAAATCTTTGCCCTCATGAAAACTTTAATCTTCTCAGTGCTCCCTGCCCCATCTCTTGCAAGATGACCTTCACTGCTATTTTATACGGAACATAGAAGATATCAGATTAAATTTCAGGCTTATTTCTATCTCTCAATCTATATCCCACACCCAAACTATTCTATTTAACCTCTGTTTACAACGGACAAGCTGTCTTCCTTCTTAAAACCATTCCTCCATCAGTTTCAATGAATCCCTTCTTTCAATTATTTAATCTCCTGTCTTTTATGTGTTAATCATCATCCTGTCAACTGTAATTTCCTATGAAAAGATTCTATAACTCCTTTGTATTAAAATAAAAATGAAAACAGAAAAGCATGTCCTCTTCTCCATAACTTCTGAATCTGTTATTACCCTTTCTCTCCCCCTTTTTTACAATTTTCTCTAAAGATTTGTCTTCGTTTCCAAACTTTCTGGTAAGTCTGGGAAGATTCTTTTGTACCCATATTGTTAAGTACTCTATTACTCAATGGACACAGCACTTCTTAATTTTTGCATTACTGAGTCAAGCAGACACAACTTAGTGCTTGTCTATTTAGGTTTCCTTGGATTTCATGACATGATATAAACTTCTTTGGAGTCTAGACTGATATATGTAACTACATTTCTATCAAAAGTCTCAAAAACACCTCAGATTTAACATGGCCAAGACCACATTCAGGTGTTTGACTCTACCCAGTCCTCCACCAATGTCTCCTCCTTCAATGAATATCTTTTCACATAAGTCTTAAATCTTGGTGGTCTCATTATCTTTTCTAATCTTATGCCTCCTATCCTGTCTGTCACTGTTGATTCTACCACCTGGGAATCCTAATATCCATTCATTTCTCTACTATTTCCAGCTCTCCCCATTGCTCTTATGGGCTCATTAGGAGTCTACCTGAAATCTACCATTTTTCTTCTCTTAATCTTCTTATTGCTGTTGAAGTAATCTTTCTGGAGAGCAAATCTAATCCTGTCCCTTGTCACAGTTTAAAGGTTTTCAGTGGAATGCATTGCTCTTAGGAAAAAAGATTAAACTCTTTAACATAGCCTACACATCTTTAGATAGACTATCCTCAACCTACCTCAACATAGGACCATTTTCCTTTCCAGCACACTTCCTGATGCATAGTCTTTGTACATGCTATTCTCACTAAATGGATTGGCCTTCCTGAAAGTTCTTCAAGTAAATTCTTGTTCATTTTCATAAATCAGCTCAATTATCACTTCCTCAGGGTAGCTATCCACGACTCTCTTTGATTAGAATAATAATTCTTGTTATTTATACTATCAGAGGCCTAAATCCACTTCTCTAGTAGTTGTAAAACAGTTATAATTTTACAAATATTTGTGTGATTCTTTGAATAATGTCTGACTTTTCTATGAGACTACAAGCTCCATGAAGGTAAAGATTATGACTTTTTTTTTTAATTTGACATATTCCTGGTATCCACCACATTTGTCTGGCACAGATTCATGATCAATAAAAATTTGCTTTATATATCAATAAATAAAGATGGAACATTCACTGGATGCTCATTATTCAATTTTTATAAATCTCTTCTATTCAGCATTCCTGACAGAGATTTTTACAGAATAAAAAGGAAATGGTAATATAAAAATTTACTGAGCCTTATAGCACTGATAAAAGATTTATAGCTTAATGAATAATTACCTCAATAATTAAAATAAGGTTCTTGGTTTATTAATATGTTTATATTTATGTTATTTGCCATTAGCTAAGGTAATCAAAAGTCTACTACAGGGCGCCTGGGTGGCTCAGTGGGTTAAAGCCTCTGCTTTCGGCTCAGGTCATGATCTCAGGGTCCTGGGATCGAGGCCCGCATCGGGCTCCCTGCTCGGCGGGGAGCCTACTTCCCTCTCTCTTTGCCTGCCTCTCTGCCTCCTTGTGATCTCTCTCCCTCTGTGAAATAAATAAATAAAATCTTTAAAAAAAAAAAGTCTACTACAGTAAGTCAATATATTACAAAATATTAATATATGTCAAATGTTTAGTGAAGAAGGGATTATTTGAATTTTGAAGAAATAGAACTAAAACTGGAATATAACTTTTTTCAAAACTATTCTGATTACACAGTCATAACATTTTACTTGAAAGGAGATAAAAACTTGCATTCTTTCAAATCATGAAAAGGAGATGGATGTATATTATAAGGGGGCATGGCTAATAATCCATACAATAATTCAATCTTACTTAGAAGAATAAGCTTAGAGAAGTTAAAATATATTGTTCTAAATTTAATCTGAAATAAATGATCATATCTTACAAATAATAATTTAATTTATGTTTGAATATAATGCTAAGGACATATTAATACTAATAGTCACACGTTTATTTAATACTTACTATCTATTTAGTGCCATGTAACATGTTCCACATGCATTATTTTGTGTAATGTTATTACAAGTCCAACTGCATCTTTTCAAGATGAAAAATTTACATTTGAAATATTCTAATTAATATAAAGTTTTGAGTATATATGAACAGATACCTGTTTTCTTGTATATTTTCTATTAGGTGTTTTTGTGTTGTCATCTATACATCACATTGTAAATCTGAAAAGATCTACCTAATCTTTCAAATATTTGAAGAATACTATTTTATTACACAATTAGAAATATTATTTTAACATTAAAAATAATTTGCTTACTCAATCACTCTTCTCAAGATACGATTTTCATATCCCTCAAAATACTGGTCATCTTCTTGCAAACAGAGTCTAATTCATCAGTGTTTCCTCAACTGATATGAATAATATAGTTTTTGAAAATGAAATGGAAGCTTGAATTATATTTGCAAGATGCCATTACAACATTGCCTTGTACTAAACTTATGGTTGATTACATTTAAGAGTAGTTTTGGTGTTCGTCTGTTTAATTTAATCTATTTTTTCTGTTATTTAGCTTATTACTTTCTGCTTTTACTTCCATTATTATCTTCCTTATATCTTCTTCTGTTAAAAGTTGTTGTACTTGTTTTGCTTGCTGTATTGTACTTGTTGTACTTTTTTGTACTTGCTTCTGGAGGTGGAATTAAATATTTTTATTTAAATTCTTTCATTTTAATTGATGTGGTTTTTTAAGACTATGGATCACTCCCTGAATATTCTTTATAGACTTGAATACGTAATGTTTCCATTACCACTACTTTAGGAAAGTTCTGTAATTCATGTTTGTATTTCTCTTTTCATCCAAGAGTCATTTAATAGAAGCCTTTATTTCAGATGGAAAGCCTTTTCTTTCTTCTTATTTTGTTGTATTCTAATCAGAGAAATTTAGTTGTAATGTATTCCCTGAATGGAACTTAATGGTGCTTTCTTTCTTTGGTCTTTTTTTATGGTCTTTTTTTTTCTGTGATTGATTTTTGTCAATGTTCATATGTTCTTGAGAAGATATCAGAAGAATGTTGTGTTTGATATATATACAAATGTTTATTGTTATTATTATTTAATACATGCTATTTATTAGTGTGTGAATTTTGTTGTGTTAACTGTGTTTTTCTATGTGGTGTGTCTTTGTCACTTTTCTTTTGGTTTTAGAAAGGTTTGTACTTTTTTTATAATGGTCAACTTCATATGTGTACCTTTTATAGTGTCTTTACTCCCACTTTTTCCCCTTTAACCTTTGACTCTTTGATTTTTTAATTTTATTTATTTATTTATTTTTCTTAAAGATTTTATTTTTATTTGACAGAGAGAGAGATCACAAGTAGGCAGAGAGGCAGGCAGAGAGAGGGGAAAACAGGCTCCCTGCTGAGCAGAGAGCCCGACGTGGGGCTCAATCCCAGGACCCTGAGATCATGACCTGAGCCGAAGGCAGAGGCTTAACCCACTGAGCCACCCAGGTATCCCTTATTTTTCAGTTTTAAACGAAACCTGTGACTTACACTTATTGCCTTTACTATTGTTAATAATGATATTCTACTTCTCCCTTCCTTTTCTCCCTTTCCTCCCATTATTTAATTCCATCCTTTCATTTTGAGGACCTATGATGATTTCATATTATTTAAATCATGTTTCTTTTTTTTTAAAGTTTTTATTTATTTATTTGCCAGAGAAAAACAGCCCAAGCAGGAGGAGCAGCAGGCAGAGGGAGAAGCAGGCTCCCTGTTGAGCAAGTAGCCTGATGCGGGACTTGATCCCAGCACTGAGGGATCACGACCTGAGCCAAAGGTGGATGATTAAATGACTCAGTCACCCATGCAACCATAATTCATGTTTCTAACCTTGTCTTAGTATCAATTTTATAATTAAATATATCAATCCCTATTCATCTTCTGTTATTTCTTGATTGAATGAAGCTTGTAGTCCAGTAGTTTCATCAGGAGAGGCTCAAGTATACACTTTTATCTTGGTGCTTATATATTTAAACTGTTTTGTTGTTGTTGTTGTTGTTGTTGTTTTTCTCATAGCCATAAAAGGAAGCGTGGATGGACATTCTTGAGTAAAATCCTTGGTTTACCATTTCTTTTTTGAAGTTCATGAAGTGCTTCTCCGGTACTGGGCTGCTTTGTGTGTTGCTCCTGAGAAATCTGATAGTAGTTTAATTTCTTTGCCATTTAAAGCAATTTGATCTTTTTGGCTTGAGAATTTTTTCTTTGTGTTTTAAATCTGATAATGTTACTAAGATATATCTCAGAGTCTACCGTCCTGGATCAGCTTTTCTAGGAACCCTAAGTATATTTAAATTTTCTTTTTTTTCCCCCCTGGAAAGTTTCCTTAGAATACACCTTTAAATATTGTTTCATTTTGCTGTTTTTCTTCTTCAGAAACTTCAAATATATATGTATACCCTCTTTGCCTATTTTTTTTACTTGATCCTGTCACTCTGAACTTTTTTCATTCTTTATTTCATTTTCATTCTCTTCTTTTATGTGTTTTACCTCAAAGTCATTTAATTTATTCTCCTTTGAGCAAATTATAATTTATGCCTTGTGATTTTTGCCTTTTATATAGTTTTTCAATATATACTCTGAGGTTGTTGTATTTCTTTGTCATTTTGGCCATCTCAATGGTTAGTTTTTGAACTTCTGATTTTGCTTATTTTTCTTTAAAAACAAACTTCAAATGATTGTTTGAGATATTTCCTTTGGAGTTTAATGTCACAATTTTATCTTTCTTTGTAGTTGTCTATGTGAAAGAACTTTGATAAACCAAAATATATGAGTCATACTTTCTCTTCTTTTGAGAGTAGTTTTTGAATGGAATTTCTCCAATTATTTTTCAATTTCTGTATGATTTGTAGACAAGTTTCCTAGTTCAATAGAACTTCCTTCTGTCAGTGTATTAATATGTGGTTTATTTAATTGGAGTATGTTTTTTGGGGGAGTTGGTAAGTGTTGTTTCTGTTTAGTTTTGACAGGATTCCTAATTTCCTTCATTTACTGCCCTCACTTTACCTTCATTAAAACATCTCCAAGGAGCATCTTCTCTATTTCTCTTCTCCTCTGGAAGTAATGCTTTCCTGAGGGTATTACCCTGACACACTTACCTTTTAGTCACTTCCTCATAGGCAGTGTTGTGGTTTACTAAGTTCCAGGTTTGTGTTCCATGCATTCACACTTGGTATTGAACTTTTTCTTTCTGAGGGTTATTTTTAGCTCTGTTTCATGCATGTTCTCTTCTTTGTTCTTTCTTATGAGCTCATGTACACGTTTCATTTCCTCTCATCTCACCCATAGACTTGCAACCTCAGCTGGGACTCTACTGTTATCTCTGTCAGGATTTTATATATATATCTAAATTATACATATATATATGTCTATATATGTTATATAGACATATATATATGTCTATATATGTTATATATAATTTATCTATATAATTATATATATCTATACATAGGTATGTATATATGTACATATAGATAGATAATTTGAAGAATGTAATTATCTCTGTGTGAAGTTTTCAGTGGTCAGAGGTGATTTTATTTGTATCTCTAGGTGATTTTATAATTCGGGAGGTAAGGCATGGGAAGATTCAAATGCATGTTGCTACTGTAACTCTTTCCCAACCCGATCTCAAATGACACTTATTCTTAGTCATTTTTTATTATAATTATGTGCATTTTACCCTTTTTCTTCATAATCTAAAACTTAAGAGTAATAATAGCTTCCTCATGTTAATTATTCTATTTCTGAAATAAATCTTATTTTATAACACTTGATTATATTTTAATATACTGATGGGTCAAATTTGAAAGGATATATTTTAGGATTTGGGGATATATCCATATTCAAAACTGATACTGGATTTTTAAAAAATATTTATTTATTTATTTGAGGGTGAGAGAGTGAGAGAGATAGCATGCACTCAGGGGTGAGGGGTAGAGGGAGAGAATCCTCAAGCAGACTCCCCACTGAGTATGGAGCTCAATGCAGGGCTTGATCTCAGGACCCATGAGATGATGACCTGAGCTGAAACCAAGAGTTCGCACTTAACTAACTGAGCCACCCAGGTGCCCCAGATATTGTTTTGTCTTTGTGTGTAGTATAATTGTTATATTTTGTTGGGGGATATTCTAGCTTTATAAAAGTAATTGAATAACTCTTATAAAATGTCTCAATCATTTGTCCTATTCTTTCCTGAAAGGAATGAAGAAAATAGGTAATAACCTTAGTAATTATTTATAAACAATATATATTTTTGGCATATTTGAAATAGAATCATTTTTCTTGAGTCAATTTTAATGATGAGATGTTTTCCTTGACAATGATTCATTTCTTCAGATTTTTCAAATTAATTATTATAGAGGTATATTTATTATCTATTTAAACTTGTGAATATTTTTCCTACTTGTTGTGTATATACTTTCTCTTTCTTAATATTATCTATCCATGCATCCCACTCTATTAAACCAGACTTCCAGAAGTTCATTTTTGTTTAGGTCTTTTCAAGGAACTGAGATTTTCCCTTTAATCAGTTCTATGAATTTATGAGTTTTAAGGTATGAATTTTTACTTTATTTTAATTTAAACTTGAATAGCTTTCATTAGATTTTATTATTTTATTTATTGAGTTGGATGCGTGGTTCCTTATTTTAATATAATACATAGTGTTTAAAAACTAACATTTATTTAAATAAAGTTTTAGAACAATTTAGTTGTCGTTCTTTATTTTTATTTTCTAAATAGATTATACTTTTAGTTTTTATTTCTTGTTTGTTCACTCTAAAAATAGTTCAGGAGAGTTTGTTCTTTTTTATTTCTGTTCACTGTTTTTAATATCCAAGTAGTTTCAAATTTTATCTTTGTAGCTGTTTAAAATCCTGTTGTTCATTTAACTTCATTGTATTTTGAACAGGTAATTTTTCAGGTATTATTTATTTTTTATAGAAATTTAAAGTTTTAGGGAGTACCTAATATACTGTCATGTTTTATAATTTGTCTATGAGCCTTCACTATCTGTAGGGAATAAATTTATCTAAGTAAACTTTATTAATTGTACCATTTATATTGTATTAAATAAATTTATAGATTAAAAAATTTTTAAATAATTCAGCTACAATTCAAAATTAGCAGATTTGGGTGCCTGGGTGGCTCAGTAGGTTAAGCATCTGCCTTCTGCTCAGGTCATGATCTAAGGGTCCTGAGATTGAGCCCCACATTGGGCTCCCTACTTAGTGGGGAGTCTTCTTCTGCCTCTGCCCCTCCTCACCACTTGTGCTCTCTCTCTGGCCCTCTCAAATAAATAAAAATCTTTTTAAAAAAATTAGCAGATTCTGTATCAGAACCCAAACTTAAGTTTCTTGGTTTCTCGTGAAAATTACAATATGTAGCAATACATTTTCATGGATCTGAGAGACAGCTGCCCCTTTACAAAGCTCAGAAAATCTCTAATTTACTTTAGCTCTCACCATGCAAGCACAGTTTATGCATATGTACTTATATCCAATTTTATTCATTTATCTTTATCTGTTCTCTGTTAAGTATTTCCATTTATAACCCTCCACTTTTTCTTGCTATTATTAGCCTAACTGATCAGCATGGTAGATTACAAAAAACAACTACAAAATTCTTCCCATTTCCATACACATGCCCCCATGTAATGGGACTATACAGCTCTTCCCCTGAGGTAGTCAAGTCTACCTCCCTATCCTTTTAACCTGGGATTGGCCAGTGATGCTTCACTCAGTGGGAGAGAAGCACTGTGATACAAGTAGAACCTTGGAAGGTTTGCACAGTGGAGAGTGTCTTTTATCTTGCTGTGCCTGGAACCCTGGACCACAGTGTGAATGCGTACTAACTTACCTCCTGGAGACCAAGAAGCTGTGCAGAGGATAACAGTAGTGTTACTAAGCCTCAACAGCAAGTGGACAATCTGATGTTATGCTTTCTGTTGAGCTCATGGCTTGCTCTTATCTGCAGTGTGTACTCTTCCAAATTAGGGAAATTAATAGAATTTTTTCAGGGTACCTGGGAAAGCCAAAATTTCTTAGGACTGCACTTTTCTGAAACCTGACAATTCCTGGTTTATGGGAGGCACACTTTCTTAATTTAGAATAATGTATTAAATTTTCCTGTTGTTATATTTATTTGGTCATATCATCTGAAACTTAAAAAGGGAGGGTAGATGTTTATGCTTGCTTGAAAAGTGAATAGAAGTCTCAAAAATTCCCGCAAGTTTTATAATAGCATAGTTTGTAGAATTGTCTTCCAGACTCGGTAGACTCATAAGAAGAGGAATGTCTTGACAAGTCTCAAACATGAGAAGTTAGTGAGTATTGTTGTAAACTACTTATAAAGTTAAACATTTTCCAAATTTTAGCTATTAAAAATGTGGGAAAAGGAATTTTCTAGCTTAGATTTCCAGTGAAATGTGTGAATTTCTCAGATAAGTTAAACTATATGAGTCCATTTAGCTCAACATGGAAGATGATCCAATGTAAAAACAAAACATAACAGAACAATATATACATTACAGCATTGGCTAATAAGTTTGCCATCAACAAAAAAGAAGAAAGCAAAACTAAGAAGAAAAGTAAATTTGAACATGAAATTGTAAAAGCAATGTTACAAATACATTCTAGTTTTGGAAGGGTCACAATACATAAAACCTGCCTATTCTCTTCTTATAAGTAGAAGAAGTGCCCACAATATCACTGGGGGAAACACCAAAATAGAAGTTCTATAGTCACCAGACCCAGGCTGATAAAGCTTCCAGTGTTAGGAATTAGACTCATTTTCTCTTGTTGCTCTGCTCTCCTCAGTACATGGCTTTCAACTCATGATTTAAAATGGTTGTTTGAGCTCCAACCATTCTATTGAAATTTTAGTAAGAAGAAGAATGAAGAGGATCAGAAATAATAAGAATCTTCCCTTAAACATTTTCCAGAAGCTTCATATTACACTTCTGTTTAAGTTTCATTGGTTAGAACTTAGTCGCATGATCACACTAGTTCAGGAGACTAGCCAGGAAATGTATACTGTGGCCAGTCTATGTCTGGCTATAATTCAGGAGTTGTAGTACTAAGAAAGAAGACAATAGATATTTAAGGACAATTAGCAGTCTTTTCCACATTTTCCATAGGTAACCATTGTTTCAAGATTGATACAAGTCCTTTAGACTCTTTTCTATTTTTACATATAAATGTATATATTGTTTTCCAAAACTAATATAATAAATATAATGTTTGAGTAATACACACACACACACACACACACACACACACAGCTGCTATTAGTCTTTCTAAAGGCTGCAGAGAATTTTAAGGAAAAANCACACACACATACACACACACACACACACAGCTGCTATTAGTCTTTCTAAAGGCTGCAGAGAATTTTAAGGAAAAACTATATTTGTCATCTTTAAATTTTCAGCACATAGAAAATGCTAGGTACACAATAAATGTTTATTGATTATGATGGAATTCTGATTAAGTTAATCATTTCCCCTTGAAATATTTTTAGACTGCTTCCTTTTTCTTGCCTATTTTAGTCAACAGATGTTTGATCTTACAACTTAGAGTACATTTAATTGAAAAATGTTTCTTGGAGCTTCTCATACAGAGAAATGAATATGTTTTATTATTTTAATAGATGTTTTGTCACTGACACCCACCATAGTGACAAAAGCAGTATTATTAGTTTAGTTTGTATATCAGTCTTATCTCTAAGCTTCTTCCAAGAAACCACATGCTATCCCTTCCCCAATATTCTCTCTTCACCAGCCCTCATGCCCATTCACATAATGATCTAATTTTAAAGTCCTTCTAGGAACAGTTTAATTTTCACTAATCCTCAAACTCCAGCTCTTCTCTTTCAGTTTAAATATTTCAGCTTCATTATTTATATTTATATTTTATTTATATAAATATTTATGGATTTTTACCTGAGTTCATGACATTTTCCTTCCTGGAGCTTACCATTATTCTTCCTTTCTCCATTTTTCTGTACCTCTCATATAGTAATTATCCCATAAATATCCATTTTATTTTCATAATTCTGAAATGCTTGAGATAGGAGCCTTATTACCATAGTTTTCTGTCCCCCTAACTATTTTTCTCACTGCTTAGCCCATAGTAGGTTTTAAAAAAAGTGTTGACTTTTTTATTCTATGTTATGTGTTAAGGGAAATATATTTTTTTATAACCCTAAATTTTGGCAGAAAAGGAATAGGTTTCAGGCAATATATTGCCTGAGAAAGTTTCTGTCATTATGAAGAAGCCATTGCCTTTATGTTTTTTTTCCATATTGAGCCATTAGCCAGAACTTGCAACTTGAGTAGCTTAGGTTTTAATATTTGCAGTCCACATAGTGGGGCGCAGCTCTACAAATACTAGCTGGGCAACCTCGTACAAGAGGTGTCGCTACCCTACTTCTACTGAGGACAGATTTGAGGCTCTGAGAAGACAAATAGCTTGCCCAAGGTTACACATGAAAAAACTGTGGAGTTGGCCATGCCCACCATAGTGTGGTTGCTAAACCTGATAAAATTTTTTGCCTTTATGGTTTTTGTATAATCTCTTTCTCCTAACTGCTTATGCAATATTTATTCATTGACCCATTTAAACAAAATTGGGGGCACCTGGGTGGCTCAGTCGTTAAGCGTTTGCCTTTGGCTGAGGTTATGATCCCAGAGTCCTGGGATCGAGGTCCACAATGGGCTCTCTGCTCAGCGGGAAGCCTGCTTCTCCCTCTCCCACTCCCCCTGCTTGTGTTCCCTCTCTCTCTGTGTCTCTCTCTGTCAAATAAATAAATAAATAATCTTAAAAAAATAAACAAAATTGCCATGTATGTGTTTTTAAATTATTACTCTTATTTTTCAGGCTTTTGATTTGCCCCTTAGCAATATTCATACTGGGGAAATCATTAGGAGATAAGATTAAGACATGGCAGTGGATGTGTATGTGTATGAGTGAGCATTCAAGGCATTAGAGGGGATTATAAGAATTTGATGCATTCTCATACTGAATAAGTTGGAAACTATTGGAAGGTTTTGGGGAAACTGTGATATGATCTGACTTATATTTTTAAATAATCCATTTGGCTACTGTGTTGAAAATAGATTATAGTAGGAAAAAGCTACAGCATGGTGAATAGTTATGAGGTCATGGAAGCAGTCACAAAGAGAGAAAATGGTGGCTTGTACCAGTGAGAAGTGATGGAGTGGTGAGAAATGATCATACTTCGGATATATTTCAGATTTATAGTCAGAAAAATCTATTGATGCATAGTATATGAGCTATGACAGAGGAAAAAGAAGTCAGGATAATTTACAGGTTTTGGGCTGTGTAAACTGAAGACTGGAGTTGCCATACACTATGACAGGGAACACTGTAAGAAGAACAGGTTGAGGAGAGTGAAATCAGGAATTCTGTTTTGAACATATTATGTTTGGGATACCCACTAAACATCTAAGAGAAAATGCTGAGAAGGTGGTAAGAAATAGGAGTCTTCAATTCCAGTGAGAGATCTGGGCTGAAGAAACAAATTTGGAAATGGTTTACTTATAGATGGTAATTAAATTCTTGGGGCACCTGGGTGGTTCAGTTGGTTAAACATCTGACTCTTGGTTTCAGCTCAGGTCACGATCTCAGGGTCATGAGTTCTAGCCTGTTTAAGATTCTCTCTCTCCCTCTCCCTCTGCCCTCTGCTCTCTAAAAAAATAAAATAAAATAAAGTTAAAAAATAAAAATAAATTCTCGAGGCTGGATGAGTTCACCAGAAGCAGAACAGTAGATAGCAAAGGAAAGAGTTGGATGTATGTTGGATCTCTCTCTCTCTCTAGTCCCCGCCCTGCCCCACCTCTCATCTAGCTATCTAGCTCTTGGAGAACAAGAACTCTATGTTCGATATTTTATGTATTCCCCACAATGCCAGCTATACATTAGGCCCCAATAAGTACATACTGAATGCTGAGTGAGAAGCAAGCTACAGTTATCTATAAATTGCAGTGGTTCAGGCCATTTATCCTGCAGCATTAAAAAAGGATTTAAAAATAATACCATTTCTTCAATTCCCAAGAGGGAGTACTGCCATCTTCAAAGAAAAGGATCATCTGAAAGAGTTTTTTAGTCATGTGGAGACTTTTTCAACTTTCTGAAAGGTCATCTTAAGGCTGCTTGTGAACAGAGCATATAGAAGCCATCTCTGCCTGAAATTCCCAAGCTGCAAATCCACAAATCAATAAAATGCAAACCAAGGATAATGACTAGAATTGAGTGGATTTTTATTTTCATTACAGCAAAATTTTCAATCATTCTAGAATTCACTTAAGACCACTATTATAGATGCTTTTAGAGTGCCAGATCAGGAGAATATAAGTTCTTTGTAAATGAGAAAGAACTAGCTCCCAGGAACAGTTTGTCTGTGAGAAGTGAATCTATACTTTCTATTCTCTTAGTGATTCTGTGCTGTATTAAGTGAAATAAGAAATGAGTAAGAGATACATTTGGATATCCTCATACAGGTATCGGGAGTCTCTGTGGTCACCTCCTCCCTTGATACAGTTGAGTCTTGTTAGAAGCTCAGTTGTTTGGGTGTTTCTGTTTTTGTTTTTTTGTTTTTGTTTTTGTTGTTGTTTTGTTTTGTTTTGTAAGGTTAATTTGTTTGAGAGAAAGAGACAGAGAGTGCAGAGGGGAAAGTCAGAGGGAGAGGGTGAGAGAATCTCAAGCAGACTCTGCCCTGAGCGTTAATCCCAAAGGATCCATCTCACAACACTGAGATCGTGACCTGAGCCGAAACTGAGTCAGGCGCTCAACTGACTGTGACACCCAGGCACCCTCATTCATTTGTTTTCTAATAATAAGGGAAATCTTTATTTACTTTAAAGCCTGTCACTATAGTATCATTAAATAACAAAGATAAAACTCAAAATGATTAATACTTAAAACAACTGAAATCTATAGTATCTAAATGACAGGCAAGAATAAACTCCAATTATCTCTCAAAGTGTGGTTCCATTTCTAAATATTCTTTCTGTTATTAGTATGTGAACTTAAAGTAAATTCCTCACATGAGGTTGGTATATTCACTGCTAGATGTGAGCAAATTTTTAAAGATCAGGTATGGTTTTGATGTTGTACTAAAGGATGTTTTTGTTTCTCTTTAATATTGAACTTACTCTTTGTATTTAGTAGATAAAGTGCTCAACATTTCAAAACACAGAGAAAGAGGGGTTTCATTCTTTATTGCATCAACTGCTTTCCTAGGCCACAATCAATTTTTTTTTAAGATTTTATTTATTTATTTGACACAGAGAGAGAGAGATTACAAGTAGGCAGAGAGGCAGGCAGAAAGAGAGAGGAGGAAGCAGGCTCCCCATGGAGCAGAGAGCCCGATGCGGGCCTCGATCCCAGGACCCTGAGATCATGACCTGAGCCGAAGGCAGAGGCTTTAACCCACTGAGCCACCCAGGCGCCCCACAATCAATTTTTATTATACTCTTTTGCTTGTGCATATTTTTCTGTTTATAATTTCCAGATGAACACAGAACGAGCATCCTAATGGAACGAGAATCCTAAATAAAAATGGCCAATCAAACTAAACACAATGCCCTAAGATTTTGTCCATAGAACCATGTAGAATTTCATGGTTGAAATATTCTTTGAAAATTACTTAGAATATCCTCACTCAAATATTTACTCTCTTTTATGCCTGGAAGTTATCTTACTTATTAATTTTACCCCAAAACCATAACAAGAGACAGATGAATATCTAGGTAATAGATGGCAGTGAAAGCCAATGGTGAATTTCAGGATTTATGTATCCTCTAGTTATGAGATTTTTCTCATCATAACCCCAGTCTTTATATCACTGTGGCTTAGACTGATGAAGTAGTCTGTTAATTTATATCTTATAACCTACCAAATCTTTTTAATTCTATACATATTTTACTGAATTGTGGTTTGTCCTTGCCTATAAGTTCTCTTCAAACCTGAGAGGTACTCCTGGACAGTATCATTCCCTTTGGCAAATACTCTCCGTTCTTTAGCTTTGAGTCTAGGGTTATTATTCACTAGCTATCTGTGCTTGCCGTCTATTAGACCAAGTATTTAATGATTCAAGTACTTTATCTGATTGAATTGCTCCTTACTGTTTGTAATGTCTGTCAATTAAATATCACCTGCAAATTTAGAAAATTGCCCCTACAACCATTCACTAAGTCATTTGCATCTGCACTATTTATTTCCTTTCACAGATCTCTTTTTATCCTTCTACTTCATCAGTGTTAAAATCATTCCTTATCAACAACAAATATTCTTGGCCATTTTCTTCTCCTCTACTTACATACATACAGCTTATACGTTGCCTACATCTCTGCCCTAGCTCCATCCTATATGTATATACAGTGGATTATTTTTGAGCACTCACTATTCAGACAAATAACCATGCGTTCTTATAGCCACATGTACTTTTTGAACTTCCTGCCTGACTGTAGCTGACATACTCTGGGAAACTCAATTAGTCATTAATACCTACTTAGTCTAATTTAAGAATTAAAATCTTAATCATTGTCCAATTTAAATTCTCTATAGGGACTTCTTTCCTCTGTATGTATTTTACCCTGACTCCCTTTGCAAAGCTAACTTTTTATTTCACAAGGCTTGTAAGCATTTATTACTGTAAGGCATAAATGTGGGGGGGGCGTTCTTTGGTGAATGAAGTTTCATTGGTGGATACAGATATTTTCAAGATCAGTTTGCAATAATGGAAAGATATAATGGAAATATGTAAGGATTTTTTTGTGATCGTGTAACTTACCTGTCTTTCGGCACCCCACTAAGAATCCTCGTCATCTACAAGCATCCCTCCTTGTATACTGCCTTCTCCTGATCCCCATAGGTGGTTTGTTCAAGAGGCAGCTCCAGCCTTCATCCCAGCTCACTACTCCTTGTCTACCAAGGGAATCATTCCAAACTTAACTTCTTAGGGAATGAGATGAGAATGGTGATAACTGTCACGCCTCCTGAAATGTTTCAGCTGCACTGACAGGCCCAATTTTATGGGTCTCTCTTTATGCCTGATGTCTTCCAAGCTTCTAGTACTCCCCTCTCCAGTGTGGATGGGAAAGGGGGCAACCCACCAAATACTCTGGTCTTCCGAGCTCTCCTTCCAAAGTGAGCTCTCTCTTGCCTCTAGCTTTTAGGTTTCTCCTAGTATCAAATAATATCAGCCCTTCTTATCTAGACCCAAGTGCAAAAATTTAGGACCTTAAATAAGCATTTCGTGCATGATCTTCATGGTAATCCAACACTCCCAATTTAATTTTTATAGTGGGCGTGAGAGGAATATCTGTACTTCCTAAACTTTGGGGCCATAGACATCATTCATATGGGTTCCAGATGAATTTTCACCAATTGCTCCTAGACATTTGCATTGGGATTTTCTTCAGGTAGCACAGATCAAAATGTCTATAGCCAAGCTCTGTATCGCAGTTGTCCTTTCCCAGCCTGCTGTCCTTCTAAATGCCCTATTTCTGTCATCAAGTGTCCATCTGCTCATTCTCCTCTGCCAAATTTCTCACCATATTTCAACGTCTCCTTTTATCTTCTCCTCCAAGTAATAGGCTTCTAGTAATTATACCTTGGTTTATTGATTGTTTTGTCAAACTTATATTCTTTACTAACCTCCTATTGCTACTGTTTTAGTTCAGACACTCCTTTATTCCTCTCTAGATTGTTGGAAAAGCCATTTTGTCTTTTTCTTTCTTTACTCCATGCTTCCTTGGCCCTACCTCAGCTATCTTTCTTAAACATAAATTATATCTCATTTTTCTCTTATATAAAAACCTTTCATAATTTTCACTGGCTAAATGATAAAGTCTAAAATCTTTAGCATGGCAAACATGCTTTTCCACTGATCCCTATTGTTCCCTCTCACACTCCTACTCATCTTTGAAACCTAGCTCAAATTTCTCCTCTTTTGTGAAATTTTTTTAACTCCCTAGGCAGGGGCTGCCACTTCACCCCTGTGTTGCCATGGTCCTGTGTATACTACTTTATGGCATTTATCACACTGTGTTTTTTTTTTTTTTTAAAGATTTTTATTATTTATTTATTTGACACAGAGAGAGAGATCACAGCAAGTAGGCAGAGAGGCAAGCAGAGAGACAGGGAGAGGAGGAAGCAGGCTCCCTGCTGAGCAGAGAGCCCGATGTGGGCCTCGATCCCAGGACGCTGAGATCATGACCTGAGCCGAAAGCAGAGGCTTTAACCCACTGAGCCACCCAGGCGCCCTATCACACTGTGTTTTAATTATTTATTTACACATGTGACTTCTGTGTAAATTATGAGATCTTGAAAGACAGGAACAATGTCCTCCATTTCTTTGTATCTATGATGCTAGGCATGGTGCCCAGAATATAGCATGTATTCAAAAATGTGTGCAGATGAACAGATGAATATAGGGCATTCTGCTTGGCATACAAAATAAAAACAACCTCAGCCTTCTGGTTTCCAAAAATGCAAATAAAAGATCTCTCTCTGTCTCTGTTTCCGTCTCTGTCTCTTTCTCTCTGTATGTGAGTCTATGCTCCAAAAGGGCAGTTGGGAAAGAAGTGGAATAGATGTACTCAAGACAGGATAACCAAGATATGGGAATGGTTTGAAAGCCTTATGAGTTACTTTGGGTTGAACATTTAGGGAGATGAACTGAGTAAGGACAGTCAAGGCAGATTGAAGCTGAATGTGATCTATATGGAATATGATAAAATGTAAGAAGGAGGTGAGACACAGATTGCAGAAAATGGTACATGCTTCTCAGGAGTTTTAAGCTTTTTTAGAAAGGGAAAGAAGAGACACGTTTTTGAGAAAGAAGTGAGAGTTTCTGAGAAGTTTAGAAATGCAAAAGTTTTTATCCACTCCTCAAATCCTTCTCCATATAACCATATTTTTTTGTCTTCTACTCATACCCAAACTCTGTCTGAAACTTCTTTAAATATACAGGTCTTAAAAACTTGTGTTGAACTGTTTCTGAGTATTATTTTCCTTGCTGTCATGTGGCTTGATTTATTAAAATGCTTTAATGGCAAAACTTACACTAGAACTCTCTTCCCCTGTGTACACTGGTAAGAGAGTTAAGAAATTGGATTCTAGATGCAAACTGCCTGGGTTCGAATTCTGAATATTCCACGACTTGGCTAAGTGACCACGAGCAAGTTACTTTACCTTTCTTAAACTCTGTTTAATCATCTGAAATGTTAGGATAATAGTAGCATCTACCTTATATAGTTGTTGTGAGTATAGACAGCTAATATATGCAAAGTATATAGAATTGTGTCAGCAATAGTAAGCTTTATATAATTGCTAATCGTTATTATTTGGTTGATTTCAAACTTTTTTTTTAAATTCCCCTTGGTACCTGTGTTAATTGCCAATGCTATCAAATATATTGTTGACTGAAATATGTACCTCTCATTGTAATGATGTTCTATTTGTATTGAGAAACAGGCATATAAAAAGGTTCCAAGCTATATAACACAGAGATGTGGCTTTTTCCTTACAAAGGCAATAACTACTCATATTTCATATACTTAACTTTTTTAACTTTTTAAATTGCCCTACTATACTATATTTCCTTTTAGATTTATACTGCCTATCAGTTTCCTTTCTTGACACTCTAAATTCATATCTTTTATAGCTTTACCTACTAGCATCTTAGTATTTTCTTTCTTTCTTTTTTTAAGATTTTATTTATTTATTTGTCGGAGAGAGAAAGAGAGCACAAGCAGGGGGAGAAGCAGGCAGAGGGAGAAGCAGACAGAGGGAACACAAGCAGGGAGCCTGATGCAGGACTTGATCCCAGGACCCTGGGATCATGACCTGAGTTGAAGGCAGGCACTTAATGGACTGAGCCACCCAGGCATCCCAGTCTTAGTATTTTCTTACAGATTTTGTGACCTCCATGTAGCAGTGAAACGGTGATGCTAACAATCCGTCATACTTTTGAAAATACTTTCTGGCCTGTTGTTTGTAATTAAATTTAATTATTATAGTCTTTGATTTATTGACGATTTAAATTTTTGTGTACATGCAACTACTGATAGTTTCCATGTAATTTATTACACTATTTTAAACCTCTGACTGATACCTTTTGTTTTGTCTGCATGATATCTATTCTCCCCTTATTCTGAAAACAGGATCCCAATTTTCTTGGGGACTTGGCATTCTCTGATGCTTACTTCATGTACTACATCGAGCCTCAGTGCTCAAGGTCGCCACATGGTGCAGGCCTGGCCCCGAGGGTGCTGCCCTTCCCAGCCTCTGGCTCGGCACTGACATGTCTATACAACTGAGGTTCTTTGTTAGAATTGTTGGTAAAAGAGAATCTGTGTTTATACTGGGAGAGATGAAAGAATGAAATCTATGTCTGGACCTGCCAAAAAGTCACTTTGTTAACAACAAAGGAAAGCCTGCCTGAGGATTGAGACAACACAAAGGAAGCAGTGTTGAGAGATGGAGAGAGAGCGAGCAAGGCCTGAGGAAATGAGCCTGGATCTCCTTCCTGGATAGTTGTGGGACACTCAATTTTCTTTTCTCCTCCCCTCCCTCCCTCCATCCCTCCCTCCTTCTACCCCTTCCTCCCTCCCTCTTTCCCTTCCTTCCTCTTAAAATTATTTATTTATTTATTTTGAGAGAGACAGAGAGAGAAGGCACATGCACACACC